>CM042198.1:17174173-17251916 GCA_023539305.1 Ilex asprella | reverse complement strand
TTTTATAATTGGTTGGTGATACCATGTCATCAATGCTGACATGGTATCACCGTTGTATTGAATATTCTTTCCTGTTGATGGAGAGTGGCTGGTTCAATTGTACTGTTACAGTCTTGTGATGCAAGCCCTTTGTTACTTGTAGATTCATTGATCATGGTAAAAAGATAATTTAAGTGTAAAGAACTTCATATAAGATAGTTATTTTTTGTTAAATTAGCAGACAAGCTTTCAATTTCCTAGCTGTTTAGGAATCTCCTTTGTTAAGTCCAGGTCATTTGGTTCACTGGGAAAGCAACATTGAGTATTCAAACAGACTAGCAATTTGCCTTGTATTCTAAGTGAATTTGAGCGAACTCAAAGAAAATTAGACACGGGTTAACTAGAAAAGCTAGTCGTATCCTTAGCTGACCTGGTTGTAAGGTTCACCAAACAAAGCCCTTTTGTCCTAATATGAGCTGATATCAAATTCAGGAGGGAATGCGTGAGAGTTGCATCGTTCTTTTGTGTTTATATAAACTCTTTTAATCCCATAATGCCCATCGTACCCCATGAAAAATGTGTTCAAAAATTTGAAGAAGTTTGATAACATGCAAAGACCCGATTGTCTCAAAGATGCATACTGGACTGAGAAGGAAACATGCATATATTTCCAGAGCTTTGGCATGTGCATATAGCCTTTAGTAAGCGTTTGTTAGATCTATTGATGATGCCTTGCTGTCTATATGAAATGCCATATTCTGCTGTTACATGTGGATATTATCCCATGGTTACATACTTCAAATTAACCATTTTCCTTGACTCTGATGCTTGAAGCAACTTTGGCATCTGTCTTTTGAGGTCCTATGTTCTCTATGTGACACCCCAAAATTCGGAGGTCGTTTTCAACCTGTCGATCACCTATCAACCCGCGGAAATTCTCGTGAGTACTGTATAATCCGATACCATGTCATTATACCCCATTCACGGGTATCATAATCAAAACAGAGTTTAGGCAAAGTCTCCATTGTACCGGAGTACTACCCAACACGTAACATATACACATATTAATCACATGACCATTTCAAGGTCCAAACCCTAATAATTAGGTTTTATTATTCTTTATTTACATCATCCAAGAAGAGCGTTCAGGATATGAATATTCTCAGTGTTATATTTTAAAATCTCAAGTTTTGGGAGGAGGTACCGGTACCTGTGATACGTAGTACCGGTACCTGATCCCACAGTTTTCCGGGTACCGGTACATTTGTGTCTTGGTACTAGTATTTGAGTCCATTGTTTGCTAGGTACAGGTACTTGTGTGTCTTGATATCGAAACTTGAGCCCATTGAAATTCAAGTATTGGTACAGTGACACTTGTAAGTCTAGGTACCGGTATTTGGATCATCCAACAGTGTGGTACCAGTACCTGTGAACCTAAATATCGGTACCTAAGCCCAAATTTTCCCTAATCCTTCCAATTTTTAATTTATCTTTACCCCAACTCATACCATATTCATCCATTCATTCATTTACATCAAAAACATTATCCCGGAGTTTGTTGCATGTCTTTTTTACCCAATTTACAAGTCCACAACAAATTACATAATTAATTTACAAAATACAATTCCAAAGTCACATTCCGAATCCTCTATTAACAAGGGTTCAAGTGAGGGCCGTCCACAGACACTTGTCCAACGCTTGAAATATGTTCCCATAAAAGGTGAGCTACGCTCAATAGGGTATATCCTAAGGAGGTTATTACCCAACCCAGATGCATATGAAATATCACATACAATTAAACAAATCAAGCATCTATTCAAATAAATTCATTTCTCAAATGAATGCTACTAATCCATGTCATGCCTTGAAGATGAAATTCACGCATGCAATACAAACCCGAGTCGTCCACTAGCTCTTATAACATCATATCATGCGCATGCATCTGGACATTATAAACCCCCGCCATTGATGTTAAACATCTAATGACCATTTTATAAAATCTTGTGCCTTTCTTGAAATGGGTATTTATAGATTTTCACCAACGGGTACCTCACCGACACGGCATCTATGGACCCTCACCAACGACTTCACGTATACCAACACACTTTATGAACTCGATACAAACGGAAGTGTGTATTCGAATTCATCAGGTCTTGCACCCGAGGTAGAATCTAGTCCTTTTTGCTAACTCTGACACATGTTTTCAATGCAATCCGTGCGACTCAGTCGAACCTAAATCCAGCCTTTCTGAGCTCACGTTGGCCCACCAAGGATGGTGCTTGACCAAAATTATGCATGCACACATCTACACTCATGTCAATGCACACGAATGTGATGTTATCCGTACATATACAAATGTAATGTACAATTGCAATTACAATGTCATGTTCATCATATCATAATCATATTATGAACACATTCAATTTCGACAAGCATTCACAATTCTTCAAATGTCAATTATATCATAAAGTATAAAATAACATTTCTCTACACCACCAAACATGTTATAGCATTTTTCATTTGAATAACACACTTAATTATCTATAGGCATTTTATCAAACACCTATAAAGTACAAATGTAAAGTATGCTCAAACCACACATTATCCATAAAATCCATATCGAACAATTTCATCAAAATTCAATCATGCAAGATTTGGTTTAAACATATTCTTATACTCATTTTCATATTCTAACAACATCCCTAGGTATGCGTTATACATGAGAATCGTACCTCTTGTAGCTTATATCCGCGTAGGAGGAGTCTTGAAGATTCTAAATCAAGCTTCAAAGCTTTAACCCAAAAATTCCACCTTCGAGATTTTGAAGAAAACGCATGTTCTTTGGCATAGACACGTTGCTCTCGTCGCGTAGAATAATTTTTGTTCTCAGCTTGAAGAGATCCGACGGTCGTATCGCCGTAAATCAGAGGGAGAAAATGGGAGAACCTTAGTTTTTCTCTCTTCTTTTCCGGAAATGTTGAAACCCAAAATGGGGAGAAAATATGATTTTCTCCCATTTTTATACTCCGCAATTACTTTGCTCAAATTGCGCAACACGTCCCGATTTTTTCTGATTCGATTTTTTTCCGAATCAATAATATCGCGCCCTGAGTTAGGTTCAATACATTTTTATTGAATAACTTCAAATTATTTTTCAAGTTTCTCAATTAAATTCTGATCGCATTTATTTTAGTCACACGATAGCTAATTGTCTCGTAAAACGTGAAAATTTTGACTATTTTGGAATTCAACAAAAATTGACTGAGTAGCTAGATTTCGCGAGACGAGTCCAACGGTGAGGTTTGTTTCGTCATCCGAGTTTTAGAAAAATACATGTTTTTAACACGTGCAGTGACAGCTAATTATCATTTTGCCATTTTTCATAAAATTTTAATTTTCCCGGGTTGTATACTCTGTGTTGAGGAAACTTGTCAATGTAAATCTTGAAAGACATTGAATTCACCAAGAATTTGTCATATGCAATGTCCATAATTTTTATTCATGCACATTTGCTATATTTCATATTTTCAAGATCGGGTTTATAATTTAAGGGAAGTAAATGGCTTAATATCTTCCATTTCTTGCTATGCAGATGTGGAGCTTCTTAATGCTGTTGCCAGTGGTTCTTTGGATGTCATCCGATTTCTAACAGTTATGGCAGTGTGTAATACAGTGATTCCTATACAAAGGTATTTTAGCGTATGTATTACCCAAATGCTTGCTAAGATTTTCTAATTTACATTGAAGCCCAAAAGCACAGCCTATTTTTCATTTGATTTTCCCTTGCCCATAGTCTAGCTGCATTGATGTGTCATGCCGTGGTTCCTAAATTAGTTTATTCGTGTTTCTGTCTGTCTTTAGCAAAAGTGGCGAAATCTTGTATAAGGCACAATCTCAGGATGAGGAAGCTCTTGTTCGTGCTGCTGCTCGCTTGCATATGATTTTTGTCAATAAGAATGCAAATAGTCTTGGTACAAATTGTTTGATTTGACTAGTGCACAAAACATGACTCTGGTTGCACTGATGATTTTATAGCTTGTCTTATTTGATGTATTGCAGAAATTAAATTCAATGCTTCAATAATTCAGTATGAAGTATTGGATACTCTGGAGTTCACTTCTGATCGGAAAAGAATGTCAATAGTGATTAAAGATTGCCGAGGTGGAAAAACATTCCTTCTGTCCAAGGGAGCAGATGAAGCAATTCTTCCTCATGCATTACCTGGTAATCTTATACTTTTTCAATTTTCTCAATAGACATGATGGAAATCATACAGCTTGAAGTTGAATGTTAGGTTTTAGGGATTTATTTTATGCAATGCTTTGAGTAGGACTAAAAAAGTCATGAATTTATACATGGATCTCCTTTAGCTGCTCTTATTATTGTCTCTAGGGTTGTCCACAACAGCGTGAAATTTCTCAGGAAGGAATCAACTCACAGTACATTATTCATGGACATCCATTTCTCTCTTCTCTTAGACCCAGTTTTGGATCTTATTTTGGCCAAATATGTTGGTAAATTGGGTCCTTGCTTTTGTCAATGAATCCCCTATAGTTTCGAAGTCAGTTGTAGATTTTCTTGTTGGTCTATTTCTCTTTATGCGGTCATGTAAGCATACATATATATGTGTGTTGGTGGGTGGATGTGGGTGTGGGTGTGTGTGTGTGTTTATGGCTGTGCAGTAGCTATTTATATAGTCCTTTTTCTCTTCTGTTAACCTCTTAAGATAGTTTATTGCAAATTACCAAATATTTTGGCCCTTATTTTTCAGAGTTTATTCGTGATCTATACGTTTATTAAATGTGAAGAAGTTTTTTTTTTAATCAAGAATGTGAAGACTAGAGTTCAAATGTTGGTTTTGAATGTCTACTATTGTGCTTTGTCTGCTCTTGCATTTCAATTGCTTGGCTCTCATAATTTGAAATTATGTGTTAGGACAACAAACAAGGACTTTTGCTGAAGCTGTGGAGCAATATGCACAATTAGGCCTCCGGACTCTATGCTTGGCTTGGCGTGAGCTAGAGGAAGATGAATATCGAGACTGGTCTTTGATGTTTAAAGAGGCTAACAGCACATTGGTCGATAGAGAGGTAAAGCTTACATCTTGATGTTATTGATTTCCTTTTTTGCTTTCCTTATTCTTCTTTAATTTCCTCTGTTATTTGACTCTGCATATGACTGCAAAAGTTGGTAACTAGTGTATGTGATTTTCTAAACTTGATGTATTTTGCAGTGGAGAGTCGCAGAGGTCTGCCAAAGACTAGAGCGTAACTTGGAAATACTCGGGGTTGCTGCAATAGAGGATCGTCTGCAGGTAAACGTTTTTCATTGTTGGTGACAGTAGGTTAATTTTCCAGCAAAAAAGAAGCATTGTTTAATCTGTTAATCTACAGGTGCTGGTTTAAAAAGAAAGAAAGAAAAGAAAATATGGCCTGATTTCCGTTGTTTGTTCCTTGTAACGTCTATATTCTTAAACCTTTTTTTTACCCTTTCTGTCTGTTTGGTCGAACAAAATTGACATCAGCTGTATCTTTTGTATGATTATCCAGGATGGTGTACCAGAAACAATTGAGACTCTTAGGAAGGCAGGAATAAACTTTTGGATGCTAACTGGAGATAAGCAGAATACTGCAATACAAATTGCACTTTCTTGCAATTTTGTTTCACCAGGTAGTTTGCCTATTTTTTTCCAATTTCTCGTATAAGTAGTAACTAACTGTAGTCACTGATAACGCTCCAAATGTAAGTGCTTCCCTGCAATCATTTCTGGCTCAAGAAATTATAAATGTTTCAACTTAACTGTTTGGACAGGCCCATGTTTTTCTTTTCCCTTTTTTTTGGTTTTGGGTGGGTAGAAAAGGAATGCCCCGGGGGGGGGGGGAACCTAAGGCTGTAAACCTTGTTCACCTACTCGGGCTGAGCTTGAACTCTCCCAAGCTTGTTCAGTAGCATATGAAGGCCGAGCTTGTGCATGGATCCTAAGCTCATTACTTTAATGAGTCGAGCTTGATCAATCATAGTTCTGGCTTAGTAAGTTCATGAACCCGGTTAAATTATAATTGTCTCAATTTTCTTGGGAGTTGGGGCATCTAGGTCAGTTTGTAATATTTTCTTCATAAAAAAAAACAGTTTGTAGAATTTTGGATCTTCAGTCCCATATTTTATTCCCATGACTTGTATTCTCCTCACATTAAAGATGGGACAAAGTTTGGACCTGATTGTACTTGTTTAGCCACATTTAACATAAAAGACATCTCTCTTTTCTGCAAGTGTATGAACTGTACTTTGTTGATTAACCTAACAGAAAAGGACAGCAAAGCAGGGACTCTCAGCAATTTAGCTCTATCACATGATCTATGACAGTAACAAACCGAGTCAAGCAGCCAAGCCAAGCTTGATCATTATTGCAGGCCCTCGAGATTGAGCCGAGCTTGAGATGTGCTTCTATTCACTTAAGAGCTGAGCACTTCAATGTTTAGCTGGGCTCTTTACAACCCTGGGGAAATCAATGACCTTTCCAAGCTCCCCTCTCTCCCGCCCAAACACTAAAGATTTAGCTTGTTTTTAATACAAGCATAAGAGGGCATAATAGAAATAGAATCATGATCTTTAGCAAAGAAAGTAAAAGCTATTGTTTCTTCATCTTTGTCTTCCATATCTGAAAACTCTCTCTCTCTCTCTCTCTTGGCACTAGTTGTCCAGTAAATCCTTCGGAATCATTACGTTCAACTGGTGTTGGAAGCATTGTCAATTTTTATATTTATGAATCACGCAATCATCCATGAAGTTGGGAGAAATAACATTAGTCTTGAATGCAATGCTAGTTTTTTGCCTTTGTGCTATGATTGCTTGAGCCTCACTGGGTGGACTGATACACATGTAGAACAGTGAGTTTTCAGCTTTCAAATTGGGCAGCTTTTTTGTATAAAGGTTGCCTTTCACTCTCCAATAACTAGAAAAACTTCTGTTTAGGAATGGTGCAATGTTTTCGGAAGCTATATCCGTATATGGTGCAATGTTCCTAATTTAATCAGTTCAAAAAATGATTACGGCTAGTTATATCACATTAAAAGGGTGGTTGAAACACTTTACTGCCCAAAGAGAAAGAAATCATACTTCGATGCTTGTGGACATTTCGTCTGATAGACAATTCAATTGGACTATAGTTTAGACTTACTTACCAAAGGTTTGACCCATCTGAAGAAGTAGTTTAGTTCGTATAGTTAGGATCGATCAAACTCTTGTGATCTTTTTTTGAAGAATTGCTTTGGTAATCAAATGATTGAACAAATTTTCTATCTCCTTAATGGTTCAAGTATGGGGCGTTGGGGGATCTCTGTTTTTTTGGTTACAGCATTTGGGGGACTATTCTGACTCAAACTCTTCGTCTGCAATATCAGAAGAGAAATGGAAATGAACTAAGTAAATATTACAGAGGCAGAATGTTTTTTGCTGGTATAGATGTTTGTTTAGGTGTCAGGTTATATGATCTTGAAATTCATGTCATATTGTACACAGGTACGGGAGGGCCAAGTAAAAAGTTCCATTAAAATTAGTTGCGGGCTTTTCTTTGCCGAGGGATTTTTTTTTTTTTGTTGAGGGAGGGAGTGGGGTTTGTTGGTCTTTGTCATTTCTAATAATATTGATGCAATCCATAAGATGCTGAAAAAGAGATAAATTCAAAGACATGAAGAATTATGAAATTTGGCTTGCCATCAAGACAAAAACTCATATGGAACCTTGCATAGTTTGATTTGTGTCTTATTTTTAATTACCTCAATTTAGTTTACTAGTATTTAATTTGTGTGTGTGTTTTTTTTTATAGTTTTAGGGTTAAGGGTATTTTTTGTCATTTTTATGTTTTCTGGAGTGGGTTATAGTCCGACCCATGGGTTGTCTTTTTAGGTCAAATTCTAGTGTTGGATGGTCTAGAATTTAGAGTTCTAGTTTATGTGAATGTTGGAGTTTTGAAGTCGTATAGACTTTGGAATTCTAATAATTTAGGATTAGGATTTAGGAGTACTTAGAACTCTATATATAGTTAGTGATATTTTTAATAAATGAGAGAGAAATATCTACCAAAAATTTTCAACAATTATATGCTATGGGATTGTGTGAGCAATTCCTAGTTTTCTTCCACTCTTCTTTTCTTTCTTCTATTTTTTTGCAATTATAACCTAATAATCAGATCTGAAATTTTTTTATTTCTATCATTAAAAGTAGTCTATAACACCCTACCCCATTCCAAACAAACCATCAAACCATAACCCATAAAGTTGCACATTTAACCCCCAAAGTTATTGTTCATGACACTGTTCACAGCCCTAGAACAGTGCTGAATTTTTGGGTCCATTGTTGTACTACATCAGTTTTGGTATTAGATCCAAAAAATTCTATGTTATGTGTCTTGAATATTGACATATGAGGATGGAAATCCAAGATTTTGATGGAAGATATTTTTTAGATGAAAGTAGAATTTTATTATAGAATGAAAGGAGAAAATAAATTATAATATGAAGGACAAGGTATCCTCAAAAAATAAATAAATCGCAAAATACATATTAAAGAAACATTCACAATGAAAGCTAAAATAATGTCTTCCAATTCAGTTGGAGATCGGACAATGACAAGACTCCAAATCTCCCAGAAGCTTTAGACCAAAGTGAAATCATGTAGACAATTAATTCCCATACCAACTCTAGAGGAAGATAGGATTATTGAAAATTTTGTCGCCAAATTTAACATAAAAGCCATGTGAACAATTTTTCGTTCTGAGGGCTAACAAGATATGAATCAAATGATCTACAAGAAAAAACACCAGAATTTTCAACGGACCAAATTCTTTGATAGAAGTCAAATCAATTGCTTCCCTCATCATTATGATGTCTGAAGAAATGAAAGTCCAAGAGTGATAATTTGTCCCCACAACAAGGAAAGTGAGGACAAATAATAGAGACGTGAAAAAATATTAATAAAAAATGAATCCTTAACCCATATGTCATCCCAAAATAGAATTTTAGAACCATCTCCAAATTTATTTAGTTAAAGGAAGAAAAGAAGGGTAAACTTGTGAAATGAATTTCCAATGACTCATATGGGTTACAGTATGTGCTGATTTTGTATTTCACCCATTCCCCAGCAAGCCATACTTACTCCTGATTACCTTATGCCAAAGGGAGTTTGATTCTAAAGGGTTGATGGAAGAGATAATCCTACAATATTCTCTAGTTGGTTCACTTCTATTGAGTACTACTTTGTTAAATATAATTTCTCAGACAAGCAGAGAATGAGGTTTTCCAAGATAAAACTTGTAGGCATGGCAAAAATTTAGTGGTTTGGTGTTGAAGGAGTTAAGAAGATTGAGATTGTCGTCAACCAACACATGGTAAGAGATGAAGGTTAAGCTTCAACGGAAATATATGCCCTCAAACTATCATAGCAAGTTGTGCAAACAACTTATTAATCTACAACAAGGGAACCTATTTATCATGGAGTATATTCAAAGATTTGAAGACTCAATGTTGAAAAATCGTATTGTAGAAGATCTTTGCCAAACTGTTGCTCAATTCAAAGCTAATTTAAGGGTTGATATAAGGGAAGAATTGCTTTGGCAACCATTATTTAACATGGAACATGCATTCTAACTAGCACTTAGTTTGAAGATGTACCTAAATTTTCTTAATGGAGGAAATATATTAAGAGTTTCTTCTTCCAATTGGGCTAAAACTCAAAGCTCTTTGCATCATAATGTGCCCTCAGAGAAAGGTCATCAAAAACAGACCAAAGCAACAAGTGATCCAATAATGGGGGAGGAGATCATGGAAAGAAATGACAAAATTTCCAATAATCGTCATCTTCATTCAGAATTAGTATGGGAAAGAATTGTTTAAATGGCTTTACTTTGGTGTAAATCTTCCGAGAGCTTTGGAGGCTTGTCTTTGTCCGATCTCCAATGGAATTGGAAGGCGGCGATATTTTAGCTTTCATTGTGAATGTTTCTTTGATACATATTTTGCGGTTTTTATTATTTATTTTTTTAGGATGTTTTGTCCTCCATATTATAATTTGTTTTCTCCTTTTTACATTCTATAATAAAATTCTTCTTTTATCTAAACAAAATGTAGATAAGTCTACACAATTTCATACTAGTTCACTAATTATTTGTCCAAAAACCGGGAAGAAATGCAAGTATTTTGAAAATAACTGTGTTGTGGAGCCTAAGAATATTGAAAAAATAGTAGTTGGCTTTGAATCAAAGTTGCCTCTAGACATGACTCAATTGCTCACTAAGTGCTCTAAAATAGTGTCAAAAGAGTTACCAAATGAAATTCCTTACAATGATGGTTTTCAATCGACAACAACAATGTCGCAAGAGCTTAATTTGTTTGTATCTTTCAAGAATTTAAGCGAGCAAAAAAAACCACCAATACTATCATATTCTAACAACGATCAAGAGAAGTTCATGGTTATAGCAAAAGAAGATATCACCATGAACAAGGGAAGACTTCGACCAAAAAGCACACTACAAGTTGTAGTGTTCAATGTCATTTCAAGGATGTTCTTTCTATTCACTTTGCTTCACCAATTGATTTTGTGATTCCAAAGAAGTTCAACGATAGAATTGAGAAGATCTATCTGCAAATTTTTTCTTTATTTCCTCAATTCATGAAGAGAAGGAGGATGTAAGTTCAAATCTTGTGGACTCTCATATTTCAATACTTTAAAACTCGAGGTCGAGTTTTCTCTAACCGGAAGGGAATGATACAATCCATAAAATGCTCAAGAAGAAACAAATTCAAAGACATGAAGAACTATGAAATTTGGCTTGCCATCAAGATAAAGACTTATGTGGAACCTTGCATAGTTTTATTTGTCTTATTTTAAATTATCTTAAGTTAGTTTGCTAGTTTTTAGTAATTTATGTGTCTTCTTTTCTATATTTTTAGGGTCAAGGGGTATTTTTTGTAATTTTTAGATTTTTTGGAATGGGTCATAGTTCGACCCATGGGTCATCTTTGGGATCAAATTCTAGTGTTATGTGAATTTTGGAGTTTTTGAAGTCCTATAGATTTTGGAATCCTAAAATTTTAGGATGAGGAATACTTAGAACTCTGCATATAATTAGTGATATTTTTAATAAAGGGGAGAGAAATATCTACTAGAAATTTTCAGTAATTATATGCTATGAGATTGTGTGATGTTTGAGCAACCCTAGGAGTGATTCCTAGTTTTCTTCTTCTTTTCTTTTCTTTCTTCTATTTTTTTGCAATTATAACCTCATAATCATCTCTGGAATTTTGTTCTTTCTATCATTAAAAGTAGTCTACAACTCTACCCCTATTCCAAACAATCCATCAAACCATAACCCATAAAGTTGTACATTTAACCCCAATTTACTGTTCATGCTGAATTTAGCTCCTCTGCTCTCCTACATCAAATATCTTGTCTTTACTGTGTTTTTTACCTGTAGCTTTGGATTTAGATACAGCAGTTAATATGTCACATAATGAGTTTGGCCTTTGACATTTATCATTTATGAAATGAAATCTTGTAATGTTAGAATACTCCACTCAAAAAAAAAAAAAAAAAAAAAAAAAGAGTTATGAGTACTCTTGTGAGTTGATTCTTTCTTCATATGTCATCAAATTTTATGTGTAGCTAATTTTGCATTTTTCTTTCCTTAACTGACAGAACCTAAAGGCCAGCTTCTGTTAATAAATGGCAAAACTGAAGATGAAGTATGTACAAGTCTGGAGAGAGTTTTACTTACTATGAGAACTACAAATTCAGAACCCAAGGTACGGTTTTAGCACAGTTGTAAGTTGCATTATTAATTTGGTGAATAATATATACCCTTCTCCGTTGGTGGCTGTGGCTTTGTTTTATCTGCTCGTGTTCACTGTTAGTAGGAGTGATTCTAATGTTTGTGAATGATCTTCATGGTTGCTACATACTTTGTAGCAGGAATTTTTATAGTTACTCTTACGTATGTAAATTTTATATTCTATCTTCAGGAATAGGGTGTCAAATAATTTCTATTTTCCTATATTTCCGTTGCTAATAAATATCGCGTAGTTTTCTTTTCCCCTGGTCACTACAATCCTTTTATGACAGGATGTGGCTTTCGTTGTGGATGGCTGGGCTCTTGAAATTGCACTTAAGCATTACCGGAAAGCATTCACAGAATTAGCAATATTGTCAAGGACAGCTATCTGCTGTCGTGTTACACCATCCCAAAAAGCTCAGGTACTCCCTTTGGGTATTCAAATACCATCTTATAGTGTAATATTTGGTATTAATTTTTTATTCTAGAGCTTTGTTTGTTTTTGTTTATTTTTTTTTTCGTGTTTGGGGTTGGGGTTGGAATGCCATTGTGAATATAGTTACAAGTGGCACAAAATACCTAAAGACTACAAAAAATGATACCTATTATAAACAGGTCCTCAGAAGGATGTTGGTGCCAAGAGCATTAGCAATTCAAATTATCCCAAGAGTAAGGAAAATTATAAGCTAAAAAAAATTAGTCATTAGGAAGATAATATTCTAAGAGTTTTGCTAAAAGTATTTAAAACTAAGATTGTCAAAATGTGTATTGGTAGGCGAATTTTTTTTCGAAAACAATGTATTGCGTATCGTAATCTATCTTGTATCGTAAGATACGTGTAATTTATAAAATGCATAAACCTATGAAAAAAGATCGTAATAATGTTTTAGTTCACTACAAATCTTGCACATAAACATAATTTGAAGAGAATACGAGGTCCACAATTAACATAGTAAAACAATGTTAGGTTTAGAGAAAGCGATGGAGAGAAAAGAAAGAGAGGATAATAGGCTTTAGAGGAAATAATCAATCGTGTTTGGCAATGTAGACTTTATAGATCAAAATATCGTTTCGAAACGATCGAAACATATGAAACGTTTCCGTTTCTAAGGAGACCGAAACGAATTGATAATAAAATTGAAATTCTAATACTTCAAGGTGTTCTATAATATTTTGAAATATTTTGTTATATTTCAATACATTTGCACAATTATTTCAGAATATTTTAAGGTATTTTAAGATATTTTAGTACATTTCAACCGGTTCTTTAAAAAAATAATTCTTAAATTTTTTATTTTTTTTCATTCTATTTTCGAAATGGATCGAAACGTTTCTAAAACACATCGAAATGTTTTCATTTCTTAGGTGACCGAAGCAATACACCGAAACGATATTTTGATCCGTGGTTGCCTTATACTTCGTTATTTATAACTATGTAATATTTAAGGAAATTACGATATTGTCTTACACTAATTAACTTATGTCTAACATAGAAAGTAGGAACTCTAAAACTTTCTCTCAAGCTAGAGTATAAAGATAAAAAATGTTCAACTTGAAAAATAAACTTTTGAAGGCAGACCGTGTCAACGACTTAGTAAGAATATCACCCAGTTAATTACCAAACTTGATATATGGAGTGACTATCTCCTTTTGCATCAAGAGATTTCAAATGAAATGGCAATTCACCTTAATGTGTTTGGTACGCTCATAAAATGTCGGATTACTTCCACTAAAAGTAGCTACTTGATTGTCACAATGCGTCTTTATAAGAAAAGGCACATCAAGTCTCATATTACGAAGTAGAGAACAAACTCATAACATTTCACGAGCAGTATGAGTCATAGTACGATATTTGACCTCTACACTAGAACGTGCAATCACATTATGTTTCTTACTATAGCAAGTAATAAGATTGCCACCAACAAAAGTAAATAGCTAGAAGTATCTGTCCAGACAGCATAAAAAAAACTAACAATCATGGATGATGATGGTTGATATAATAATCCTTTTCCTGAAGTCTTTTTTAGATATCGAAGTATATGATAGACAACCTCCCAATAAGACTTACGAGGAATATGCAAGCATTGACTAACCACATCAACGACATATATAATATCAAGGTATGTAACTATGAGAGAAACCAACTTGTCAACCAACTTTTGATAACTTTATATCATCAAAAATTTTATCACTCTCAGGATCTAACTTAACTATAGGATCCATAGGTGTATCAATCCGACGCACAACTAGAGTACCAACTTCAGATAGTAATTCTAAGTGCACCAATTACAACTTAAATATTGATAAAATCAAGTGTAGGTTGTCGCGAAGTAATATATTCTCGGAAGTCCCAAGGTCGTACTACAGGAAATTGAAAAAACTTAGAATACGAGGAAAAATAAAAGAACAAAGGTATAAATGATTAAAATCAAGAATTTGGAATACTAAAACATTAGGGATACCCTTTCAATTCTACAAGGTAATTGTTAATGATCCAGTTTTTAAACTCAATTGAGAATCAGTTGAGGAGTGATCTCAATTGGAATATTTTTACGGTGATAATATATAAAATAAAGTATAAATGATAATTTATTTGAATAAATTTAGGAATTTACTTATATATCACAAGCATTCACAATGCCCGTAGTCGCAAATCAAGCTTTTGAACAGGTAAACTCAAATTTTATTACAAATAATAAATTAAAAATTTTATAAAATTTTTAACTAATTAATTCAGGCACGTAAAACTAATTATTTGACTTACAGAGAATCTCAAGCATTTGATATATATGGCACATCGAATTAAGAAATTATACTAAACAAAAAATTTACTAAAAGACAAGAATTGAATTAAAAGAATAAATTGTGCATTAAAAAAAATATTAAATCAAAAACGATATCGTGCTTCATTGAAAGTATCTCCCCTAGGTTTAGTTGGAGATTTAGCAATTCATATGAAAACTAGAACAAAAACTAGTGAAAATGAGCTAAAAGTAGAATGAATACAAGTCAAGGCCTACACCCCTTTATATAGACTTTTGGAATAAAAAACCTAATTAACATCAAATTCTAGGGTTACTGGTGAACTTCGTCATCGCGTCTGGACACGCCTTTTTCTCTGTCTGGATGCACCTTGGCCCTTCTGTGCATCACGTCCGGACGTGCCTTTTGATCGTTTGGACGCACTTTGCAGTAATTTTTCTTGTTTTCTCTGGAAGCTACGTCAGGGCGCAATGCATTCCTCGTTCGGACGTGTGTTATCATTCTTCTTTGTGCAGTTTTTGTATGTCCGGACGCACCTTGATCTTCCATCCGGACGCATTAGGCAAATTCTCTTTTTTGCCTCCTTGTTGCTATGAATCTTTTCTCCTTTTGTATTTTATCCTTCCAATCATTAATTCACCCAATTTACCTACAAAATCAAACAAACACTACAAAAAGAAGATGATATTCAAAACTTAATTAATTCAAAACCATTAATGTCTTGCTCAATATAATTAGCCAATAATTAATATCAAGGATTGAAATGTTGTGTCGAAACGTTCGAAACGTTTCAGAATTTCAACATACCAATACGAAACATGGGTTAAATCTCAAAATTTCAATGTTTCGGTCGAAACATCACTGTATCGAACCGTTTTAGTCGAAACAGTACTGTGCTTCGCTTCACTCCAGGCCAAAAGAAAAAAAAAACTCTCAAAAAATTAAGATTCCACTAGTCAAATCTCAGAATTGCCAAAAAAAAACAGAGATCACAAAAATCTCAGAAATCACATTTCCAAGTTTAGTCGTTCAGGTCTTCTAAGCAAAAAAAAAGAGGAGAGAGAGAAAGGCACACCCAAACTCTTAGACGAAATCGAAGAGACAAGAGAGAAAGAAAGACACATACAGACTCTAGACCAGAAATTGAAGGAGAAGACTTTAGTAACTTACCTCTTTGAGTCCGGATTTGAGCAGATCCAACTATTTTTCACACAGATATAGGGCTTGGGAGTTGGGATTCGGGAGCCTCATCTTCATTGCTGCGATCACGAGGTACCAGCCACCAAGTATGTTCTTCTTCTTCTCTCTCTCTCCGGCATCGCCCATCGCCATCGCCTCTCGCCTCTTCTCTCTGTCTCTGTCTGAGTTCGTTCGTGGGTCACAAGACTCACGACTAAGCATAGTTTGCCTTATATATATATATATATATTGTTATAAGTATGAACAATTAAATTTAGTACCCCACTACATTATAACTTTTTACTTTTAAGTATACATAAGTACCATTAATTTAATTTGATACCCTTCATTATTTATTTTTTTTTTTTGTTATAAGTATAAACAATTACATTTAATACCCCACTCCATTACATTTAAACAATTACACTACCCATACTAGAAAGCTCCTAAAGCAAACACACAGGAGTCAAAAACAAGCACAGATCAGTGCTCTGGAATAGTATCAAGTACTATTCAGTGGATCTTCAAACAACAAATCTAGACTGCCTAAGGAGCTGCCTCTCGAATTCAACCAACACATAAGCCAGAGGCAAATTACTGAAATTAGAGTAGAACACACCAAAAAAAAAAACATAATAGATCTTTCACTGTCATCCTCATTGGAACAATAACCGTTGGCCAAATCTCACCAAAAACACATCAAAACTACTCCAAGAGATCTGGGTATGTCAAACCAACCTTCCAATCATCTACTTGGAGTTATCTGTGAGAGATCGAAGCAACAAATCTCAAGAAAAATCCCAAATCAATAGGCCGAGAATCCAAGTCTTATTTTCAAGAAACATTTGAAAATCGAAGACTCCAACCAGGTGATTTCAAAAAATTACCAAAATGTTCAACACAAAACTGAGCTAGATAGTGTGTCTTCAACGTCAGAGATTGCTGACGTCAGCCTCTAATGATTTACTTCAGGCAATGAACTGATTCTCTAAGGGTCTTTTCCTTTATTTTTTATGATATATTATTACGAATCAATGCTCTGATACCAAGTTAGGACAATAAAAGCAATATTAGGGTTAGAAAAAGTGAGGGAGAAGAGGTTGAGAGGGAATAATCAGTCATGTGAGGCAATGTTGCCCTACACTCTCTTTTTTATAACGAGCAATATTTAGGGGAATTATAATATTACTCTACGCTAATTAACTTATGTCTAATATAGAAAATAAGAACTATCCACAAATAAAAATTAACAATCCAACTATTCAAGTTTCCTACATAATTCATTAATAGCAAAATTTAGAGACTTCTAGTTTTAGCATCCAATGGAGCCAGAAAAGAAGACTGTTATTGTTTAAAACCCCAGATAGTGAAATGGCGTCGTCTCACTGCCTAGTGTTTGAAAAAAATTAGTTCCATGTGAAATGGCGTCGCTTCCCTCTTAAAATTCCAATAAATATTTTTTGAACCATATTAAACGACTCTTACGGATGAGTACGTATTGTATGTATCGTGTCGTGTATTGCACAGTATTGTGCAAATCCGATACAGTTAAGTGATATGTATCAATTTCCTTCATGTATTGAAACATGTTGTATAATATATTAACAACCGTGTTTAAAACCACTTCCGCATGATACACATCCTTTGAATATAGCATTCTCTATATAGACTTCTCTCCGTGGTTTTCCAAGTCCTTTTAATTTATACTTGTAGTATTTTACTTTTTATAATAATTGGTCAAAGATAAAGGTGAATATGATCATTTACCGTGTTGAAATTTGGCTTTTTAGAATCTAACTAGGTTTAAATGGAGTCTCTCTAAAATGCTGTTTAATTAAGTGGTGATGCTTTGCACTTTTTTGCGAAAATATCTGAAGTACAGTTCATGCCATTTTGCAGCTTGTAGAGCTCCTAAAATCATGTGACTACAGAACTTTGGCAATTGGGGATGGTGGGAATGACGTGAGGATGATCCAACAAGCTGACATTGGGGTTGGCATAAGTGGGAGAGAAGGACTGCAGGCAGCCAGGGCAGCTGATTATAGTATTGGAAGTAAGATCTTCAATATCCTGTTAGATAAATTTATCTGCTGGACTATTTATTTTTATTCCTTGCAGTTTTTGTTTAATATTTTATTATAAATAATTTAATTCATCTGCTAGTTTATAGTGATTTTAAGTTCTGCAGTCAACCTTAAAGAGTCTTATTTACTGAAAAAAGAAATACTAGAAAGCAAAGTTGTTGTGACCCTTTCTGGTTCATGTATTGGAACTCTCTCATTCTATGTCTCATCCAATATTGTCTATATAACTGTTAAAGTTGTGACACTAATCCAAGTTGATACATATCTAACGCCAGCAGTAATTAAGTTTGTTGCTTATTGATGGAATCCAGTTTGATGTCATTAACAATTCCCAGTATTTGGGAAAATTCCTCGTGGAATCATGAAAGAGAATTGACTGTATTTGTAGTTTGATTTCATAAGATTATCAACAAGTATGATGTAAGCCAAGGTGAGTTTGGCCAGTAAAATTGTGACTTCTGGGTTGTGTGATGCTCTGCTTGATTTGAGGTTCATAGGAATAATTTCTATTAGAATCTCGAATATTTGAAAACATTTGAATTCATTTTTGTTCTTTTGTATTTCCGTTTTTTTTTTTTTTTTGGAATATACAGATGTCAAATCATGAGTATCATCAACACGTCTTTTAATTTTTTCAGCTTTATTATTGGGGTTTGTGAATGTAGAGTCTAGGCTTTGGAGAGAATGAAGCAAGAGGAGCCAAAGAGCTTCAATACGTCTCCCTCACTCCATGTATATAGATATATATGTATAATAAAAAGACAGATGTACCCATGTGGGTATACTTATTACAATTTTGTCATTCCTATATATATTCTAACAGGGTTGAATCTTGCCATTTTAGCTCTTGCTTTGTAGAACTCAAATTTCTAAAATTCCATTGCATACCATGCTTTCTAACTGATTTTTCCATAACAATGCTGCTAGATTTTTTTTCTTAGTATGGGGATTGATTTTCATGTATTCTTGCCCTAATTTGAAGTTCTAAATGAATTTTTTTTTTTTGCATTGCAGAGTTCAGATTTTTGAAAAGATTGATACTTGTCCATGGGCGGTATTCATATAATCGCACAGCATTTCTGTCCCAGTACTCCTTCTATAAATCCCTTCTGATTTGTTTTATCCAGATCTTGTAAGTTTACGTGGATGATGTTGTTTTGTTTAGAAGTTTCTCTATTGTAGATCTTTCTCTTAATGAGTTGCAATATTGTGTAACTGAAACTTCTGTTTAGTACATTTTTCTATTGCACTAACCTTGGAATACTTTCAGTTTCTCTTTTATTTCAGGTGTCTCTGGAACCAGCCTTTTCAACTCTGTCAGCTTGATGGCTTATAACGTTTTCTACACTAGTATCCCTGTATTAGTCAGTGTCCTTGACAAAGATCTCAGTGAAAGAACTGTGATGCAGCACCCACAAATATTATTTTACTGCCAAGCAGGAAGGTTTGGACTTTGGGGTTTTGTGCTTTTTATCCATATTAATTGGTTGAAGACGGACTCATATAGCCGACTCCAAATGATTGGGACATAAGGCTTGGTTTGGTTTTATCCATAGGTTGCGTTGATATAAAATGAAAGATAGTGATTTAGCCGATCTATATTCTAGATCACATTTCTTGGTCCAAGAAACTGGGCTTTTGTCATCTCTGGTTAATATGCTTCGTGCTGGGCTTCCAACTAACTTAGGTCATTCTTGAAACAGGCTTCTGAATCCTAGCACATTTGCTGGATGGTTTGGGCGATCTCTTTTTCATGTGAGTGATGTTATGGTTTGATTTCTTGCTATTCTTCTTTTGCTTACACGGTTACACCACACCCTGATGGTTTGAAGATTTAAGCTTCTATGTTGGAATGACCTAGCCTTTGTGTTTGAAAATTTCAGCGTGTTGGATCAGCAGAACATCATAAGAAGGAAAATAATAGTTTTGAGTAACTTCTTGATTCCCACACTCTAATCTCATGTGTCTGGTTCTTTCGATGGATCCAGAGAGTCATATTAGGATTGAACAAGAAATCCAATTTAATTTTGTTCTTCGTGGGAACGGTTGATGAATTATTCTTCTTGGGTTGTGAGCAGACGTATATATATATTGAGCCAAAGCATATAGTTATGCTTTTCGTTTTTTTTTAAACATAAAGACACCTACTACTAATGAAAGGAACCCAAATATTTCAGATGTTCACAATTCAGTGCTTATTTTCCAATTCAACTCATCTCAGTGTGCACTTTTTATGGTATGAATTTCATTTTTTTATTCCGAAAGAGTGTGGCTATGGCAGCGGGACTCATTATAGATAATCAATTTTGTGTGTGATCTAAAAGATTAGATTGGTGAATATAGTTTTTGTATATAGGTTTTTCCGATGATTGTAAGATACCTATAAAGAATAGTACGTTAAGGAGTTGTGTGATCCAAAAGGCTCTGAGATACTAGTCATATGTGGGAATTTGTCCAGGGCAATGGAGGAAGCTCTGCCAAGAGAGGAAATCTTAGGGAGTACCTTCCCATCTCATGCCTGGATGAAGAACATTTGAGGCATTTGAGATGTGTCTTGTGCATTGATGATGCTTAGTATTTGTCACTTCTTTCACCTTAGAACACTAGTTTAACTAAATAGAGCTTCATAACTTTGACCAACCTTGAAGCAGTGACTCGATTTGGAGGAAGTAAACCCAGTAATTAGTATCTTGGTAAGCCTGGTGGATGAATTGGTCTGCCTGGTGCCAATATTTGGTTGCATTTTTTTCTTTACGACCTGTGCATTTGGAACTCAGTTTTGTAGAGGCCTCAGAGGAGACTGGGGAAATGCATATGTCTACATTGTGGGATGGGCGAACCAGCTCTCATTGTACACACTCATTCAAACGTTCTGGCATATTTCCTGTTAATTTCATCATCCGAGTATCAATTGAGGAAAGAGATGATACTCATGAACCCTTTGAGTTCTTCCTATCCGAGGTACCCTAATGGCTTAACTGCCTCTTCTTTCAATAAACTAGGAAATCCTAAATTATGTGATTGGGAATAGTACCTTCCTAAAGGCATGTTTGAAGATGGTAGTTTTGTTGCAAATGCATACAGAAGGTGATCGTCCACCCCTATTTTGTTAGGCTTCAGTTAGGTCCAGTTGCGGACAAGGTAATCTTGGTAAAACTGCAAGTGAACTAGTAAACAAGGAAGCTGTTGGTGGAACCATTGCCTACAGTCATAAATCAATGATGATGAGGAGATATTTGAGAGAGAATGTCACTATGCATTTCAGTGATATGAGCAAGACTTGAATTTGAATTTCCTTTGGAATATGTGGAAAGCAGGCGAGACATTATTTTTAGTTTCTCACAGATGATCACATTAGCTTTAGAGGACATGTGTGGTCCTTGCAGCACTTCATTGGCAATTTCTCAATTGAAGGACGTGTACAACATGAGAAGCAAATGTAAAACTTATAATATTTTGTTCTTCATTTTCCCCTCTTATAAATTTCTGTATTTTAAAAATGGCTTTCCAACAGGCATACACTCCTCATTTGCAGACATTGGAAGGAAGATTATTAGTGTTCTGATAGAAGTCCTTAATGAGACAACTAATTTGTGTCATAGTTTCACTGTTACTATTTTGGAGAATTCCACATTACTAATAATAGATTTCTTATTCAGGCGATTGTTGTATTTACGATCACCATACATGCATATGCTTACGAGAAAAGTGAGATGGAGGAGTTATCAATGGTTGCACTCTCTGGCTGTATTTGGTTGCAAGCTTTCGTTGTCTCGATAGAGACCAAGTAAGTTACTAACAGTTATATTGGGTTATTGGAGATTGATTTGTCTTGTTCACCTTAAGCAATGGGATTTTATCGAAAATATGTTCAATGGTATCCCTTAATTTCTTTTTACTTTTGGAAAAGGAGAGGATGAAGTTTCCTCTATCTTCCATCAATGACAGCCAGATTCGTGCTAATGAGTACTTTGTCCATGTTTCCTCATAAAAAAGTAGGTTGAAATTATTCTTGTGTGCATTAACCACTAAGTTTGTGTTTGATGTGTGCAGTTCCTTCACAATACCGCAACTTCTTGCAATATGGGGTAATCTGGCTGCATTTTATGTCATCAACTGGATAGTCAGTGCCCTGCCATCATCAGGAATGTACACAGTCATGTTCCGCCTTTGTAGACAGCCATCTTACTGGGTTACTATGTTTGTGAGTTTTCCTTCTCATTTCGTGCATTCTTTCTTTTCGAGTGCATCTCTTCTCCAAATACCTACTCTGGCTGTGTAGGGTATGGTATTACAACTTGTCATATCATGGCACAGATAGGAGCACCACTGTCATTTCTCTAGAATTAGAAACATTTGACTATTATGGTTTCATTTGGACAAATATGACCATGGTGTCCTGGACTAATGATATTACACCCCTAAACATTATCTGGCCATAAATAATCCATCTTTTCCATTCATCCAGCTTTAGTTGTTCCTTGGATTTTGGTCCTTTGATGATGAACCTGGTATTGATATTGTGTAGTGGGAGCTGAGTCCTAACCTACCAAGAATGGTTTGTGCTGGATAAGAGCATGCCCTTGCTTTATAGGATGGAGTACATGAACTGACAACTAACTGTAATGCCATTTCAGCTCATTGTTGCAGCGGGGATGGGTCCGGTGCTAGCTCTTAAGTACTTCAGATATACATACAGATCAAGTAAAATCAACATACTTCAGCAGGCTGAACGTTTGGGAGGTCCCATCTTGTCGTTAGGAAATATAGAGCCACAACCTAGATCCTATGATAAAGATGTCTGTCCATTATCAATTTCTCAACCCAAGAACAGAAATCCAGTGTTTGAACCTCTACTATCAGACTCTCCAAATGCCACGAGACGGTCTTTTGGACCAGGGACACCATTTGACTTCTTTCAGTCGCAATCGAGATTGTCTTCAAGCTATTCAAGAAACTGCAAGGACAACTGAGATCTATAACCCACCAGAAAAAAGTTAAACAAATACAGGAGTGTATAAGTGAAGCAATTCTGGGGACTCCGTTTAGCGCTGGTATGTGCTTTTGAATCCGCCAGCACTGTATGTAGTATATTTTTTTGTTGCAAATGCTCTCGATCTAAATGAACACGAGTTATCGTGATTAGTATGTCCTGTCTTCTTTTTCTTTTTTATACCGTAATAGGTACAAGTACAATCGAGAGTGCCTTGTACTTAAGTGTCCTGAACTAAGTAGTGTAGGTAGAGATGATTAGTGATGTTCAAAAACTGCATAAGAATGATCAATGTTGACTCAGGTGGTACCCTGGGAGAACAGTGAAGATACTGGATATAGACCAAGGTGGGACGGATGAGAAATGTGCTCTGCTAATTTATCTGGGAAGCTGATATTATTTGTGGGATCTTCTGTACCTATTAGTTTACAGGAGAAGAGAAATCCCTTGGGAAGATGATAAATATAAATTTTATTTTTTAATGAACATTATTTTTGCAACATTGTAAATTTATTTTACATCAATCCAAGAATCTCTCCAGTTTGGAAAATGATGAAGCATGTCTCTGTGCTTTGGACTCTTCTTTCTTTGGTTTTTTTTTGGTTCAACGGTCAAGTGTGTCCAAGTCAGTTTGTGCACACATCGACTAGTCGACTCTCTGGTCTAGTCAAGGTAGGTCATCTATGTCCAAAATTAGGGTATTCATGAGAGATAAACTCCTCATATCCTGGTCTTTAAGGCATTGCTGTTTAGAGAATGAATTCCTGTCAATTACCTTCTAACTTCATGTATTCCCTTATTATTAAATTCCCTCTTAGCTATTTTGTAATGGCTGATTACCTGTCACGGATTCGAGCGAGTTTTATTATATACAAGTGGATTATATCTTGGTGCATGGTTTACTACGAAGAAATCGAGGTAAAATGTATTGGAGGGAATTTGAACCCTGAATCATCTTCCAACTTGATGCGGCACACTTCACACGCTCTCATGGATTAAACTTATACACACATCAAAAAGAGGATATTGTGGAAGAATAACAATAATAATGACTAGTCTCGTTCTTTCAATATTTTTGGGGGACTCATTTGAAAAATAATATTGTTAGGGTCAAATGTCTTTAGAGTCAAGAATTTGTCTACAGTACCAAAAAAAATAAAATTCGATAACGTACAGATTTTTATTCTATTTGTGAGTATTTTTATTATTGTCAACATGATACTGAAAAAAGTGGTAAAAATAACTATAAATTTGGAAAAAAAATTATACCGAAGAAAAGTGATAAAAATAGTTGTTTTTTCCAAGTCTAAAGCAACTAATATGAAATGTTTAAAATGAAAATATAAGCAATTTTGATTCTCAAATATATTTTTATGTCAATTGTAATATAATTTATTAGTTGGAATATTGATGCACTGTTGCTTATAAAAACATCTAAGACATTCATCTCATTTCATCCAATTACACCGAGAAGTTTAAAAATGGTTACTATTTTGTGATATATGGGAGTGGTTTGACCAAATATAGCCTTTAGGTATGTTTAGTTTAGGTATTAAAGAGTGGGTTAGATTAATTTAATTAAGTAATAATATAACACTAAGTTTGGATGATGTTATAATGGCTCGGTATTAATTTTAATAAATTTCGACCCGATTCACTATTATCATTTAACCCTAATATTATTAGGGGTGTAACTTGGGTTGGGCAACCCGATTTCAACTCGAACTCAACCATAAAAAATTAGGGCTTAGGCTAAAATTTTTAATATTTGAGTTGGGCTTGGGTCAAAAAATTCCAACACAAATTCAATTTTGGTTGGGCTCGAGTTGACCCCTCGAACCCGAGGGTTGAACCCAAACCCAAATTACTATTACATAAATACAATTTTATAATTTATACTGTGGTTGAATTGAAAATATTCATGTTTAAGAGATTGATTGTCATTGGTAAATAATAAGTCACTATGTGGTTGTAAGTCTTGCCTACTTGCTACAGTGAAAAATCTTTGACTGTATAAATTGATCATTTTGATTTAAACTTGCATAAATTGATAAATTGATCTATTTGACTGTATTTTGTATGGTTGTGGTTGTATTGAGTTCTTAATATTATGATTTTTATGTTTAAAACTTGATTGAAGTTGTTGGTTGTTAAATTATTTGAATATTATGTAATATATGTATCAAGTTTAGAACATTAACCCGAAATCAACATGTAAAGTAGCTCAAAATCATTAATCCGAATTCACCCCGAGCCCGCCCGAATTAAACTTGGACAGTGTTTGGGTTGAGTTTATCAACCCGAGGTAGGGTTAAGGTTGAAGATTATATACCTATGATTGGGCTAGAGTTGACTATCCAACCCGCCCAAGTTGTGTGACTCCAAATTCCGGGGTTTCGTTGATTACCCATCAACCCGCGGAATATCCGTGGATACCGAGTAACTCGATATCGCGCCGTTATGCCCCATTTACCGGAGTCCATAATTTAACGAAAATCGGGCAAAGTCTCCGTTGTACCGGAAACTCTACCAAAAACCCAACCTGTGCAATATAACTTCACATGACCCGTCCGAGGCCCAATATAAAACATTGACCACACTGGGTCCATTTATAAGTAAGCATCGGCCACACCGGGTCCAATTATCCTTATTTATATCAAAACATGCAAGGTTACTTTAACAATGATTCATATATGTTCTATTACAATCATTTGCAAAGGATTACATGCCCAAAATATAATTTTCACAAGTGTTGTACATTAACACAAAATAAAGTCACATTCAGCTTTCTTCAAACATGAGGGTCCAAATTGGAGCCATCCATTGGTGTATTTCCCCCACCTGAAATGTTTTTCCGTATAGAGTGAGCAACGCTCAGTAGAGTAATTTCCTACAGAGGTTACTCCCCACCTAAGTGCACATGCAATGTTCTCATACAACATTTCATAATCACATCAACATTCCAAGTAAGAATAGGCAATTCTAGGTTGAAATTCTACCATGTCATGCTATGAAATGAGATAAAACTCACTCATGCATCATGACCCGAGTCCTCACCGACTCCCACAATACAATGCAATGCACTCGTGCAATGTAACTGTCATATGATGAAAATAGATCCAATGATCGCTTTGTTTTTAAAATCATGCGTTTTATAAATAAATCAGATCATTATTGGATAGTACTCATTAAATGAGTATTTTCTTATAAATCAAAATCTTGTGTCTTGTTGGGCAACGGATTTTAAATTTTATACCGCCGGTTCCATATACCATACTACACTTTTCTAGAATTTCACCACAGGGGAGTGTATAACCAAGTCGCCGGGTCTTGCACACGAGGGGGGAATCTACCCCTTCTTGCTATACCTGACACAAGTTTTTCGTGCAACATGCGGCTCAATGGGATCTTCGATCAGACTTTACCAATTCCACATGTCAATCACCATGAATGGTGTTTGATTAACCATGCATACACACACTCACACTTATGCCTAAGCCCATGAATGTGATGTCTCCGTACATATGCAATGTATATAGAATAAGTGTCATTTGAACCAATTAAACCATACATTTTAATATATATCATGGACAATTATATCATATGTATATAATCTCCAAAAATCCATAACAACGTCAAAACATCAACTAGCATGTATTAACATTTATATCCAATACAATTCGCAAGCATGTTATAACACATCATGGCCCACAAAATTCAGCCCATGAAAGTGCACAAAAACAGTCCATAAAAAGTCCATGAAAGTACATAAATTCATCCCATGAAAGTGCACAAAAAACAGTCAATTTAAGTCCATAAAAACAGTCCTCAAAGTGGCCTATATGCAGTCCACAAAATGACCTAAAAAAAGTCTACAAAGTGGCCTAAAAACAGTCCACAAAGTGGCCTAAAAACAGTCCGCAAAGTGGCCTATATGCAGTCCACTTTTTAGCCACTAAAACAGTCCGCAAAGTGGTCTAAAAACAGTCCACTTTTTTAGCCACTAAATCAGTCCAATAACACTCCATTTGGACAGCCCACATACCACTCAATTTCAACCGCTAAAACAGTCCAAAAGCAGTCCATTTGGACAGCCTATATGCAACCCTTTTTTAGCCACTAAAACAGTTCATAAACAACTATATTTCAGCCACAAAACAACCACATAACATTCATCTTTCAGCCACCAAAAACAGCCCTTAAGGTAGGAGTAAAACTATAGTAGAAAGAACCCTACTTCTTGTAGCGTAGATTGAAATGTAGAGACATCAAGAACACCAAAAACTAGCCCAAGAACTTGATTTCTCCAAAATCTTTTTTTTTGATCTTCAGTGAAATCCCTTGTTCTTGGTACGTACACGTAGCCCTCGTCGAGGGGATGATTTTTAACCCTTGGTTCGACGAATTCCGACCGACGAAACTCCGGGAATCGAAGAAATAAGTCTTGAATACTAAAGTTTTTTCTCTTCTCTCTCTTTTCTCTCTATTGCTGGCCAAGAGCTGAAAAAATGAGATATTTCTCCTGAAATATCTCATTTAAGTCTCTATTTATATTTTTAAATGCTTGGCTCTAATCGCGCCACACGCCCCTAGCCTTTCGGGTCCGTTTTCGCCCCGAAACAATTAATGACATTCCGTGTTTAATCCAAATTAATTTTATTGATATTTTAATCCAATCATACTTAAATTTTAAAATATTTATTTTTAGGGACCACTGAGAGGTCATCCGCCACTCAGTCGTCTCGAACAACGTGCAAAAAATTCGATTATCTTGGAATTCAACGAAATTTGACAGGGTGACTATATTTCGTGATATAAGTCCAACGACGAAGTCTGTTGTGTCATACGAGGTCTAGAGAACACGTATTTTAATTTTCACATTATAGTGACAAATTACATTTTTGCCCTTTTCAGAAAAAAGTTCAAATTTTCCTGGGTTTTACAAGTTGCACCCCTAAATATTATGCAGATATGAATATCATGTAGGAGGTGGTATTATTTTTAACAAATTAAGTATTAAACATACAATAACTTTATTATCCTTACAAACTTAGAGTCACACTTTCATATAAAAAGTAAAACATTATGTAAATTTATGTTTTGTTTTGTCATTTTTAATTTAATGCTATAAACTATTACTTAATCCAAACATAAATTTAGTATTATAATTATAAATTTGTATATTATCCTAACATTTATCCAAACTTATTATATAAGGATAAAATTAAATAGTATTCTTACTAATCTCAGTTTTTATTTGTAACTGAACTAAACATGTTACTTACTGTACAGACATTCATGCAATGGCCACACGAAAAGTAAGTGCAAATAAGAGATTGACCTTCTTTTATTGCAAGAGGGTTCTAAAGAAAGTGTGGAACACTGACAAATACAGTGTAAGCACCCATGCTCTGCTTCCAGGGAGCAGAAGTTTGTAACTATTTGCTATGAAAGGATGATCACGGATTTGAACTATCCAATACATTTTTTCTCAATATTTTCTATTAGTCAAATGCACAGCGTGAATTCGTTAAGTACCCATTGAAATAGTGGGTTCCACCCAACTTTATAAGTAGTGATATATTAGCGTATTCAGTGCACGAAACTCTCGTCATTGTAGAGTCTATAGAAAGTTAAATGTGAGCAGTTTTATTCCTGTAAACAGAGAGGTTGTTTCCGCACAATGAGTGATACACTACTCGATCTAATTAAGGTAAATTGTATTTGGTGAGATTTGGATCCTAATGATGTCGCCCCAAAATCTGCTACTCTTTTCAGTTTTCACCATTGAAGCTTGCTTGGGAAATACTGCAGACAGTAAAAAAGAGGTTGAAAAGGTGTAAGCAACAATCTGAAACAAAAGCGAAAAACCAGTGAAAAAAGAGAGGATCAAAGTATGAAACCTTGTCAATGAGTGAGAGATAGTAAGGCTTGACTTTCTCCACATCGATCCTGTTGTTGTTCTTGTTCTTGTTCTTGCTGTAGAGATCATAATTGCTGCACCATAGATTAGCAAGAGAAAATGTACAATTAACTGACTGGTTGATTGCGTTCAAAAAAAAAAAAAAACTGACCGGTTGATCATGTAGAAATCCAAAAGGCCTACCCAGTGTACGAACAAGGGTGTCAATTTATGTCATGTCGTGTGACTCACGTATCGAATATTTTCGTGTCATATTCATGTCGTATTTGTGTCAAAACTCACAAAATATATAAATATATATATATATAGTGTATTATAAGTATCAAACATTAATCTAAATCATTTATTATGCGTATTTAATACTCGTGTTAATTTTTAAATCGGGATGTTTGGGTTCATGTGGATAGGTCAGAGTTAACACCCCTCGAAACTCCGCGTCAAATATATGCAATTTTACCCAATAAAAAGAAGTTGTTTCTGCGACTCGATCCTGTTGTGATCATGTGAAAATTCAACTGCCATTTTTCTATTTTGGGACAAAAATGTTGGGTTGTGTGCAATTCAACCATTTTTTTTTATTAAAATTAAAATACATCTGCCTGTGTGTGATTGATCCAAAATGGACTGTGCTGTCCGTGGGTAGTCGTGGCCTACGCCTAACCTAGAACAATGTTGGACCAAATTTTTTTGACCCAAGCCCAACCTAGTGTACAAATTCAAATTAACTTTAGTATTCAGTATTCACAATGGTCTTCGTCTTGTGCTATGAAAGGGTTAGGGATAAACATAGTAAAAAAATTCCTTTACAATCTAAGATAAACATTAATGTCCTTTAGAATCTAGGCCGAATTGCAGTTTGTACCTTGAAAATTTTTAAGATTTTTACTTTGTATCCTCAAAAATAACATTTTTTGTATTATATCCTCAATATATCAAAAATATTGAAATGTGACATTTCTGTTAATTTTTCATTAATTTTTTCGTTAGTGTCAATGAATTGATTTTTTTACAAAAAAAATAACGAAAACTAACAGAAATATAGCATTACAATACCTTTGATATATTGAAGGTTTAATGTGAGAAATTTAATGAAATGGAAGTTGAAGGGTTAAACTACAACAAAATATTTGATTTTCCTACTCTAAATTTTTAGTCCCTACCCATACTTGATGGTGATGAGTAATTTATCTTTTGTGAATATCTTAATTTCAGTGTAAATGATCTGTCTTTGACCAAACTAGATAAAAGATTAATCGATGTGTGCATAAGCTGACCTAAACATCCATGATCATTGAATAAAAACAAAAAAACAAAAAATAAATTGAAATTAGTATCAAAATTAAGAGGCATTTTATCAACTATGTCCATGAAGGAAATAATGATGCTTGATTAAGTCTTAACCCTTATAAAAATAAAAGTAATAATTTTAGGAATTAAAAAATAGCCGGTTTCAAAAATAATATTTAATTGGGAATTGAACAATTATAATAAGTAATATGAAATACAAAAAATAAATTTCAAGCAAATAATTAAAGTTAAGAATATTAAAAATCACAAGGTATCGATTCTAAACTTTCCTGAAATAATTTGATAGCTTTGGAATAAAATAAGATATTATTTATAATGCTTGAGATAATCGAAAGTAATTAAAGAATTATGTAAATATGCTAAGTAAAACGTGAGAATTTTTTGTTGGTTCAATTAGTGATCTGTTTAAAATTTCTAATCTATATTTTTTTCTTTAAAAAATTATTTATTGTGATTTAAAATTAAACATATTATTTTATATAACTAGATTATTCAGTTTTATATTTGATAATCTAACGATCAAGAAAATTGAAGAAAAAAATATGAGATTTGGATTCTGGTGGCTAGGCGTATTAATAGATTTGTGTTTTTGATTGATCTGAATTCAAATTCGATAATTTGATGGATTTTATTTTTGTGGTTCATATATAAATTCATTAACAATTCAAAATTTGATCCGAATAACTTAATTTAATTAAATTTTAATAAATTACATGTAAATGCTAACTAAATTTTTTACTATTTATATAAAAATATATAAATATTTTTGATTGGGATGGAATTTTAGGATATGGGTCACCCTTAGAAGAGAAGTCTGGCCGGCCTAGGTCGCTTAGATTTCTTGATGTTTAGCCCAAGGGAAATACTCACATCCAACGGATGGGAAAGGCCCAGGCGAATATGGTGGCCCAACCCAAATCGTACCCTAACACAAGAGTGCACCCCACCAGGCCACGCGTGAAAAAGAGCAAGGGGACCACCCCTGGGATCAAGGACAGACAAACCCGCCTGCTGAGGGTAGTGGTGCGATTCGTCGTAGGAACAGTAACCGCTGTGGAGCCAGCTGGCAGGATCCAGTGACAGAGGGAGGACAAAAGGTCCCCACCAAGTCAAGAAGCGAGAGGAGAAGTCGCTAAAAAAAACCCTAGAGCGGGGAGCTAGTATAAGAAGAACAGTATCACCCCACCAAGAGAGACACAGAGAACTCCAGCGATAAACGGGAAAAATACATGTACTCCGGCCAATTGTAAGCACTTACCGGCCGCTGTTTTCCCCCATTCACCCGATAACTATCCAATAATCTGAATATATACCTTCAAGGAGTAAGAAGCTCCGGTTACAGTGGACGTAGCCTCAGTCCATCGGCTGGGACGAACCACTTATCCCTTGTGTCTTCTTTATATTCTCGTCATAATCACTCACCGCATATACCTAATTGATTCAATAATTCCCTTGAGGATAACCGGGCTTGGGCCGTCTAATCTGAGTCATCATCAGCTGGCGCCGTCTGTGGGAACGTTTTACATCGCTTCGAATTTTTATTTGTTTGATGGTCTCAACTCGGAATATGAGTAAAGCTCCCGCCAATCCCCAAGCCCATCAGAGTTTGTCGGAAAATCTTCCGGCCGCAGAAGGAGACGCCGAAATTCGCCCCCTGCCGACGAACCTTCCTCCTCCCAACGAGCTAGAGGCTTACCGTCGAACTACGGTTCAGCTAATGAAACAGAACCAGGAGCTGATGGAGTGGATACAAGCGCACCAGCTCCCTCAACCCCTGCCAGCACGCTAGGAGCCCCTCCCCGGGGGCGAGCGCGACGCCCCTCCTCAGGAGCGCCAAGCACCGGCTAACAGAGTCACTGAACTCCATGAGCATAGCCATTCAGGAGAAAACCACAGGAAGAGACGCCCCGAAGGGATCGATGAAGATGAGGCCCATAGCAAGGCCAGGCCTGCCAACCAAGAAAGCATACCTTGCCACCCGCTAGGTGTCATGGATAACCTTCTGGGGCAGAAACTGCACGAGCTCCAGCGAGAGCTGGGAAACATGAAAGAGGCAGTCAAAGGAAAGGGCACCGACGTTATGGACGCCTTGGTCCAGCAAACCGAGTCACCATTCACCCTTGAGGTCCTACGTTTTCCCCTCCCCCAGAAATTTCGGGTGCCGTCAGTAGAGGCGTTTGATGGAACTAAAGACCCGGTCGACCACCTGAACTCCTACAAGAACCAAATGGAGCTTCAAGGCTACCCTGACCCAATACGCTGCCGAGCTTTTGCCATCACCCTTAAGGGGTCGGCGATAGCTTGGTTCAACCGACTGCAACCCGCATCGATCTCGTCCTTCAGGGAGCTGTCCATCCAGTTTATATCACATTTCATCGGAGCAAGGACATACCGGAAGCCGTCCTATCACCTGCTAAGCGTTAAGCAAGGAATCAACGAATCCCTTCGGGGCTACGTCCAGCGCTTCAACCAAGAATGCCTAAAGGTAGAAAGTGTGGACGACAAGTTCGCACTAACCACTTTCATGTCAGGGCTCGGCGTGCAATCTAAGGACCTCCTATTTTCGATAGCCAAGAACCCCCAAGCCACCATGGCGAAGGTCCTGGCTAAAGCCGAAAAATATATCAATGGAGAGGAGGCCCTCCGCCTGAGGGAAAGTTCGGCGCCGGTCGAGGGAGAAAGGAAGAGGAGGCACCGGAGCCCCGGGAAAGAAGGAAGGCTTGACCGATCCCCAAAACAGGAGTGTTCGCCTAGAAGAAGGAGGGAGCCCTCCCCAAAGAAAAGAGGTAACGTCCGAGACCGCCTAGGGCCACCCGTACAAGACCTACAGCCCAGGTTTGCACCAGCACGGCTCCCACCCCTCGTTACCTCTATTGCTCAAGTACTCCATGAAGTCCAGAACGAGGGATTCGTCAGGTGGCCACCGCGGATGAAGTCCGACCCTAGCAGATGGGACCCTACGAAATACTGTGAATTTCACAAAGATACAGGTCATGAAACCAACGATTGCATCCAACTCAAAAAAGAGATAGAATACCTTATCCAGAGGGGCCACCTACGGCAATATGTGGCGAGAGACGGAAGGGCCCAGGGTAACCTTGGACGAGAAGCCCGAGCTGCCGTAGCGGCGCCCCAACCATACCAACAAGCTGTCGGCGAAATCCGGATGATCTCCGGAGGCTTCGCCGGGGGTGGTGAAACCAGCTCGGCGCGGAAGGCGCATGCTAGAAGGGCACGATCTGGGGACGTTCCCGACGTCCAGGTCGTGGCAAAAGCTCCACTCCGGGAAGACGAAATCACCTTTTCTGACGCAGATCTCGAATGGTGTCATCTCCCGCACGACGACCCCTTAGTCATAAAGGCGATTATTGCAAACAAAATCATACATCGGGTACTCGTCGATAACGGGAGCTCGACAAACATAATATTTCTGTCGGCATTCGAAAAGCTCGGGATAGATAAGTCCACACTCGAACCCGTGAGGTCCCACCTCATAGGTTTTTCGGGTGAGAAAGTCCTACCAATCGGGTTCGTCCCGCTTGTCCTCACAGTTGGAGACCAACCTCGACAAGCCACAACCACAACCCATTTTCTAGTTGTAGACACGCCTTCGGCCTACAATGTTTTGTTGGAAAGGCCATCCCTCAACTCAATCAAGGCAGTACCTTCTGCATACCATCTGGTGATGAAGTTTTCCACCGAAAATGGGGTGGGATCGGTCCGGGCAGACCAGCGCCTAGCGAGGGAGTGTTATGTGGCCTCGATGAGGCAAAGAGAGGTCGAGTCAGTCCAGCTAGAAGACCTGGATATGAGGGACGAGCTGGAGATAAGGCCCACTCCGACTGAACAGTTGGAGCCTGTGCCGTTAGACGAGAACCCGGACCACACCGTCTTCGTAGGCTCTATGCTACCCTCCTCAATCAAAGAAAGACTCGTCAGGTTCCTAAAGGATAATGTGGGCGCGTTTGCATGGAGACAAGAAGATATGGAAGGAATAGACCCATCAGTGATCATGCATCGCCTCAGCGTCGACCCGAAGTGTAAGCCTGTAAGGCAGAAAAGGAGAAGTTTCGCCCCAGAACGACAGAAGACGATCAATGAGGAAGTGGCAAAACTACTGCGCGCAAAAGCCGTCAGAGAAGTTGATTACCCGACCTGGCTTGCAAATCTCGTGCTCGTGAAAAAAGTTAATAGAAAATGGCGGCTTTGCATCGATTTTACCGACCTGAATAGGGCATGCCCCAAGGATAGCTTTCCGCTACCTCGGATCGACTTAATTGTCGACGCCACGGCCGGACACGAGCTGCTCAGCTTCATGGACGTATTCTCGGGGTACAACCAGATTAAAATGGACCCGAGCGATCAGGAGAAGACTTCTTTCGTCACAGAACAGGGCACCTTCTGCTACCAAGTCATGTCTTTCGGACTAAAAAATGCTGGAGCTACTTACCAGAGGCTGGTCAACCGAATGTTCCGAGAAAAGCTGGGCTCTACCATGGAAGTTTACATCGACGATATGCTCGTAAAATCGCTCAAAGCTGAAGCGCATATCCAACACCTCACAGAGGCGTTCGAGATTATGCGTCACTACCGGATGAAGCTGAACCCCGCAAAATGCGCCTTCGGGGTATCCGCAGGGAAGTTCTTGGGTTTCATTGTCAATAGCCGAGGCATTGAGGCAAATCCAGAAAAAGTGACGGCCATCATCGAGATGAAAGCCCCCACTAACACCCGTGAAATACAACGACTGACCGGGAGAATAGCGGCACTCAACAGATTCGTATCACGTTCTAGCGACAAGTGTCGACCCTTTTTTAGGACCCCGAAGTCAGCGTTCCAATGGGATGAGAAATGCCAAGAAGCTTTCCAAGACCTTAAAGACTATTTGGCCTCGACGCCGGTGCTGGCAAGCCCCCGAGAAGGAGAAGCCCTCACCCTCTACTTGGTTGTATCCGATTTCGCAGTCAGCGCGGCACTAGTGAGAGACCGAGACCGGGAGCAGCAGCCAGTTTATTTTTGCAATAAGGCCCTCCGTGGAGCCGAGGAGAGATACCCCAAGATGGAGAAGCTCGTCTTGGCCCTTCTGGTGGCGGCTCGAAGGCTGAGACCATACTTCCAGGCCCACACAATCGAAATTCCAACAGATCAGCCAATGAGGCAGGTCTTGCATAAGCCCGAGGCCTCTGGAAGGCTAGTAAAGTGGGCAATGGAACTCAGTGAGTTCGATATCAAGTTCAAGCCCAGAGCCGCTATAAAGGGGCAGGTCCTTGCAGATTTTCTCGCAGAGTTCACCCCGCAGCCGGAAGAAAGTAGAGAGGACCAGGACCGCATTCCCGATGTTCCGACCTGGAGGCTGTTCGTAGACGGAGCGTCAAACGCACAGGGAAGCAGGGCCGACCTCATTCTTACTTCGCCAGAAGGGTATGACCTAGAGTTCGCCTTAAGATTCGACTTTCAAGCATCCAATAACGAGGCAGAATACGAAGTACTCATAGCAGGGCTAAATCTGGCACTATCGATGGAGACGCAATAAATAGTGATCCACAGCGACTCACAGCGGATAGTCAGGCAAGTCGAGGAAGAATACGCCGCCAAAGATGAGAAAATGGCCCTATACATGATGAAAGCGCGCAGCCTGCTGAGGAAGTTCGTATCGGCCGAGCTGGTTCAGATACCCCGAGACGCCAATACCAGGGCTGACGCTCTTGCCAAACTAGCTTCCACTGCCGGACTTGAATCACCAGGGCGCGTACCCATCGAGACCCTTGCCGAACCCAGCGTGCGGCTCGATGAGGAACCGAAAGACGAGGAACAAGCCATGGCCATCGAGGAGAATACCTCTTGGATGGACCTAATCATATCATACCTACAAGACGGGGTGTTGCCAGGCGACCCGAAGGAAGCGTCGAAACTAAAAGCTAGGGCGGCCAGATTCACGATAGCCCGAGGTAACCTATATAAAAGGGGGTTTTCCTTTCCTTTACTAAAATGTGTAACAGGGAAGGAGACAGATTACATCTTGAGGGAGATCCATGAAGGCATGTGAGAAAACCACATCGGCACTAAAACCCTAGCAAGCAAGGCGTTACGACAAGGCTATTTTTGGCCAACCATGTCCCGAGATGCCAAAGAAACGGTGAAGAAGTGTCAAGCGTGCCAGATGCATGGTAACCTACCACACTGCCCGCGCGGAGTTCCTAACTCCGGTAGTCAGCCCCTGGCCCTTCCAGCAATGGGGATTGGACATCCTGGGACCCCTCCCCATAGGGATAGGACAATGCAAATTCGCTGTGGTCGCAGTCGACTATTTCACAAAGTGGGCCGAAGTTGAACCCCTGGCTAGGATCACGACACATAAGATAAAGAACTTCATCTGGAAATCCATTATTTGTCGATTTGGCATCCCCAGGGCGCAAGTCTCAGATAATGGGAAGCAGTTCGATAACCCGACATTCACCGGCTTCTGCACCGAGCTGGGGATAAAAAACTACTTCTCGGCCCCAGCTCACCCCCAGTCCAACGGGCAGGCCGAAGTGACAATACGAACAATCAAGCTGGCTCTCAAGACAAGGTTGGAGGCATCCAAAACCCAATGGGTGGATCAACTCCCGGGAGTACTATGGACGACAGTGCGCACCACCACCGGCGAGACCCCTTTCAGCCTAGCATACGGGACTGAGGCGGTGGCCCCAGTCGAAGTAGGCATGCCCTCTGTCAGGACTGACCTGTTCAGTCTAGAGCAGAATGAGAGATCCCTGCTAATCAACCTCGACCTCCTCGACGAGAAAAGAAACGAGGCGCTGCAACGAATTTTCTCTTACCAAAGAAATACAGCTAGATTTTATAACAGGCGGGTTCGGAGGAGAAGTTTCCAACAAGGCGACTTGGTGTTGAGAAAACTACTCCCAGCCAGAAAAGACCCGGCCCATGGTAAGCTCGGGCCTAACTGGGAAGGGCCTTTCGTCGTAAAATGGATAGTTCAACCAGGAAACTATGAGCTGCAAACCGAGGAAGGGAAAGACCTGCCGTACTCGTGGAACACAGATCACCTGAAGCGCTACTATCAGTAAAACCTGGCGAGGCTATTGTAATCATAAACAAGCCAATTGTAATGACTTGTTATGAGAAATCAATGAAAACTTTTTGAAGTCCTCACAAGGAGAGTAACCGTCGAAATCCAGGCTTTTCAGCCTAAGAGAGCCCGTAGGCTCGGCATCCAGGCTTTTCAGCCTAAGAGAGCCCGTAGGCTCGGAATCCAGGCTTTTCAGCCTAAGAGAGCCCGTAGGCTCGGTATCCAGGCTTCTCAGCCTAAGAGAGCCCGTAGGCTCGAAATCCAGGCTTTTCAGCCAAAGAGAGCCCGTAGGTTCGGCATCCAGGCTTTTCAGCCTAAGAGAGCCCGTAAGTTCGGAATCCAGGCTTTTCAGCCTAAGACAACCCGTAGGCCCGGCTTCATTGAAGGACCACAGCTTAAAGTTCTAAAAGGGCTCGTAAAATGGCCCGACTCAGCAAAAGGACAATCAGAACATCCTTACTCAACAGGCCAAGTTGCATAAATACGAAGAGCCCTTAAGCCTTAACTTACTTAGCCCCAACCGACTGTCAGCACATGCAAGCCCTCGCTTGGGGCTGGGGGGCGAGGAGATAACCAAGATCTCAAAAAAAAAAATCTCAAAAAAAAAACCCGCGGAAAAATAAAAGCATTCTTTCATTCAAAAAAAAATAGAGTTCTTCCATTCAAAAAAAAAAGGGGCAAAAGTGCCCCCCAAGCGGTTACAACAAAAAAAAAGGGAAGAAGCTATCCTATGACTTTAAGAGTCACAAAAACATGAACGTCTGACACGGACGTGAAAACTGCTGTCATCTAAACCAGGACATAGAAGTTGCAGACAAACCCTCCACCCTCACAAAGCAGCATCCCTCTGGTCGTGATCTTCCTCCAATTTGGCAACCGCCTCCCTCAGACGGGCGCTCTCTTCATTCAGAACATCCCTTCTCCTCTCCACCTCTGACAACCTCCTCTCCAGAGATTCAACCTCGACACTCTGATCAGGAGAAAGGGAAGCCGCCGCTTGGGCTCGAGAAGATCCACCGCCCAAACCATAGCGGATAAGGTTCCGAGGGGTGACAAGAACAGAGTAAGGGATAGGAGAAGCCTTTTCCACCACACTGACATGGAATGCCTCCAGCGGAGTAAGCGCAGGGATACCTACAAAAAAATCAACTCAAGGTAAGGCCAAAAACATAACTCGTAGCGAAGATAGGAATGCTCACCTCTTTCACGGAAACTGGTCCAAAACTGAGGGACCCGGAGACGCTCGCCTTCACCAGCAGAGACAAAGAAGAAGCATTAGGTCCACTCCTCAGGAGAGTCATGGGTGTCGGTAACCATAGGTGGATGAAAATACCACTTGAAGCTCAGAGAGCTGAAGAAGGGAGGCCAATCGAAAGAGAAATCCATAAAATATAAAAACTCAGAAATAGTAGGGAAGGCCTCAAAGCCTTACATCCGCCAAAAGATGAAGAAGCTAATCAAAGCAGCCCACCCCGAAGGGGAAAGACGAGAAGGACACATGCCATGGTGGGAAAGCAGGCGGACGATGTCTCGGTGAAGGGGAAGTCGAAGGCCACACTCGAAAACACCCTCAAAGAAAGCAACCTCGCCAGTGGTCAACATGCTACAAGGCTCATCAGGAGTGGGAGCCCTAACACCCAGACCCTCAGGGAAGTCATATCGGGCCTTCAAACCTTCGACGTATGCGGGGGTAAGTGAAGAGGGAAGGAAGAGCATGAAGCACCAGTCGCCACTCAGGGACTGGCGGGTGCGATGCTTAAAGAGAGGGAAGAATCCATCGCCAAAGAACTTGGAGGCACAGGTAAAATTCGAACAAAGGAAAGGTGATAAGGATGCTAAGATCCTAGGCGCATGCGAATAAATAGCTCAATCTGGCGGCATAGAATACTGAGGGTTAGGGGCTGCATTAAATTCAGGCGCGGGATTCGGGATGGTGGCTGAACCACCCCGGGCCTCATTTAATGCGACCAGCCTTAAAAGAAATGAATGATAAGACATCGCCGAAAGCAACGCCCACGTAACTTTGATGGGAGCCCAAAGGACACCACCTCTCAAAACAAGCCAAGGCCTAAGGAGGAGGAAAAGGAATACAAGGCCATCCAGAATGTTTCATTGAACCAGGAAAGGGGAATTTCGTTACAAAAAGAAGGACGAATAATGGTCCACAGGGAGAAGAATATTCATTATCAAAAGAAATAATTACAATGATTGCAAAAAGAAAAGTAGAACTAAAAGCCAAGGAGCCCGACCCTCAAGCCTGGTCAGAAGGAGCACCGCCACTTGGAGAAGCCCTACTCGGAGCACCACCACCACTTGATGGAATGTCGAACCTTGGCCGGAAATGCTCGAAATCAAGGTCGGGGAAAGCTTCAATCGCCTGATCCGCAAAATTAAAGAACCCGTCAACAAAGGCCCGAGCAGCCTCCAGCCCGACCTTCTCGATCGATTTCCGAAGATCCTCGACGAGTTGACGCTCAGCAGCTAATGAGTTTGTCAGGTCAGCAACAGCAGCTCGCGATTCCTTCAACTGGTCCGTCAGCAAAGACTGTGCAATAGTAACACTCAGCAGCTCCTCAGACTGGGCAGAATTATCTTCCTTCGCTCGAGCCAACTCCCTCCTCAAAAACACCTAGGCAGAAGTACTGGAAACCAACTGTCTGAAGATCTGGGCCCGTTGCTCGAGAACTCGCTCTAACTCCCTCTCGGTCTCCAAACCCCAACTCAGAAGCTCGGAATTACGCTGGCGAGCCTCCAAAAGCTCGAATGACCTCCTCTGGGCGTTCTCTTTAAAGACGTGAACCTCTCTTCCCAGAGCACAGACGTGCGTAGCGGACTGTGAACGAAAAAGATCAGACGGGCAGGAAAAGCGCGGCCAAATAATAATGGTAAGCCAGATGTACCTCAAGGAGCGCATGAAGCGCGTCACGAGTCCGAGCTTGGAAAGGAAGCTCGGCAGAGCTCCGCAGGTCAGCACGAGGAATCAATCCCATCAAGGCACGACTACTCAGGCCACGTCCCTAAGGAAGCTACCCTCTGAATCGTGAACGGGAGCAAGGAAAGCTCGAACCAAGCTGGAACCAACCGCAACAGCGGGCAAAGAACCACGGCGAACATCCCCCCCAGGGGATCGGCCACAACGACGCCTACCGTGGCAGCTCCAACGCCAGGTGCAAGCGGAAAAATAGACGCCCCCGCCTCATGAGCAGGCGGAGGAGTGGGTGTCTCGACTCCTGACGACGGCGGAAGAGAAGTCCCCCCGGCTCCTGGAATAGGCGGAGGAGCGGGAACCTCAGCGAGATCCGCACCAGAGGCATGACCAGAAATGCCCTCCCCTGGTCTGGCCCTCTTTGCCGTTGATTCCGAGCTCCTAGCCTGCCTCCTCTCGACCACACGCTCCATGATCCTGTCCCGCTGAGTGACCAAGTACGAAGGAACTGTAGAAAGAAATCAAAAATAAGATGGGTCAACGAATCAGCTAGGAAAAGAAAGGCGAGAGCAGCGCGCCGGAAACTTACCGCCACCAGGAGCAGGAGACGGCCCGGGGTACGATGAGTCACGGAGGGAGAAAGGGAGAAGAGTTCGAGCCCGGTTTACTCGATTCAGCTCCCCAGCGGACAATGTCAGGAGCTCACCTACAATGGCATAAACGGATAAGGTAAACGACAAGAACGGAATGGGAACCCCGACCAACCAACTCCTGCACGAACTCACCTATATTCCTACATTGCCCCCACTCCGTGGGAACCCTCACAGAGGATAGAAGTTGAGTCCCGAATTCCCAACCGGCTCCGGAAACAAAGAAGTACCTCTTCCTCCACCCTTCAGGGTCCGGCGGCAGATCCCGAATAGGAATTTCCCCGCCCCTTCTCGGGACAAACTGATAGAACTCGGACGCCTCCTCGGGGCGAAAGAACTGGAGAAATTCTGGCACGGTGGCCCTGGACTGAGGAAATAATCTCCCCCACGCCGCCATGAAGGTCAAAAGGACCGTCTAGGCCAAGGGTAGAAGCATGGCAGGATTAAAGGAGAAGAAATACAACACCTCGCGAATGAACGGGTGAAAGGGAAGCCGGAACCCTAGGAGGAAAGGGGCCTCAAAAAGGCAAACCCCATCTCGAACCGAACTATGGAACAGACGCGAGCCGGTATGACGAACGACCACCCTAGGAGGAAAATCGAAGCGCGCCGCGACAGCGTGCACTTCTTCTTCACCAATAACGCTAACCTCCCCTTCGGGAAAGAGCCTCGCCATAATCCCGCGAAGGGAGGAAGGATTCACAGCCATGGCAGCTGTAAAAAGTATGAGAAAGAAGAAAAAAAGCGTTTTCTCCTAGGGCAACGGAACAGTAGAGAAATCGCAGTTGCAGGAAAAAGCGGGAAATTCTAACTCCCAGGAAAGGCCAGTTGTCTAATGGGAGGTGGGGCCAACATAAGGCGCATTAAATACACGTCCTTCGTATTTAATGAGAGGGACACGTGGCAACGTGGGGGGGATAGCAGACACCACGATCAAGGAGCCACCGGCTCCACCTACGGCACACGATCTCAAGAAGGTACAGTCATCATACCTGCAGTACACAAAAAGAAACGAGAAAAGACCAAAATAGCCCTGGAAGACCCCAGTACAGTCACACAGTAACTAGAGAGCCCAGCAAGACGACAAAATTTCCTAAAAACAATCCCATCCAAAAGACAAAAGGGAGGGAACGTTCAAGCAGTTCGTTCATTTTATGAAAACAGGAAATACAACAATAGGAATACATCGTCTTCAAGGAATCAACCATAACAAAACGCAACAGAGCCGCTTCAAACAGTGGACCCTACACCGGCGGTCTGGTCCTCGGTCTTCTCAGCACTTGGCACTTCCTCTAGCACAGCAGCCCCTTCTTCGGAACCGGTTACCTTCGCGGATTTCAGACCCTCAAGGCGAGGGGCAAAGCAGTCAAAATCGACTTCCGAATAAGCCTCCTCAACCTGATCTCGAAAGTTCACAAACCCATTAACAAAAGCCACAACACCCTCCCTTAGGAGATCTGAAATCCTTGCCTTCAGAGAAGATAGCTCGGCGTCCTTCGCATCTAGGTCGGCCCCCTTTGTCTTCAATTCAGCATCCTTCGCCGCCAGGTCGGCGTCCTTCTTCCTCAGCTCATCCTCCTTCACAGCTAGTTCGGTCGTCTTCAGGCTAGAGAGATCCTGGAAACGAATTTCCAGCTCGTCGAAGAGCCTCTTCATCTCAACCGCCTCGGACGACAAAAGCTTCACTTTATCCTCGGCCGCCTCTTTAGCTACGATCATGGCGTCTAGAGGCTCTCTGACCTTTGCAAGCTCCTGCTCATATTGGAGGCTCATCATCTTCACGCAGGCTAGGGACTGAAAAATGAGAAGAACCAGCTAGTACAGGAGATTACAGGAATCACACAAGGAGGCAAAAGGATCAGAAAAGTCTCAAAATACCTCCGCCATGGTCTGAAAGGTGTGCTCGACCTTCCTTTGGAACAGCACCCGCATGGCTTCTCGGAAGTCCGATATGGGAATCAGGTCAGATAGGGCGGCGGCAGCAGCCGCGGGATCACGAAGGAAGCCACCCCCTTGCGATTGGCGTAAGGAGGGGGTACTCCCCTCTTTGATGCTCCACGAAGAGACAGGTCGGGGAGGAACCTCCGAAGTCAGCACAGCCCCAAGCGACCCCGCTGCGGACACCCCGAGAGGAACCTCACTTTCGGTAGGGTCAACAGGCAAAGGAGAGGAGGGAGCAGGTTGAATGGTTGAATGACCCTCTCGACTCCCTTCCAACGTGGCAGCCTTCAGAGGCGGCGCCTTCGGAGGGGGACGCACCCCCTTCGCCAGTTTTCTCTTCTTCCTCGATCCCTCAGAATCCGAGAAAACAGACTTTATCAGGCTGGGGTCCATAGACTCAGACCTGGGAGCAGACAGAGATACTTCCTCGGCAGAAGGGGCGATAGGTGGGCTTAACCCGTACCTGGCGAGATTCCCTTCAGTCACTAAATTGGCGAAAGATTGCTCTCCTAAGGCTTAGGCTTTGGCTTTGGCTACCTTTGTAACCTCCTCGGCGTTCAGGACGGGGCTAAAATCTGCAAGGCAAACCAAAAATTAGTAAAGGCTCGAAGAGAGAAAACACAACGAAACTACTGGCTGATTGGCCTTACTGATATTCCTCAGAGCCCTCCAAGATCTGGGAACCCGGGGGAAATCACCAGGATCCCCGGATAGCTCCCAAGAGTCCCCTATTACGAAGAAGAATTTGGGTTTTCACCCTTTGTTGGAAGAAGGAAGCCCAGAGATTAATGTCTTAGCCTTCACCCTCTTGGCCAAATAACAGAAACCCAAGGAAGGAGAAGACTTGAGTTGGAACAAGAAGGCGAATTCAGGTATAGACAGAGGGGAATCGTTCCCACTCTCAAACTAGTGGATGAGAAAACCCACCAGGAGACCCCAGCCATTAGGAGAAAGCCGGGCCGGGTAGACGTTGTAAAAGGCAAGAACGTCCCGGATAAAAGGATGAATAAGAAAGCGGAGACCAGCGTGAAACGCGGACTCGAAGAAACAGGTCAAACCGGGAATAGAGGAGTTATACCTCTCGTGCTCCTCGGGAGGGTGTAAAGATATAGATTCATGAAATCGATACTCCATCCTCAAATCTTTTAAGTCTTCCTCGTCGAGGCAGCTAGGAGTATCCTCGGAACAGCAGAACAGGTCGGAATGGCCCCGCCGTTTTCTCTTTCTGGGAACAGTAGGTGGAGCCAATCTAGTCCCTTTTTTTCTCGACTGGACTCGAAAACCGGGGGGCAAGGCGGAAAGAGGGCTAGCGTCCGAAGGGGGCATCGAGGACGAAGTCCCCGGGATAGACCCAGAAGCCTCGTCCCTTGATGAGGAAGAATGACCGCTACTAGAAGCCGCCGAGGCCTCTTCGGCTCCCTCGTCGACAAATCCCGACTCAGAGGACACCACAAACTTCCCCATCGAGAACCTAGACTGCAGGCTAAAAGGGAGCAAAGGCAAATGTGATGTACAGTCCGCTATAAAAAGAGGGTTCTGGCACCAGGAATTAAAGAAACCTATCCGCTGCACGGAGGAACGATCTACAAAATGGAAAAGGGGAAGAGGGCACCCGGGCGATTCTTAAAGAAACTAAACCTCCAGACCAGGAAACGGAGCCCAAAACCCCACCACGGAGGATTGAAGGGATCCAAGTCGAGTCAACTAAGGAAAGGGAGAAAGGACGTACCTAGCGGAGGGCTATAGACAGGAGAACGCCAAAACCAGGAGTGCTCAGCGCTGTCGAGAAATCTGGAACAAGGCCCCCACGACGAACGAAGGGAAGAAGACGCAAAGAAACTCTTGGGAAATGCGGAATCTGAATGGACAAGGAGGTCCACCCCCTTGTTTACCGCATTTAAAGTCCCTGACAAGACAGATCGTTGAGGCTCGACCACTGGTAACACGGGTACAATTCGCAACTAAGCTGACCTCGACCCAACCCTGAACGGGCCCAGAGTCGACAAAAACCTCGTAACCCCAGGCCAAAGATGATGTCATCATCATGACCAGGGGCTGTGGGACAACTGATTGGGATGAAATTTTAGGATATGGGTCACCCTCAGAAGAGAAGCCTGGCCGGCCCAGGTCGCTTAGATTTTTCGATGTTTGGCCCAGGGGAAATACTCACATCCAACGGATGGGAAAGGCCCAGGCGAATATGGTGGCCCAACCCAAATCGTACCCTAACACAAGAGTGCACCCTACCAGGCCACAAGTGAAAGAGAGCAAGGGGACCACCCCTGGGATCAAGGACAGACAAACCCGCCTGCTGAGGGTAGTGGTGCGATTCGTCGTAGGAACAGTAACCGCTGTGGCGCCGGCTGGTAGGATCTAGTGACAGAGGGAGGACAAAAGGTCCTCACCAAGTCAAGAAGCGAGAGGAGAAGTCGCTAAAAAAAAACCCTAGAGCGGGGAGCTAGTATAAGAAGAACAGTATCACCCCACCAAGAGAGACACAGAGAACTCCAGCAATAAACGGGAAAAATACATGTACTCCGGCCAATTGTAGGCACTTACCGGCCCCCACGGCGAACCACTTATCCCTTGTGTCTTCTTTATATTCTTGTCATAATCACTCACCGCATATACCCAATCGATTCAATAATTCCCTTGAGGATAATCGGGCTTGGGCCGTCTAATTCGAGTCATCATCAATTTTGAATTGGATTGAATATAAGTATATTTAAATTCAAATCCATGAAAAAATATAACATATCAAATTCGAATTTAAATTCAAATAATTGATAAAAAAATATTAATCCACAGGCCCGCCCCCATTGCAGAGTAAAGAAAATGAAGAATTACATCCAGACCTTTTGAGGTTTGTCACTTAATCACTCAAATCCCAATATATTTAAAATATTACATACAAATCCTTTAAAATTTATACGTGCATAACACTTAGACCCCTATTATAAATATATCCGTTAAAAAATTATACCCAAACCCCCTAAATTTTGTAAACATAAATTACTTAGACCCCTTAAGTTTAAAATAGTATATTTAGACTAAAAATACTTCAATCGAAGAAAAAATGTAAATATTTTAATTTTTATAATTAAAATTCATGTTTTATTTTATCATTTATAAAAAATAAAAATTTATTTTTTTCTTAAAAATCGTAATTAGTATACACTTATATTATCTATTGGAATTTAATTTGGTCGTTTAAATGACCAAATTAAAATACCAAACTACCACAATTAATGCTAAAAGATATTGTGTTCATTACAGTTTGATCCCTTATTTAATTTTTCAGTTTAATTTTAATAGATAGTATAATTATATGAGAGAATTACACTCAAACCCTCTGAGGTTTGTCACTTAATCACTCAGACCCTGATATTTAAAATATTACACACAGACCCCCTGAAGTTAGTACGCTCGTAACGCTTAGACCCCTGTTGTAAGTATATCAGTCAATAAATTATACTAGCCCCCTGAAGTTTATAAATTTATATTACTTATACCCCTTAAGTTTAAAATGGTATATTTAGACTAAAAATATTTCAATCAAATACAAAATATCAAATATTTTAAATTTTATAATTAAAATTTATGTTTTATTGTATCATTTATTGATATAAAATAAAAAATAAAAATTTAATTTTTTCTTAAAAAATCATAATTAGTATACAATTATATTGTTTTATTGGAATTTAATTTAGTCGTTTAAACGATCAAATTAAAACATCAAACTACCTCAATTAAAGCTAAAAGACATTGTGTTCATTGCAATTTGATCCCTTATTTAATTTTTTATTTTTATTCTAATAAATAGTATAATTATATACTAACTATGATTTTTTTAAAACAATTAGATTTTTTTGATTTTATTTCAATAAATGACATAATAGAATATGAATTTTGGATATAAAATTCATATTCTATTATGAATGATTTAGATCCCTTGTTCATATATTTTTTTAATTTAATATGAATCTTGTTTATTTTTTTTTAATTTAAGTATTTTTGATTTAAGTATAATATTTTAAACTTAAAGGGTCTAAATATTACATATCTATAAACTTTAGAGGGTTTAAGTATAATTTATTAAAAGTAATGCTCATAAAAATTGGGAGAATTACACCTAGACCCCCTGAGGTTTGTCACTTAATCACTCAGACCCCATAATATTTAAAATATTACACAAAGACCCCTTTTAGTTTATGCACGTGTAACACTTAGACCCTGCTGTAAATATATCAATTAATAAATTACACTTAGACCCCTTTAAAGTTTGTAAGTATATAATACTTAGACCCTTTTAGTTTAAAATAATTTTATACTTAGATAAAAAATATTTCAATCAAAGATAGAATATCAAATATTTTAAATTTTACAACCAAAATTCAAATTCTATTGTATCATTTATTGAAATAAAATTAAAATTAAAAATTTAATTTTTTTATAAAAATCTTAATTAGTATACAATTATACTATCTATTGGAATAAAATTAAAAAATCAAACAAGAGGTTTAAGTCATTTATAATATAACATAAATTTTACATCCAAAATTCGTGTTTTATTATGTCATTTATTAAAATAAAATAAAAAATAAAAGTCTATTTTAAAAAAAAATCATAGTTAGTATATAATTATACTATCTATTAGAATAAAACTAAAAAATTAAACAATGGGTCAAACTGTAATGGACACAATATTATTTAGCTTTAATTGGGATAGTTTAGTATTTTAAATTGGTCGTTTAAAAGACCAAATTAAATTTTAATAGATAATATAATTATATACTAATTAAGATATTTTTAGAAAAAAAATTGAATTATTTTATTTTATTTTATTTCAATAAATGATACAATAGAACATGAATTTTGGTTGTAAAATTTAAAATATTTGATATTTTTTCTTTAATTGAAGTATTTTTAATTTAAGTACAATATTTTAAACTTAAACGGTATAAGTATTATATACTTATAAACTTTAAGGGGGTCTAAGTATAATTTATTAATTGATATATTTACAACATGGGTCTAAGTGTTACACGCGCACAAATCTTAGGGGTTTGTGTGTAATATTTTAAATGTCAAAGGGTCTGAGTGATTAAGTGATAAACTTTAAGGAGTCTAAGTGTAATTCTATCAAAAAAAATTAGTAGGGACTCATTGCTGAACAGAAAATATATTTGGCAAGAGTAGAACGAGGAGTGAAGTGTTTGGAGCGCAAAAGATGAAAAGGTTTTTTGACCATTCTGTTAAGATGAAGAACCAATGGTTGAGAGCTGACAACACCACTATATCCATCTGGGTTCACCTTCCAAATATCTTTCTTGCCTTTTATGAACGTTTGATGGGTACTGTTCCTCTGCTTTGTGGACTCCAGGAAACACTTTGGTTATGGGTTTTAGGCTGAATCTTAAATGGGGGTTTTCAGTTCAATCACCTTCCTTCACCAACTCATCTCCTTGGCCTTCTTCATATTCCTGTGAGTGCACTATCCTTGTTGTTCAACTTCAAGTTATGTTCTTTTATTTTCTCTTGATTGATATGTACTGGGTGATGGTTTTGTTTATTCAAAGTATTTATCTTAATCTGTTGGGTGGGTAGTTCCATGTTTTGTTTCATCTTTGTCATAATTAGTTTGTTTTTCTGTTGAGTTTTTTCTATTGAGTTTTATAATGTACATAAAAATTTATTTCATGTGCAGTTGTTATGATTTGATGGAATGGGTTGATTTGACTATTTTTTTCCAATTCCCTATTGCAAACAATTTCATTGCAGCACAGATAGTTCAGCAGATTGCTTCCGGTGCGATCTGATCGCATCTCTCATTACATAAACTGAATAAGCCTTAAATTTGCCTTCCCAAGTTGGTAATTATTGAATAAGGTGATGCTAATGGAGAAACATAATTTTATCAAGTTGGTTCTCCCATAAACGTTGTTAGATGCACTTAGATCTTGTAAAGATTACTAGTGGGATCCTTTTTGTAGTCATTGCTAAGTTGAAGATTTTTTCATACATGTTTGTGTGTATGGAATGAGAAGACTCCAGTTTGGAGGAGCTACTGAGTTTTCTCAGCTAACTCAATCCGAACGTATTGGGTTTTTCTTACCCAATGCATCTAGCTAATAGTTATAAATTTGAAGTTGGGTTGGCAATGAAATCAGTTTAAGGTCAACTATTTCTTGTGAAATTAGCAGTAGTTTAGTCTTTGTGGTAAATTTTTCCAAGCTTACATTTGATGGATGTGATTATAAACTCTGATGCCTTCATGGTCCTATACTCCTATTAAAATTTTCACTGTTGATGGTTTCCTTTCTCGTCTCCTAATGCCACATCATGCTATTTTATGTGGTTATATAATACCTATGATGGACTTGTAAGTCCACCTGCTCTGTGTGTGATATGGTACATGTTGAGTTTCTGCCGTGTTTGTTCAGTTCAATAGTTATGTTCTATTATTTACTACTGATTTTTGAAATGATACAATTAAAGGCTGGGGGGCGTTCTGTGACTCTGCAAGGGCATCTTTCCCACCTGTTATTTCTGGAGATAGTGAGACTTTGTACAATGATCCTCTGCAAGCACATGCTTGTTCATCCGCTTCACAAACCTTGAGCAATGATTACTCAGAAATGGAAGAAATAAAGGTTTCCTTTTATTTTTAATGTATATAAGTGTGTACAGTTTGTTACACTTTCATATGCTTTAAAATGAACTAACTTTGTTTTAGTTCTGACCGTTCAGATGAATGTTAGCAAGCGGTCCCGCCATTGCTTATATAACATGGTTGAAAGTAATATCCAGGCACCCAATGGAGAGGATAAATTGGTATTGATAACAAACTTACAAACAACCAAAGCATCACATTTCAGTTTATTGATGGAGAATCTTGTCATGTTGGAGGGGACATTTGCTGATTCAGACGTGGGAAGGTTGGAAAGAGATATTCTGGTGCAATTAGAAAGGCTTGGAGCTCTGAAATTATTCCATACATGTCTCCCAAAGACACTTAATTACCCCACTCTATTTGACTTGTCTGATGTGCCACCTGTGCTTAGTGAAGAACATCAGATGAATAACGCTTTGGATAAACACATGACTGAGATTGTTGTTCGCTCTGGTAAGAAGGGGAAAAGAAAATTAAGAAGAGAGAGAGCATCAAAAAAGGCAAAAAATGTATGTGCATTACCATTGCCCTCAAAATACAATCGTAAAGACCCCCAACAGTTTAACTTTTCTTCAGTAAGAAGATCAGCGAACTCCAGAAATAGAAGACTTAGAGTCGCAAAGAATGTGGCAGAAATGTCGAGAGGGGTTAAGGTTGTCTCAAACTTCTATTAATGTAGAATTCTTACTTGATTGTTATGTTTCAGTTTTATTTCTTACTGATATATTTTATTATGTTACAGTTGGTTGCAAACTTGGAAAGAATCAGAGAAATAGTGGAAGAGGAAACAGGGCAAATTGCTAGCTTGAGTAACTGGGCAGAAGCTGTTGGAGTTGACAAGAAGGTATTGCAGGAGCATTTGCATTTTGGTTGGGATTGCAGGGATGAGCTTTTAAGAAGTACAAGATCCTTAGTTATATACCTTGCAAGAAACTACAGGGGACTAGGAGTGGCCTTTGAAGATATAATTCAGGTTGGTTGAATGTATTGCAATATGTTAGTGTGCATGTTTTTCTTTATATTTTAGTTGTCCACTTTCAGAGAAGGTTTTTTTTCCATGGATATCATGCCAGCGTCCACAAGTTTGGATTGGGAATTTTACCAACACAAAGTTTGGATCAGAAACCAACAGGAAAAATTCCAATAAAAGGTGGAAATTATTGGGAAACATAACTTAAAAGGTAATTTGAAAAAACTAACTCAAATTCCAAGAAAAAAGGGAAAGGAATGGTAAAATATAATCAGCTATATCATCTGAGAAAAGAAACATCCTTGCCCTTCCGATATCATATCTGCTAGTTCTTAAATCTTGCATATTGTTTTTTAGGTTTTGCAAGCTTTGAGCAATTGCTATAGAGTGGAAGACGTATGCTACTTTGGTGCATTGCATATAGTTGGGATTTTAAAGGGCCATAGGAATCTTATTTATGTCATGTCATCTCGTGAAAGCATTTTGTGAGGTGTTTATCTTCTTTGTGCTGAAATAATTATTACTTCTGCAACGTGTTCATAAACTTGGAGAGTATCAGCGGTGCATATTCAGCTAGGAGCTTAAAAGCTAAAGAAAGACTTCTAGTTAGGTGTGTACCAAATTCACCAGTAAGAAATTGTCAAAACCCCAGTGTAGAAACCCTCCCGCACCTCCATTACGGAAAGACGATAAGGGGAAATAAATAGGTGCCTTGGGTGGTCATAATTTTCTGGTAATTCTCAATTTTAAAGTGAGTCAGGTAGAAAAGAAAAACTGAAATACTAACAGTTGTGGGTGAGGGGAAGGAGGAGAATGGGTAGGAATCAAGTTTACCTAATTTATATATAATTTGGTCAATGGATTTGTTGTCAACTACCCATAGAGATCAGTCAATGACCAAGGCTCTGATCTTTCATGGTATGATTCATAGCTTCAAAATTCGCATGAAAAGGAAAAAAGTTGCATTAAAGATATAGCAGTGAGTTTGTGGCCAAAAAGCACCTTCACATCATGATTTTGGTACATATTAACATCCCCGTCTAGATCTAGAATATAAAAAAATCTTGTTCTCCTTATGTCACAGGCGGGAAACATTGGTGTCTTGCAAGGTGCAGAAAGGTTTGACCACACTAGAGGGTACAAATTCTCAACCTATGTCCAGTACTGGATAAGAAAATCAATGTCAATGTTGATGGCACGGCATGCCAGAGGGATTCGGATTCCTGTATGTATTTTACATCCTTTTAAGTTGTTTCTTCATATAAATTTCATCTTACTGGTAGCCAGAACTTACTCTCTTTATTATTTTTTCTGTTTGAATTTTCATATAGGTAACATTAGGCAAGGCCATAAATCAGATACAGAAAGCTCGAAAGATGCTAAGTAACATCCATGGGAAATGCCCAGACGATGATGAAATTGCGAAGTTCACTGGTCTATCCTTGGCTAAAATTACATCAGCTAGCAAATGCCTAAGGGTCGTGGGTTCAGTTGACCAGAAAGTGGGGGATTGTACCAGTGCAAAGTTTTTGGTATGACCGATCTTTTGTTTTCTGCATCCTTTCATATTCTATTTTTTGTAGCGTCTAGTTCATGTGAGCACATATATATGGCTGATTGAAACTTGGGAACTAGTTCATCGAGCTTCACAGGCTTGATTTGAAACATAGATTCTACAGATCTTTAGTTTGTTAGCCACTTAGGATACAACAAAGAGGATAAAGGGTCATTGTTGTGAGTTGTTTGCCTGGCACTTTTACCACTCTTGCTTAACGGAGAAAGGCAAGACTGCAATTGATTGCCCCCACTGACTCATTGGCAACTAAGTGACTTCTAATCATTGGGTATGTTGGTCCACAACGGCATACTTGAGAACTCCAACTTTTACTATCTCATTGCTTTTATGCTCTTTCATGTCTGCTTTTAAATTTTAAGAAGCTTAGTATTTGGATTATTTTCTAATATTGGAATATGAGTTAAACTTACATACTAAAAAGAAGACCATTGTGTTCACTCTTCAATTTAAAGAATTTTGTTTCTGTGTATTTCCTAAGAACTTTGCACTATAAAAGCATTTTTTCTTGCACAAAGGTCTGTTTTCCCCTATGGGGAAACCCACTTTTTAATTCCAGAAAAAGCAATAGCCCACAGAGCCAGGCTGAATCTGAGGAATGAAGATTGTGTGTAATCGTTTTGCTTTTTAACTCATAGATGCATTAGCTAAACAAAAATCGGCCGGATGATTCTGTTTGTTATAATGTGTTGAAACATTTTATAACTCAGGAACTTATACCTGATACATCAATGGAGATCCCCAATGAACATGTCATGAGGCAACATATGATAAAAGACATTTATGATCTTCTTAAAGGATTGGATCCAAGAGAGCGGCAAGTGTTGATTCTAAGATTCGGGCTTGGGGACCATCAACGCAAGTCACTTAAGGAGATTGGGAGGCTTTTCAATGTAAGCAAAGAATGGATAAGGAAGATAGAACGAAGAGCCTTAACAAAACTAAAAGATGAAGAAACCCTCTCAAATCTAAGCCATTACTTGTATATGCAGTTGCAATAAGTCCGATAGGGCTGTATTACCGGATGCTGGGGTTGAGCTGCAATTCTTTGTTCCTGGAAACTCCTTCATTTAGAGCCATCTATATTAATCAGCATTGGAAGAACCAACACTCTGTTAATCGAAATGAGACTGAAGAAACTGAATTTGTGAGCTTTAGAGTACTGAAACCTTTGGGCCATGATCTTCATTAACAGTAGACATGGAGATTGTTGATGGATGCAGCTTCTACACCTTTTGTATCATGATTCATGGTAGATCAACAACAACAACTCTGCATATAGTTGTTGTTGTTTTTTTTGTTCCTTTTCTTTTTTGAGAAAATGTAATGTCTTACTTTCTGCCATTAGTTCCTTGTAACTTTTCTTCCATGTAGAGTTGGGAAGGAATAATCTGATCATGGCTATTTCCCCGTGGATTGGCTTGGTCATGCACAATTTTCCATGACACCCATCTCCAGAAACGGGCTTTCGAAATAACATACTATATGCCGATGATTCAGCAATTCTCTTTGAGCGTGGAGTGTCGCCATTAGTATTGACTCGAGTTTTTAGGGGAGTTTTGGGGTTCTGACTTCTGATAACCCTTCCTTCTTTCTCTCCTGCCTCTTGATTATTCTCATTTCAAACAGCTTATTTGATGCTAATCAGGGCAGGACTTTGTTTTTTTAAGTTCAGAAAGTCATATAGCATTACTTGTAAATTGGCTTTGTAGCTTCTGATAACAAGCTGAGAGTAACATATAATATAATTTGATATTGGATTCGGATTTTGCTTTGGTTGTACTGAATTACCAATAAATTAAAGGTTTGGTATCTTCATTTCTGGTCTTGCCCTGATTTTAGAAATGATATAAAGAGCTGTATGCACGAGGTTCCAGCTAGTGCATAGCCTTGGGAGACCTGTGGGCATTTGGCCTAGTCATAGAGTGACTTGTGTAGCCTTGGGGTTTGACAGTAGAAAGTAGAAAGCAGACAGTTTTGTCTGCCAGATAGTGACATTCCAACTGTAACCCCCTGGCTGAAGCACATACAGCATCATACATTGAAAGTAGAGTCAGGAACATACAGCCAGGGGGTTCTTGTCTTCTTTCTCTGATGTCTGAAGCAAGAGACGGAAAAGCTGCATTACACAAGTAGAAACTTAATGTCATGGATAAGACTTGTAACTCACGTGTTTAAAAGATGAAAATAGTTTTTTAGCACGTGGGGTAAGAGCTGTTTACATCCTTTTTTTTTTTCAAGATACTACAGTGGCCACAGCTCAGAATCTGCTATCAACTCCAATTGGAGTCTGCTAAACACTAATTGCATTTTCTAGTTTTTGGGATCCATTACAGTGCATGAGGACTTCAATTTCCTAGCTGACACATAAGAGGAAAATCCTATGATCTGTCTGGAATGTCACTATCTGGCAGACAAAACTGTCTACTTTCAAACCTTACAGTTGTGTTCTTGATGCTCTAAAACATGCATAAATGTCAACATTAAGGGAACATAGCGCCACATGTACACAAATCAAACTCCAATTTGGGTAGTAATTCAGTCAAAATTTCTTGGATTTCGAAAAAGTTGACCTCTGTTATGTAGATGGACATTTACTTCGATAGTAGAGATTCCGAAAATAACTCTTTTTTCGATGGCCCGGATCCATCGAAGCATTAAGTAGTTGGACTTCCTCTAGTAATAGTGTCTTATTTTTTCTTTCTATTTTTTATGTCACATAATAGTCCGGTCTTCTTGGACCTGTCTATAGGGATGTAACTTACTCTCCTTCTTGTGCTTGTAATGAGGTTGTTGATATAATTGTTTATAGTTTCTTTTTTTCATCCAGATTTGGTTGGTCACAAACATTCCAATTTTAGAAATCCACATCGTTCTTGTAGTTGATGTTTTCAAAGGTACTTATGCCTCTTGTGAAATAAATAGAGAAACCGAATTATTTTTAAATGGTGAGAATTTGCCCACATCATCACTTTCAGTTTATTTTAAATTTTTCGACATTCGAGGTAGTCATGTGAATCTAAGATTCACTAGCATGGACAGATCTCACTGTTCAAATAAAGTTGGAAGATTTTCAAACTTTATACAAACTATGTCTTGTTTTCACACAAAAGTCTTATTTTTAGACAAAAATTAACTAAGATAAACTGACAATTGACCTTTTTGGAGGTAGCAAAAACTTCAGCTTTTGGAGAATTCAAATGTAAAGAAGTCTCATTTTGGACCTGGATTTATTGAGTGGCTTTTTCATTAATTTTTTTTGGATAAAAACAACTTTAATCAGCACCAAGGGAAAATTGAAAAAATTAGACTTATTCAAGTGCCGCCAAGAAAAAATAATTTTTTTAAAAAAATATTTCAAACGGTTCCAATTTTTTTAAAAAACTAAATACGAATTAAATCATTATTTATTGGCTAAATATTCTATCAAAATAAATAGTTTATAGTTAAAAACTCTAGATATCAATTCATTAAAACACTCTTCATCCGAAAAAATACAATATTCGGACCACCAAAAAAAACCCATATCTAACACACTCTTAATGACAAAAAACTTATTAATCAGATAATCCAAATAAATAATTAAAAACTCATAAATAAAAATATAACATTAAAATAAATACTAAAATCCAAATCTTGAAATTGAACATATCCAATTTCTTTTTTGGATACCACCAAACTTTGTCCCCAACATGCAGATGATAAATTATTTTGATGTGTTCTTGAAGCTAGAGAGGGAGAAAGGAAGAAAGGGAGAGAGGGTATCAAAAATTATTTTTAATAAGATGAGGGGGAGCATGAATATTTATTTTTGATAGAAGCCGACATATGATAAATTACAGGTTGCCTTCGTAGGTAAGCATTCTAATTTCTAACACTTTGAGGATTGAAAACGGATTAAAATGCCAAAGCATATGACAAAAATGTGACCCCACAATTTTGACAATCAAATAGTATATTAGTTTATATAATAGACATTAGCTGTCGTCCGTGCGATAATATCTCTCGCAGTGGCGGCTCAATAGCATTAAAAAAAAATTAGATTTTAGGCCCCAAATTTTTAAAAATTTTATAATTTTAGGTACATTACTAACCTAGAAAAATTTAAATTCTTTAAATTTTAAACCGTAAAAAAAATACCCCAAAAAATTAAGTACAATCAAAATTTTTATTATAATAATTTGGATCCATGATCTAATTTATAATATTAGAAACCTACAAAAAAAATACTCAAAAGTCAATTCATATTTACCCCTACCCAATCTCTCTATCTATGTAAAAATAACTAAAAGACATTTTAAAAAAGTTAAAATTAAACACTATCTCTAGTGAAAAACAAAAACAAAAGTTAAAACATTTTTCTCGACAACATTAGCAGGTTCTTCTTTTGTCTATCTCACGTAATAACTTAAAAATAAATTAATTTTTTTAGAAAATAATTTTAAAATAAAAAGGACCTCATTTTGTGTTTTCGCTTTAAGTTTCAAATTTCTTTGAGCCACACTTGATCATTAGTAAAAAGTTTTGAAGGTTAATTGTATTGGAGGTCTACAAAGTATAAAATTTGTCTTATTTTGGCTCATAATATTTTAATAACATCATTTTTGTTCATGAAATATTAAAAAAAAAATTATGTGGTCTCTCAAGCAAAAAACATCCAAATTATTAATAGTTTTTTATCATAAACTTATCACGTGATACTTAAATATGGGTAAAAAAAAATTTAAGGTAGTTTTTGACTAAAATTTTGGCTAACTCTTAACAAAAAATGTGTAATATGGATAGCTCTTTACAAAATGATAACTCAAGATCAATCAAATCTGTATAATTTGCGTAATATTTTGACCAAAATTTTGGTAAAAATTTGGTCATAAGTTATCAAAATTATTTTTTTGTCCTTATTTAAGTATTCCATGACAGATTTATAATAAAAAATAATTAGAAATTTTGACAATATCTGTTTAAGGGACCACATAAAAATATATTCAATATTTCAATAAAAAAATAATATAATTAAAATATTAGAAATCAAAATGAGAAAAATGTGGATCATTTAAATAAAAAACATGAGCAATTTAAATACGGAATAGTTAATAAAAAGTTAGAAGTGGTTACATGCCATTTATTGCCTTAATGGAATTCAATTGAAGGAGATCAAATCATCTCTATTGAATAATTTAAAATTATCAAAAAATAGAATTTGAGGAGGAAAAAATTTCTCGAACATTCTCTCTCCTAATTTAATTTTTGTAGTATAGAAGTGTGGAAACACATGGGAATATGGTGATGGAAATGAGCAAAGGATGACCTTACTATAAATCCTAAATTTGTGCTAATGAATGATTTAATATGAATTACTACTAGAGGATGTTTAGGCAATGATCTAACCACTAGAAGGTTGCCACCTCATCAATAGACTATACAGGTCTAACAATTTTTAGTACAATTCACAAAATCTAATGCAAAATTAGCAGTTTGGTCTATATTGAATATTTACTCCGAGTAGTTTTTTTTATTGTTTCATCACGCTAGTATATTTAATCAATTGTAATGAATTTTGATAATAGGTGCAAGTTTTCTAAGTGATATTAGCATACTGTTGGGTTATGAACTCAACCTAAGTACCCAACCCATATCCGAATATTTAAAAAGATGTTTTTGTCTTTTGATATGTACAAGGATTTCCGAATTAATAGGTTAACTTAGTAGAAAATCGAACACGTTATACGTATGCTTTTTTTTTTTTCCGAATAAATACAAAAATATTCCTCCACGCACACGAAATGACGAATTAATCCAACGTTAAAACACAACAGCTTCACATCCAAGCCTTACATGCATAGATTGTGTGATTGAAGTTTGCAATGGCCTAGTAGCTGACAATACAAACTCAAACTATTAGTAGCTGACATCGGTACATGTTTCATTTATGATGAATTTTGAAGTCGGGAATTGCAATAAGGTCGATCTTAATCATTTAATTATGATACACACAATTTGGATGTGACATAATAGCAAGTAGGGGTCTTAATTTAACGAAAATTGTCAAATGTGTGTCTATTTAAATTAGATTTGATTTGTAACTCACTAAGTGGTTTTCGAGTTGAACTAGAAAGTCGAGTTTATAGTTTTGTTCAATATAAATTTATGTATAATTAAAAAATCAAATTTGAATTGAAATCGAACAAACACAAACATTTGTTATTTTTCAGACAAAAAATCACTGATGTGTCGTGACAAAGTGAAAGATAAAATGAAATAATTATTGGGACAATGACTAATCACATAGTTAAATGTATAATGTAAAAAAATATGATAATTAAAAAGATAAAGTGAAAAATAATAGTCATAATTAAGGGGGTGGAAAGTATAATTTGTCATTTTTCTTATAGAGGACTTTATGGCACCAGGTATCTGATATTAAACCCATCTCATAATCTGATTGATGCGTACTTTACCATTCTCATTAATCAAACCCAGAAGCCACTCCTCATCTCTCTCGGCTCCCTCCTACGCTCCTCTCTCTCTCTCGCTCTCCAAAATCTTTTTCGCAGGACAGCGAAGCAACCTTCCTTCCCCACGAGGTTTTTGGCAATTCCAAATTTTATAGGGTTTCGCTCCACCCCAAACCTCACCCCAACCTTTCTCCTCTGCATATACGTACAGAAACCTGTATCTATACAGGGAGGGAGAGGGAGAGGGAGACAGAGAGAGAGTGAAAGAGAGAGGTCCTTCTATAGTGGGTTTTTTTTTTCACGGTCTTCCTCAACACTTTTCCAATGAAATCCACTCCTAATCTGAATTACTTTTCTATGTAATGACTTGTATCAGCAGTAAATGGCTTCATTATTTCCTTCTTTTCTTCGTTTGATTCTACTCTTAACCCTCTTGGCGAACCCTACCTTCTTATTGTACCCTGTATGTACTGTGTCGGCTTTGGATGATGAATTGTCTGTAACAGACTTCGATTTGAGTCTTTTCCACCAAGATTACTCACCGCCAGCGTCGCACCCTCCGTCAGTCTCATGCGAGGATAACCTCAGCGGAATCGGCACACTCGATACCACTTGCGAAATAGTCTCAGATTTGAACCTCACACGAAACATGTACATAGAAGGGAAACATGTACACGAACCTCCCGAATATTAGTGTATTTTGTTCATTTTCCGGGTGTGAATTCGCTATAAATGTTACTGGTAGTTTCAGTTTGGGTGAAAATGCTTCTATTTTAGCTGGAACATTTGAGCTCGTGGCTACTAATGCCAGTTTTGGTAATGGGTCTACGGTAAATACTACGGCTTTAGCAGGGTCGCCACCATCCCAGACGAGTGGGACACCACAGGGGATTGATGGGGCTGGTGATGGACATGGGGGAAGAGGGGCAGCTTGTTTGATGGATAAAGAGAAGCTTCAGGAGGATGTATGGGGTGGGGATGCGTATTCGTGGTCAACATTGCAGAGGCCGTGGAGTTATGGAAGTAAAGGTGGGACTACCAGCAAGGACGTTGATTATGGTGGTGGCGGTGGTGGGAGGATTATGTTGGTGGTTGACAGGTTTCTTGAAGTGAATGGGAGTTTGTTGGCTGATGGAGGTGATGGGGGTACCAATGGCGGAGGTGGGTCTGGTGGGAGCATCTTCATTAAAGCTTATAAGATGTAATATTTCTTCCTTACTTTTTAATTGATTTAAATTTAGAATGAAGACTTATCATTGCTCGCAAACTTGGCTCTTTTACTGTGTACATGTTGCTATGTAATTTATTTTGGTGTATGAAATTCCTCATAATTCTATTTCTGTATTTTTAATAGTAAGTGAAGATATGTGTTGTTTGTGCTGAAGTATGGAGCGTAGTGATAGTTTACGGTTTTGTAACTCAGATGTAAGATTTCCACTTTGTAGGTTACAGAATGTTGGACCTTATTTATCTGTTTCTTTTAAAAGTATAATGTAATTATTGGAACATAGGATCATAATATTGTAGTCTATGTAGTGGGCTTAGCTGCGTAGGTTGTCTCTGGAATTGTGTGGTTGACCCAGAGGTACTCTGCCAAATAAATTTAAGTTAGCCCCTTTTACATGCTTGTATATATAGAGAAACAATTCTAATATTTGATTCTGATGGATTTTTTCTGTTGGGATGGGTGGACTGCATTATCTCTAATTGGCATTTTTTATTTTTCCAACTTTAAAGCAAATTTCCTGATTGTTATTTGATTGTCGTGTCTTTTTCTATTTTTTCTTTTTAGTTTTTTTTCCAATGATTGATATAGGATTTTCATAATGCCATTCAATAGTTTCTAGTAGGTTTTTTTTTTCATTGTTGACCTTCTGTGTTTTTAGGAAATTCCTGATTTTTGTTGGACTGTCACTTCTTGTCTATTTGCTTAGTTTTTCTAGTGATTGAAATCTTTATTTGTTGTTCAACAATACGTTTCAAAATTTTTAAGTATAATGCACTTTGTCATTCCGTGTCGATTTTTTGGGGTAAATATTGGAACACAGTTCTCAATATAAAAAATTAAGTTTGGAATCAATCTTTGTCTTGTCAGTTGTTGCGTAAAACACTTTATGTGAATCAGCTCCCTAAGTAGCATTTGCCACGTGTTCAAACTATCAGAGGAATTGATGGGAAGAAGGAAGAGGGATGGATGCAACTTTCACTGTTTGATAGAAAGGAGAGGAGAAGGGGGGCATCCTCTTTGTTTAGACGCGGGTGGAAAGTAGCAAGAAATGCTTTCAAATAATTTTTGAATTCCACCTTTCTCCATTTCTCCTAATTCCATAATTTGTTGTCTCTTACACATATGTAGGCTTGTTTATTAGTTATCGATCGATAAACATTGCTTCTAACTTATAAATTTTGGATATATTGGGAAAACATATAAGTTTCAGGAAACTTTTGAAAAGGTTGTGGTAAACTAAAGGAGATACATAGATAAGTAGCTTCATAGACCTATCTATACTATTATATATAACGATTATTTTGTTTGAGAGAGGACTTCAGTAGCCATCCCTCTACATTTTCTCAATTGTTAGATTTTTTTTTTATTTTAATACATTTACACCAATCCCATTGCACCATGTGGTCATACTACTCTTAACTATCTAATAACCTAGGAAGCATAGCTACTTGCTAAGGGGTGCCGTGCAGTGTTCGACACGGCTGGACATGTGTTTGACATGGCTAGAAGTGTAATGTCCCGAATAGTGAACTTAGTCAGACATGACTATAATTTTTTTTAAATGACTGTTAACTATTACAAGGGGTGTGATTTCTTTAAAAAAATATTTGGGTGGTTTTTGTTATGTAACTTATATACTAAGAATGTTAATGGATGTAATGATATTTAATGAAAACGGTGGATGTTTATTTTTGATGTTTTGTTTTTAATATATCATAATTCTATTATTATCTAAACAAGTATATTATATTGTTTTAATTAACCGTATTATTGTTGTACCCGTGTCTTATATTTTTGAACTTTGTTGTATTCCCGTGTTCGTATCGTACTGTATCAGACACGACACTCATGTCTGTATCCGTGCTTTTTCTTAATAACTACTCTTCAATTTTCTTTTAAAAAATCACATTTTATCACACAAACTTTTAATAATTTTTCATCTAACTTCCTAAATTCTTAATTGGTAGGATAATAGAGAGGAGAAAGGGAAGGAAAATAGGGTGGAAGGGGATGAGAGGCGAATTATGTGTATTGCACGGAATTGTTGCTAGTATGCATTAGATTAAGACGGTTCTTTTCGTATTTGAGTATCTTAGTAGGACAATAATAACTGATCTTCAATGTCCAACTTGTGATGTGATTTATTATTTTTTTTGTTAGACATTATTTTAGTTTAAAAGGCAGAATTTGGTTCTTAATTGCTATGAAGCACGGATACTCTCAAGAAGGCGATGTATTCGTGTCAGACACCGACACTCTTCAGATACTTTCAGACACGTGTTCGATACTCTTTTATTTGCGTCCATAATTAAATGATAAAATTTTAATTTTGGACCCGTATCCGACACTTTTTTGGTGACGTGTCTAATATTTCTTTGAACCGTGTCGACTATATTAAACAATAAACATGTGAGTAACAAGCTTAAAAAATGAACTATTAAGTATCTTATACTATGAGAGAACATATAATTACCAAGACTAGAAATACTAAAGTTGTACTCAAAATATAATAATAAAAGCAAAAGATACATCAAAAATTGAGAAAAAAACAATTGAAATGAGAGCAATCATTTAAAGTATATATGTATAGTACACGTCTGAGAAAAAATTTATAATTATTTATTATTATGATGTTAGTGTAAATATTCACACTAAATGACTAGAGATAATATTTACTTATTATAAAATACTGAATCTTTTAAGAATAATATACCATTTTCACTATATTTGTGATAAATTATATAATTATATATATAAAACACAATTATCTATTATGTGTCTCCAACGTGTCCGTGTCTTATTTTTTTGAGATTTGTCATGTCTGCGTGTACGTGTCGTACCATATCCATGTCCGTGTCCGTGCTTCTTAGCTTAATTGGTGTGAGGAGAGATACCGCACTTCAGAAAATTAAGTAAACCAGTGTTGGTTTATATATTTGGGGGAACACTCCACATATTACCTATTGATTGTGGGCTGAATGCTCTAACTTGGTATTAAAATAGGAGTTCTTGTGTTTGAATCTCACTCTTATTCTGATAATTAAAAAGGCTTTTACATGTTAGGCTCAAGAAGTAAGCTGCACGTGAGGCAATGCATTGAATTATAAATATTTTAATTATACCCTCTCTAACAGTTTAAGTTTTTAGAGCAGATGCTAGTTCAACATTTACTCTAACTGTTTTGGATTGGATATTCTAACATGGTATCCGAGTTAGGCATTGAATGGATAAAACCTCTTATTCAAGTGAATTATCTGGTCTTTATATGCCTTTTTCAGTTTGGTTTGTTAGCCTACGTCTAAGTCCGGCTCAAACTTGAAAGGGTGTGCGAAGATAGCATAGTTATAATGGCTCAATTGGCCACTCCACTTATTACCGATTGGTTTGAGTTGGATGGTACTTCTGATTTTGTGGTGTATATTCTAGGCTATATTCTTTTGTTTCTTTTGTGGTATTTTTTAGAGGAATATAAGCATATTTGTGATAGAAGTGAGGGCCTCATGTTATTGCCATGTGGGATATAAGCGACTGCATTCCTTTGGGGACTTGGTTCTAGGGAGTTTTCAGATACAAATCATTTCACATTATTAGAGGACATTGGAGAGCAGTAGTTGTCTCCTATATGTGCTTCCTTGGCTTGTTTCTCGTAGAGGTGGTCTTACCATGGATGGTTGCGATTAAAAGAATTTTTGTCAGATATTGGATGTATTTGTGGCTATCAAAACGCAAACTACTTTTCGTCTAATCTGTTTGAGGTGGCGGGAGATTTTTTACATAATGTTTTTTAGGCGTCGGGGGATCTCATATTTTTTGTAAGATTTGTTCGTGGTAAGCAAGCTTAAGGGTAGGTGCTAATTTAGATTTACTTGTTCACCCTATTATTTTTGTAGACTGGTTAAATGTGATCCATTGTAGAGCTAGATTTTGCAGGTATGCTTCCTTGGATTCTGGTGTTCAGGTGCATTAGGATTTGGCATAAAATCCCTACAATGACCTCATTCTTAAATGTCAGAAACCATTACTTTTGATTTAAAAAGCTAGCCGAAAGTGGGGAGGGTTGCCATGTTGCATGTTCTGTTGATTTGCATTCTTATAGTGGCCTTGCTATGGGTTGAATGTCTAGTAGGCATATCTCTGAGAACCTCATATCAACTAACTTGACAATGCGATCTAGATTTCAACCCATAGCAAATAACTTGACAACGCGATCTACAGTTGATACTCCTCGACTAGGCCCGCCCTTCCTATTTACATTTTGATGATGACATCCACCCAATAGTAGGACTTCTATATAACTTGCTTTTATGGATTACATCACCATAGTTTGAGGAATTTGTTGAATATGAGTATGAGGTAATGCTTCTCTTTCTAGTTGAATTTTTTGACTCACTTTGTCATGTCATGGTAAAACTTCAGACTACCTTGAGACAAGTTCTTCTGTTCGGAAGCTCAAATGATTTCAGCTGGGCCTTTTATTTTTGTTGTTTTGAGTGGGGATAAGAGCATCAGTTTGTGTTTTATTTGGTAAAAGGGAGTTGTGGGTGGGTGTGGTTTGGGCTCTCCACTTAGGGCTTGCCTAATGTCTTGAATAATAGGGTGGCCATGGGCCAAGCTACCCAACTGGCTCGAAAATCTGGGGGTTGACCAGCCTTTTTGCCCAGATCCATAGGCCAAAAAATTGCTCGCCAATGTTCTAGGCCAAGGCTTGGGACTAAATGTTCTGACCCTTACGCTGGCCGGGCTTGAACAAACACTTTTACAGGAAAAATATTGGTTTTTATATAGTCAATATATTGATCAGTTTCTATGCATAAGAGTAATAAATAGGTTATTGAATCTTTTAAACAAATTAAAAATAGAAAATAAATGCCCATGGGTTGGGGCTGGGACTAGGCTAGTCTACCCTGCCTCAGTGTGCGGCCATTGAGTTACACTTTAGTGGCTTGTCTGGCCCGACGGATGGATAGCCTACTGGGCATCACTGGCCACCTTGGCTTTTGCCTTTTGATATCTTCGATAGACATCCATCACAGTTGCGGCTGCAGTTTGCTTGCAATTGTGTCTTTTGCTGCGTCTGGGGATTAGCCCATGGAGTGTCTTGGTTGTTCAGTCATCAGCGAATGTTGAGCCAGTGTTCAAGTCCATTGTGGCATCTAAGTTTTTTCTACTTTCCCTTTTTTGGATATACCTTCATGTATAAGCTTCTTGCGTTTATGCACGTTCATGTGGTACTCGTGAAAGATATGCTCAAAATTATGTTCATGGAATGAGGTATTGCTTTGTGCATAGTCCACCATGATATAGTTGTATCATGTACACTATGCTTTATATGCAGATTATGCAAATACATATTTCAAACCAACGTTTCCTTGTGAAGTGCAGGATTGGAGGTGGTTGGATCAGTGCTTGTGGAGGCAATGGCTTTGGTGGTGGGGGTGGTGGAAGAATTTCTGTCGATGTTTTTAGCCGGCACGATGAGCCACAACTCTTTGCTTATGGTAGGACTTGTTACGTGATTTGCTTCCGTTTCAACTTTGGGTTTATGGAAAAAAATAGCCATCTTTCCGCTTGTCTATCCACACAATCTAATATATTACATGAACCTAATTTTTTCTTAAGAATGCAATTTGTTTTTTATTTTATTTTGCCTCAGTTTTGTTTGGAGTTTCTCTGCAAATAATTGTATCTGTAAAGAATGAATGTATAAACTTTATGATAAACATTTGTATAGGTAGCCTATGATGCATAATTTATACTAGGGAGAAAAGTTTTGTGGTTTCTCATTTAGAGGTCAGTCCCTGGTGCAGCGGTGAAGGTTGGGTTGACGATTGTGAGCTTACGGATTTGAGGCAAGGATCACAATTTTGTTTTGAAACTGCCGAAATGTTTTCGTTTCCAAGGAGACCAAAACAAACTAGTGATTGAATAAAAATTCCGATGGTTTGAGGTGTTTCAAAATGTTTTGAGGTATTTCGGCATATTTCTACTAATATTTTGGAATGACTTGAGGTGTTTTTAAGATGTATCTGTATGCTTCATCCAATATTTCGAAATGTTTTGTAAATGAATTTCCAATTTTTTTTATCCGTTTCAATTTTGTTTCTGAAATATTTTCGAAACGTTTTCTGTGACCGAAACAAAGCATCAGAAAAAAGAAATTTTGATCCTTGATTTGAGGGTAGCCACTTTGTTTAAATAATTGCCAAATATTAGGTCCGTGCTCAGTCAGCACCCTGTAGCCTTTATATAGTTCTGCAAATTCATCTTTTTCAGAACATGAGACAGCATTAGTCGTGTTTATTTTCGATAATGCTCACAATAAATTGAAGAGTTATATTTCTGTCAAAAGCACGCAATTCAGGACTTTTTCTTCTTTGATATGTCATTTGGGTGATCTTTTAGGTTTTGTGGACGAGTTTAATCAACCAGTTTATGGAGCTCATGTGAGGAGGCCTGTGTCAATGTTTTATTCTTTTCAAAATTCTTTTGGGGATAAGTAGCATTGTATGAATGTTTTACCTGAATTGGGAAGTTTTGTTTCTGGATGACCCTGCAGATTCTGAGTTCGAGTGGAGGTTCCTGCCTTTAGGCCTAACGGCCTTCTATGTGAAACCAAGAGGAATCGACTGTAGGAAGTCTGAATTTTACAGTTCTTGTCCCTTTTCTCGATTAGTGATAGGTTCCTGCTTTATATAGTTGTAGCTATCGGTTGACGAATTCCCTCCCTGTATGTATTTTATTTTCCCCTCCTCTTTCTTTAGCAGCTTTTCTAACCATGCGTGTCTGTTGGTTGTCGTCAAACTTACATCCAAGACCTGAATTTCGTGGTGTCCTAGAATTTCAGAAAGCTATTCGTCTGATCTCCTGTGACTAATCAGATTTATTTCCTGCTGTGGGAATATCCAGGATGGGGCAGATCTATCGTCAGCCCACCATTGCAGAGAAAAAATCTAAGCAAATGTTCTGGATGTGAGTGACAGCATGTCAAGGTGAAAAATATGGGTAGGACAGGTCGTTATCAGTTAAAACTCCATAAAAGAAAATCCTAGAACCAGTGTCAATGCCAGGGGATTTGGGTGCACACGTGTTTTAGTGGGAGCGGGAAAGAGAGCTTACTGATGCTTTTGAAACTTTGACTTCTCCTTTCGTTGTTTGCCCTTTCCTTGTCCTACACTGTGGCTGCAATGGAGTGAAAACAGGAAAAAGTTGATTTATAGAGGTTGCTGGGGCAGGAGAAGATCATTCCGACACTGCCAATATCTGGATTGAATTTCAACATCCCCACTTCTCCCCCCCCCTCCCAGCCCCAACACACACGCACTGCCATTTCAAGAGAGGTTGGTTGGGGCGCGCCTACCCTCCAACCAAGGATCAAAATATCGTTTCGAAACGGTCGAAACATCTTAAACGTTTCCGTTTCCAAGGAGACTGAAATGAATCGGTGATGAAATCGAAATTCTAATATTTTGAGATGTTCCATAATGTTTCGAAATATTTTCGTATAGTTCAATGCATTTGTACAATTATTTCTGAATGTTTTAATGTATTTCAAGATATTTTGGTATATTTCGACCAATATTTTGAAAAAATAATTCTTAATATATTTTTTTATTTTTTATTTTTGTTTTCAAAATGTTTTCGAAACACATCAAAACGTTTTCGTTTCCTGGGTGACCAAAACAATGCACCAAAACGAAATTTTGATCCTTGCCTACAACTACTATCATGTGGCAGAAAACTTTGAATGTTACATATACTGAATGTTGTTGTGCTTCCGCTACTGATGTTCGAAGCTCAAATTAAAGGGCTAAATATTATGGATGATGTGTTCTTTTGCCATATAATTAAGAGGCTTCTTGTGCCAATCATGATGTGCTTGTTATGTAAGAATCTGGTCTGCCATGCTTATGTGGTGTTCTTGAATTACTTTATAATTTAATTAGAGTGGATAGTAAGTTTATAACATTGACTGAAAAAAAAGTTCATTTTTTTTTAGAGAATGTTAGAAGAGCAGCTGTTTTTAACGTGATTGGAAGGCGATTCTCTTTTAGTTTTATTTTTCTTATGTTGTGTACTTTTTTTTTTGTCCAGGTTATCCAGTACTCAGTATTGTATCTCTTTTCTGTCTTCTCTTTGTAATATTCTTCCATTATCGAAGAGTGCAGTTGTTTTGGCTTTTTTGGATAGACTAAATCTCCTTTTTGCTAAGTGACTCCTTCTCAAGCTCACTTTATTTGTTTAGCTATGCTAAATGCAACAACGCGAGCTTGTGAATATGTGGGATTTGCGGCTGTTGTTAATGATTGCATTTTGAGATAGTATTATATTGACTTCTATTGCCTCTTTTCCTATCTAGCGTATATCATAGCAATATTGGGAATATTTGTTGATGTGTTTTATAAGTTGGGGCACTCAGTTGCTTTGATGAATACATATTTAAGAAGGGTTCTTGCGGCAGTGGCGTGCTGGATATTAGCCATGCATGGTTTTCTAAAGGATTAGGAAAAGGATTTAAAAATATTATTGCCATTGTGCAAATTTTGATCTATGTGAGCTTCATTTCATGTTTTCAGGAGGTAGTAGTCTTGGCTGCCCCGAAAACTCAGGTGCCGCGGGGACTTTATATGATGCTATTCCCCGAAACTTGATTGTTAGCAATCAGAACAAGTCAACAGATACAGACACACTTCTTATGGAATTTCCAAATCAGCCACTTATGACAAATGTTTATATTCAAAATCAGGCCAAAGCTGCTGTTCCCTTACTTTGGAGTCGGGTCCAGGTCAGTGAAATGTGTCCATAATCTCTATTGTTGTTTTGTGTCTAGTTTCAAAACTTCTCCTTATAGATCCTATGCCAAGGTGAAAGACTATTTAGTGTTTACCATGGCATTTCCTCATCAGTGATTGGCTTATGCGGCATGTTGAAGTGCATCCTGTTTGGCTATGCCATCATTTTTTATTGATATTTCTTTGCCATTCTAAGATAAAATATTTTGGGTTCTTACAACTCCAAGCTTTTGGATATGTCGTTGTTGATGTCTGTACTGTTCTTAAGTAGACCTATATTCTGGAGATATAGTCCTCTTGCATAGGGGGATCTAATTCAGCGATCTCTTATGCTGCTCCATTTAGGTCCAAGGACAAATTAGTCTCTTGAGTGGTGGAGAGTTGAGCTTTGGGCTAGCACATTATGCCTTGTCAGAATTTGAGTTATTGGCCGAAGAGCTGTTAATGAGTGATTCTGTACTTAAGGTAAGCAAAATCCCTGTGGTTAATACCTACTCCAATATTTTGGGAATCTTAAGTAATTATCATTTTATGCAGTTTTCTTGGTGCAGATTCTCTGATATAGTGTATCTTCTATTGCCTGTATACAATGGTGGAGTTGATTCTCGAGATTCTTTGTTTAGTTTTAAAGTTGTTTCCCTTTTATGCCCTCATCTGTTGATATACATTACAATAATGCCATTTTGTGTTTTATCTTATTTCCATATAAGTTTCTACACTAGATGCTTATTTCTCTAGAATAGTGCCCTCGCTATCCATACACAATCTCAATTGTTTGTTTCTTTTTTTTTTTACTTGTTTTTTGTCTTTATAGGCTGTATGTTCTATTTTTATTTGTTACTTTTTTATCCATCATGGTTTTTTTGCAAACTTATGTGGCTAGATTTGTAAGAAAAGATGGGATATGGGATGTGGGAAATGTCTTCTGGAAAGATGGAATTTGGATATCTCCCTTGGCTACCTCCTCCGTATTCAATCTTGCCTCTTGAAAGTCTACATAGGGGTGAGATCAACTAGCCAAGTAGGATAAGTTTTCTCAAACACTATCAAGGTGTTAAAACAGTACATATAGAATGCATAAAGAAACCATAGTAACAGTTATATCAGAATACTCGAAAACAGTAATACAATTTAAACCATGATCATGCGTGCTTTGTAAATCAGTATTTTCTAAAACAGTTTTAATTGAGAAATCAACTTCTATTCAGTCCAACCAGGAGTGTGGAAAATCCCGAGAATGCAACACATATCGACTATGATGATCAAACATTGACAACAACTGGCTCAACTCATGAACAATCTCCGGAGAAAAACTTTGAGGTCTTTTCACCCTTGGGGACTCGATACCCTTCTTGCTTTTCAGAAAACCAGTATTGGGGATTTGTAGCATATTCAATTGATCAAGTGTGTCATCTATGAATATATATTTGCATAGACTTGATATTATGAGAAAATGATTATTTGAACATGATTGATCAAGTGTGCAATCAATTGATATTATCCCTGATTTATAGGTTAGATCATGATTGAAAGCACACGCATAAGTTTGATGCTTGTTAGAATTGATTAGATAGTGATTTGAGACAAAACAGAGCATTAAATGTAGAACAGGGGATGGCTGAGTTGACTGGCTGCTGACCAACTTTATGTCCTGGTCAAATAGCTGCTGTTGAACAAGTATTCTGTCTTGCACTTGACTAATCAGACTTTCCCTCACACATTAGGTGACCTATGCTTACATGCCCAAATAAGTGAAATACTAAAATGACCAAATTGCCCGTAGTTTGAAACTGATTAATAAAAGAAGCCTTGGAGTTAACAAGAACTTCTTCGAAGTGAAAACATCAATGAACAAGAAAAATCGAGTTGTCCTATTCACCCCCATAGGGCCTGACAGTACCTGCAGTAGCTCTGGTTGATTTTGATTATGTTTTCCATGATGGACAAGGAAACTATAGACTGCCAAGGTGACGCAACTTATATACACAAGGGGAGAAAATAAGCTAGGGGAGAAAATCAACTACAATATGTAACCTCATTACTCACAGGCCTTCAAAAAATTCACAAGAGATCTGATGATAACAAAAACCTACTGAAAAACTAAAAAGTAAAAACAGAGGGATATCAAAGAGATCTTGTAATTATCTTTTTATCGCTAGGATAAATTTGAATGTAAGTAAACATCTGGAATGGTTTTCCTGTAGCAGTTTATTTTCGACATTTGGTTGGGCAATTTTGAAACAATGGTCTTGTGTTGGAAAAATCAAAAAGGTCTTGTTCAGCTCCAGATTTGACGGCTCAACACTTTTGAATGTGCCTTTTGTAGCACTTCAGCCACAAGCTCCACTGCAGACAAAGAGGAGCTGTGTCCCACACCTTTAGCGACCTCCTCCAGATGCACCTATTTCTTCAACACTGCTAGAAATCTGAAAAAATGATTTGGGTGCGGCTTTTATACAATGTACAAAGTTTTTGAGGCAAATTTCTTGGGAAATTGTGAATTAAATCTGTAAGAACTAGAATATTGTGGGATTACCCGCAGAGTTCACTTTGATGATAAGGTAGGTTTAAGGATTACCGGTATCATTTTGGTTGTTTTGTAATAGGAGCCCAACCTACAGTGCATAAGTTGAGATGGTCAGCACAGTTCGTAGAGCGGGTTGAGGGGGTTGTTTTGTCATAACTATGGATTGTAGGTCAACTCTTGGGTAATGGTATAAACAGGTAGGTGTTAGTATATTTAATCTGTTACTAATTAATTTACAAAGAGTAGGAACCAAAAGAAAAACATTCAAGGAGCAGATTTATGAACTGGGTTTACCTCTCACAGCATTATATAACAGAGAACATGCTTAAATTTCTAATCATTGACTCAGTCAGTCATAGACTTGTATCTTTTACTGTCTCCTTGATTGTTCTGTTAACTTATTTTCTAACCAGCTTCCTTTGTATACTTTCTTCAAGTTCTATTCCTTCTCCTTCTAATGAGTTTTTCCAGTCGCACTGTTTCCTTGAAAACAACTGGATTAGATCTAAGTTAAATCATAACACTTCTGGTCAGTATTACAAATGTTGCAGCACCTCATACAATTACTGCATTATGTTTCCACTGGGTGTGATTCTATTTGAGATTTACTTCATGTTTGTCAACACTGCCTCCCCATTCTGACCCTCATAATTTGCTAATTATATGCTTGTCGGAATCTGCATTTTGTGATTTCAGGTTTATGGGGCTCTTCGCATGTCTGTCAAAATTTTTTTGATGTGGAATTCAAAAATGATTATAGATGGTGGTGGAGACCAAAATGTTGAGATATCGTTGCTTGAGGCTAGTAATCTTATTGTGCTCAAGGTGGTCCACTGGTCATGCATTTATCTTATAGTATGGTACTTATTAGGCATTCATGTATTACTTGCTGAACCATTTTTTCTTACTCAGGAGTCATCTATCATACAATCTAATGCAAATCTGGGAGTTCATGGACAAGGATTATTAAATTTGTCAGGACCAGGAGATAGTATTGAAGCGCAACGTCTGGTTCTGTCACTGTTTTATAGTATCCATGTAAGCAGATACTTCATTATTTTCTGCAGTTATGTAATCTTTGAGGATTCATGCACTTGTAGTTGATTATAGAATCCACGGAAATCGAGCTATTTATTTTCTGCAGTCCAATTGAATTCTTATGTACCTATGTTTTCAATTTGTAATTTCAATTTCTTTAGTGCATCCATTAGTGCATTTGTTTTGTACTTCTCGTTGTGCTTCAACTAAGCTGAACATGGACTTACTGAAAACACAAAAGTTGCTGTTGCAGCTGTTTGGTCTTGGTTCTGTAGCCTACGTGGTCCTTCCCTGTTGCATTATAAGTGCTGCCACAATTTTGGAGGGTTGATGGTCCCGAGACATGGAATCTCACACTAGTTCTCTGGGGCAACCTAGATGCAAATTAAGTCAATCAGGGATTGCGTTAGGGTCAGTATTGCAATTTAGGGTAGTCAATTTTGGTGATCTGGATAGCGAACCCACCACATCTCGTTCCACATTATGGCATCATTTAACCCAACTTTGCTGTCAGTTATTCTCTCATCTGATTGTTGCCAATTGCATTCGTTACTTTCTTATTGGCTTGTAGGGAAATATGGCATAATAATTCTTGATTCTTCTATTAATCTACTGTCAAATTATGGATTGATCAAGGAAGTTCAATTCAAAAAGACTGTATCAGTGGCAAGTTAAACAGAATTTCTTTTACATCCTCATGAGCTTATCTTCTGGTTGTTAATGGTAGCCCTGGCTGCCATAAAGATGCAAGCACAGCAAAATTCAACCTAGGAAGTTTAGCTTAGAGCCGGTGAGGTACCTTAAATAAAGTGCAACTATGAGGTTCTAGCAGTTCAAGGATGGCTCACCTTACTAAATTGCTTATGACTTCTATTTTACTGGTTACCAGTTCTCAACCATTTATTCTTGCATGAACCATTAATATTAACTTGTACATGACGTTTCAGAGCTGAGCAACACACCTGATTGTGTTTTCCTCTTCTTAAATTCTTTGATCTGATTATTAACTTAGGCTGCAGCTGAAAGAATCTGAACATAAACATTCAGTTTATGCCATTACTATGTAATTCCTCTTCTTTTTCCTTTTTCTTAACTATATTTCTGCATGAAGGTTGGACCTGGATCAGTCTTGCGTGGTCCCATGGAAAATGCTTCTGCTGATGCTGTGTAAGTTTGGATTCCCTGTTTTTCCGTTTCTATCATTTTCTGTTGTTTGATTTTTCTGAGTATTGGTATTTGGTGCATGATAGGACACCGAAGTTGAATTGTGAACTTCAGGATTGTCCCATCGAACTGCTACATCCCCCCGAAGATTGCAATGTGAACACTTCACTGTCCTTCACTCTACAGGTGGTTATTAGCGATAAGACAGATTGCATAGTGGTAGGTACGGAAAGTTTTTCCCGTTAGTTTAATTAGCTTTTTTATTCATTTCCTTGTTCAGATCTGCCGAGTTGAAGATATCCTTGTTGAAGGACTTATAGAAGGATCTGTTATTCATTTCCATAGGGCGAGGACTATATCTGTGCCATCTTCTGGAACAATTAGCACTTCAGGGATGGGTATGCTTTCAATTTCCTTGTCTTTGTGTTTCTAACAGATAATGATAAGTTGATCAGTTATGCTACTTTGAGTTTCTTTATCTATTTATCTTTCTACGAAGTCTTGGATGATTTGGGAAGTTTTCTCATCCATGTACCTTCTTGAAGGGAAAAATCTTTTTAGGGAACATGCTTCAATAGCATAGGTGAACCATATTCTTAACAATATTATCGATTCATTATGATGCTTGTACAGGCTGCACTGGAGGTGTGGGTCAAGGAAAAATTCTAAGCAATGGTCCTGGTAGTGGTGGTGGGCATGGCGGTAAAGGTGGAGTTGCGTGTTATAATGGCAGCTGCATCGAGGGTGGTATATCATATGGTGATTCGGATTTGCCTTGTGAACTGGGTAGTGGAAGTGGAAATGACAGTTTGGCTAGTTCATCTACTGGTGGTGGTATTTTAGGTAAACTTAAATTGGTCAGTGTAACACTTTTTGTAACTTTAAATGTGCTAACACAAGAAGATGTAGTTTATTTTATGAAACAAGCATTCTGTTGTGAAGGGAAAAACTTAGGACTTAGGAGCATGGAATAGAATTGTCATTAGGGCAGTTTTGTTGGAAACCATATTTTGTATTCTAAAGCCTAACAGTTCATTTATTTACCTTCTATTGAGTTCAAGTTGGGTTGTAGTAGCATGTGGGTAGGATATATCTGAATTTTCATTCTCTTTGATAAAGTAAGAAAGTTTATGGAAAAGATTGGCAAAACTTGCATGGAGAAACATTTGATGAGAAAGATGAGTAGAATAATAAGGTATTGTTTCCATTGTTGTGAAGTAATTGGACATTAGTTTTTGAAATTTAAGCCATTTTTTACAGGATTAAAGACATTTGAATGGGAACTCATTATTCACAAATGTGTACTAAGCTATCCCATGCATTGTAACTAAATCATGTTTGGAGGGCAAAATTATGTGTTGATAATTATGTTGTCTTGTCATAAGGTGCTCGAAGACACTTGCAATGTCTGATACCAAACATGATGTGGTAGGAGGACAATAGGATGAACAAGTAGGAAGTTGAAGAATGCATTCTAGCAGTATATATAATGGGTCTTCTATTGCTTTGAGATGTTATTCTTCTCATCACTCAGTTTCTTGAGATTTTGGGTCCCTTGGGCATCTTGATGGTAGAGATATTACAGAATTGGTGTCACTTCCCATTTTGATTAATGACTTTAGTTTGTGTCAATGGTCAATTTATAAAAGAAAGTGGACTCTTTAGTCTTCGGGGTTTTTTTATGTAAATCTTTCTTCGATAAACTGATTGATGATCCCTTATGTTCCTATTTTCCGTTGTTGTGATGATTTGGAAGACTAAAGTTCCCATAAGGTGCAAGTTTGTGTATCAACTGGTCCAGGACTCCAAACTATTTCAATTGGTAGGTTTGAGCTGGTTGATTCTTTGGAATTTTTTGTCCTATGTTTGTGGATGTATTCTGAGGGGTTTGGAAATCATAAAGAATGGGTGACCTTTGGAATTCTATAATTTTAGCCATGATATGGGTCATTTGGTTGAAGTGGAAGGAAGACTTGTGGGATGGGATCTATTTTTTGGCTTCATTGTGGACTTCAACTTCTAAGGATTTTGGTGGCATTCCACTTTTTTATATTTTGGTGGATTGGAGGACCTCATGTGTTTCATGGTTATCATGTATTGAGTTTTTCCCCATTTCTCTGTCGGTCGCGTTGTCCATCCCTTTTTTTCTCGGACGAGCTATTTTCAAATTAGTAAAATTGTTTTCGTTCCTAACAAAAAAAAATAAAAAATTACAGCATTATTCTCCACCAAAGTAATGGAAGATCAATGGATGTCTAATTTCACGTCAATTGTTTTTTCTTGCTGATCATGCCAGTCAAATTCAAGTCAGTTGAACATAAATGGAGATGTGATTGACATACTTAGAATTCCTAGCGAATAATAATTATAATTAGGAGCACTTTATCTATGGACATGGAAATAAGAAGTTTTTGGGGAGAGTAAGAATAAGAAGTCTTTAAGAATTTAATAAAACGTATATGCTATTGGATTTAATTGAACATGCATATGTGTGTACATGTGCATATATATATTTGCAATTTGTTCCTGAGTTGGTGATGAAAATAATTTCTGTTCACATCAATTGAGGTTGTGGTTGTCCTTAAACCTTTCATACTTGAAGTTTTGTTTGCTAGTATTTCTAACATTGTTGGAGTTGGGATTGGGAGTTACCTTTTTGATCTTATTGCATTTTTTTTCTTTTCCACACAGTAATGGGTTCACAGATGCATCCCCTGTCAAGTTTATTTGTTGAAGGTTCAGTTAGAGCTGATGGAGAAAATTCCCAGAAGAATGATTATGGAATTGTAGATGATCAGAATGGAGGTCCTGGAGGTGGATCTGGTGGAACTATTCTTTTGTTTTTGAGTGCTCTGGTTCTTGGTGAGGCTGGCCTTCTTTCCAGTGCTGGTGGTCTTGGTTGTTCCAATGGTTGTGGTGGAGGAGGTGGTGGAAGGATTCACTTTCATTGGTCAGACATTCCCACCGGAGACGTATACCAGCCAATAGCTACTGTGAATGGAAGCATAAATACTGGGTTTGTACATATTTTTCTCCTCTGTTTTCCCTTTGATCTTTGTGAAACCCTATGTCGTCTCTTTCTGCAAGGCATTAGTTAATTTCAGGTTTCTTTATATCTCATGGATCTTGTATTTGTGCAAAGTGCTGGTTGCTTCATTCTGGATTTTTTCGTTTTACTAAATTTTCCTCTAGTAATGGTTGGATGAAGTCTTTAACCACTATTTTTGCCAATGATGACAGGTTTAATGGTTAATGAAAGTGTCTTACATAAAGGATGAACATTGTAAATGCGATCATAAGGGAAAAAGGTGACATCGTGTGAACAAATTTTGATCCCAGTAGTGAATTATTTAACCCCACTAGGTTGCTGTTGTTTGTTTGATAGACTTAGAGCTTGTTTGGTATGTCTTTATTTTTGTTTTATATATAAAAAAAATCTAAACAAAATTTAAAAACAGCGCTTGATATTATTTTTCGTTTCAAATAATTTTGTATGTTTTAAAAAAAAAAGGAAACAATATTTTATTGCTTTTTTAATCACAAAAACTCCGAAAAAAGGGTCTCAGGAACATCCCTCTTTCTCTCAGTTCAAAAAAACTTTAACATCAACAGTGCCATGCACCCAAAAATTGTTACACAGCGATACTAACTTTGGTCTTGTCCACTTCTAGAGACTACAAATCGAACTTCGGGTTGCATTTTGTAGTTGAAATTGATTTTTGATGTTTCTGTGTTGAAGTTGTGCTGGGAGGGAAAGGAGGTTGTATGGCATGGATGGCAGTCAATAGAACTTGCTGGACTTGGAATGGGGTATATGCAATTGAGATGGGAAGGCAAAAGTGGTGGTGTATACTCATTTTTAACTTGGAGTAATCTTAAAAAATACCAACGATTTTTTTTGTGTACTTTATGTTGTAACAAGTTTGCACGATCATGTTGGTTGGCATGTCATTGTCTGTAACTTGTTTGGTTTGTAACTATTGTTACATAGAAAAAAATCATATATCAAAAGGGTTTAGGTTTATATTTCCTACTTTGCTATAAAATCATTGCCAAACATGTTTTTTGTTTGAAAATTGTAAAAGCAAACTCAAAACAAAACAATTGAAAGTTAAACACAACAAAAACAAAACAAAACGTTACCTAACGCCACCTTAGTAAATACTATGAGTATTCACAATATTTGGCCCGGATTTTGTTGAAGTTTCGACTTTATTTTTGTCCCTTTCCATTCATTACAGTGCTTGTTAGATTTCCTCTATGGCACACTATATTAAGGCAAACAATTTTTTATCATCTGATAGTTTGTTTTATTTATTGAAGACTTTGAAAGTTTTCAGGGAAAAAAAAGGTTGTTGCACTCTTCTTATTTTTATCTCCTGTATTCCATTCCTAGGTTTTTTTTCTTTCTTTTTTTGGGTTTTATAACATGACCCTGAATGTGTATGTATTAAATGTGGCATAAATAATTCTTTCATGGCTAGTGACTCTGTCAGTCCTTCAAAACATTTTGAGCCTAATTATACCTATTACTATATCCAAGGATCGAAATATCGTTTCGAAGTACTGTTTCGATCAGTTAAAAAACGGAAATGTTTCGGAAACGCAATAGAAACACAGAAAAAATATGGAAACACGTGGAAACATGTAGAAATACAAATACAATCCATTTATTTATAAAGAT
>CM042198.1:17161067-17173773 GCA_023539305.1 Ilex asprella | reverse complement strand
GAATGCTGATTCCTAGAGGATATAACCAATAAGACAGCTAATGCTTCCACTCTACATTATCAAGTTTTCTGCAAATCCAAATATGTTTTCTTCAGATGTTTTTTTTTTCCCTATAATACCCAATGTGGCAGAGCAAAGAAGCAGCAATATATATGGAACAGGGGTTAAAACGGAAGTAAAATTCCCCCTTCAGATTGGTGGAACTTTGAAAAATTAGCGGTTTGTGCGAGAGGTTTTGCATTCAATGGACGATACACCTTCCAAACTTTCATGTTAGTTTTTTTTTTCTTCATGCTTTTGGTTGTCTTTTAACCATTTATGCAAGCAGTCTTAAGTTTCACTAGACTCTTGCCATTCTTGTAGAACTGGAGTGCTCAACTTGACTAAACCCAAGTCTACTAGTTAAGCACATGTACTTTGCTGTTGGTTAGGAGAAAAACAACCTCATGCAGAGCCACGGATCATTGTACTTCCAGTTGCCAGAATGGTGCCAATACCATCTCTTTTTTCGTGACACGTTGAAGGGTTCAACTGAGAAGACTAATTAGAGCTCTATGTCATCACACTTTCCACCTCCCTTTGAAGAATATAAATTTCACCAACTCACTCAAGTGTGTACATTTAGGGCAATCCCATTCTGACTCTGCTGTTTCTCAGAACACATTGCTGAAACATATCCCCATTTCAGTGGCCATCCGGAATTCTATACTTTGGTGAACTTTTCATCATTACAGGTTTTGAAAAGATGTCCAGGAAGTTTGATGAGTTGAAGATATGTTTCTGCATGCAAGTTGAACTTGTCCAAGCTTGTATGGGCATCATTTTGGATGTGTTTTTCTCTTTATTCATGGTGTTGGGTGCGGTTGGGCTGTGATAGGAAGAATCCAATGAAGTTTCTCTGTTTTGTGACTAGGAAGTCATCAAAAAACCACTAAGTGAGACAGAGGCGTATTTACATCCTTAGAAGGGTGGTTTGGGATTGTTTAATTTGATCTTAATGAACAAGGCCCTTACCGAACACTGCTTACAGATAACCATACAGGAAACTGCATTGGTATTCTTTCATCAAAAGTAGGTTAAGTTATCAAGATTATAATCAGGTTGTTAATGTTGCCATTCCTACAACTCCTTATCAGGACTAGGGTTATAGTTGGGCTGCTTACATGACCATTCCAACAATTCATTGATGTAGATCGTAGTAGGGAAGAATTAGGGATGGGAAGGAAAGAAAAAAGAGATGAGAAAAAAAGAAGAAAGAGATGATAACAAAGAGAGAATTTGAGGAAGAAGCAATATTAGGATTCAATATCAATAATCAATAATTAAAGTCTACTAAAACAAATACCATATCCCCTATATATATAGGGAGAGCAAAAATCCTAAAAAGAACCTAAAAGAAATAAATAGTCAAAATGATAACTAAGCCCTTAAAAAATAAAATGACAAATAACTCTTAATCTCTACGTGTACGCCTACTATAATGAAATATAATTCGATTCATATCATTTTTTTCCGGCTGAAAGGAACTCGTCTTTGGAGAGATACGGTCATGATATTGCTCTAGAAGATCAGGGTCAAGTCAACGAAACTCTTCCTCAGTAATCCATGAATCATCAGTCTCTAGACGATCTCTCCACCGAACCAGATAACGACGATATGCTCTATTCGAGGAGCCCACAATTTGATCGTCAAGTACATCTGCAATCTGGTCATACAACTATGGTGGAAATGGTGGAAGAATAGGAATTGTAGGTGATGCTGATGACAAAGCAGCTCCACCTGTAGGAACACTTGTTGGCAACATAGGAGGCTAAAAAGTACCATGATAAGGAAACAAGTCCATATTGAAAATATGACTAATACTCATATTCGAAGGTAAGTAAAGGTGATATGCATTAGGTCCAAGCTTACGAAAAATTCGAAAAGGGCCTAGTGACTCGAGCATGTAACTTTTTGAAAGAATTTTAAGGTAACGTTCAGGACACACACGAACAATGATATAATCTCCCACAATAAATTCTTTTTTCCTACGGTGAACATCTGCAGCTGATTTATAATTCTCATTACTTAATATAATTTTTTGTTTTATGTCGACATGTAAGTCATGAATATGCTTGGCAAAAGTTTCGGTTTAGTGTGAAGGGCGGAAATCAGGAGGTAAAGGTAATAAGTCAATAGGCTGTTTAGGGGAATGACCATAAACAATCTCAAAAGGGAATCTATCAGTCGACCTGTTGAGGGAATTGTTATAGGCAAATTCAGTAATAGACAACAACAAATCTCAATTTTTTATTTTCTCACCCATTAGACACATAAGCAAATCTTTCAAACTACAATTGACAACTTTAGTTTGACCATCAGTTTGAGGATGAAAAGCAGAGAAAAACTTAAGACTAGTCCCAAAGAGTTTTTAAAGTGTCTTTAAAAAATAACTCGCAAACTTGACATCTCTATTAGACACAATGGAAATAGGCAACCCATGTAGGTGGGCAACCTCTCGAAAAAATAACTTTGCTACATGTGAGACATCAACAAACTTAGTGCAAGGAATGAAATGGGCCATCTTAAAAAATCGATCCACGACAACTAGAATTGAATTATGACTACGGGCTGTTTTAGGCAATCCTAACACAGTTCATAGTAAGGTCTCTCCATGGTGTAAGTGGAACTGGTAATGGTGTGTACAACCCAATGTTTTGTTTCCTAGCCTTTGTTTACTGACAAGTGCGACACTATCTTAATAATGTCACGTTTCAAAGTGGGCCAATAAAATCTATTTCAATAAATGTAAATGTCTTATCCCTACCAAAATGGCCTGCCAGACCTCTTGTTGAAATTCCCAAGTCAGGAAATCCCTAAGCGAAGTACGAGGAATACATAAGCGTGGCCCTCTAAACAAATAACCATATCTAAGGACAAGAGACATACTCATCTCTAATCATGTCAAAGCCGATTATATGGACACTCATAGTCTGTAAAACAACAATTACACGGCTAAGTGCATCTACAGACTTGTTTTCAATGCCCGCTCGGTGGTGAAGAACAAAAGTATACTCTAGAAGGAACTCTATCCATCTAACATGCCTAACACTCAATTTTCTCTGGGAATGAAGGTATTTCAATGCCTGATGATCAGAATATAACAAACTCAGATGACAATAGATAATACTTCCAATAGCGGAGAGCTTGTACCACAACGTAGAACTCTTTATCTTATGTAGAGTATCGTTGTTTAGCTTCATTGAGTTTTTTGCTGAAGTAAGCAATAGGATGACACTCTTGACTCAAAATTTCACCTATCCTTACACCAGATGCATCACAGACAACCTCAAATACCTTAGAAAAATCTGAGTATCGAAGAACGGGTGCCTGTGTCATCTTGTGCTTAACTTCTTGAAAGTCTCTAGTTGCAGCAAGACTCTATTGAAACTCTTCTTTTTTCATGCACTCTGTGATGTGAGTCATAGTGGAACTAAATTCCTTAATAAATCGTCTATAGAAGGTGACCAAACTATGAAAACTTCGAACCTAAAAAATTGTTCTCGGCACTGGCTAATTCCTAATAGCACGAATTTTTCGGGGTCAGCTGCAATATCATGCGCAAAAATAACGGAGTTATTTGTCATTTTGTTTTTCAGGGGCTTAGTTGTCTTTTTGACTATTTATTTCTTTTAGGGTTTGTGTTCTCTCTCTATATATAAGGGATATGGTATTTGTTTTGCTAGACTTTGATTATTAATTATTGATATTGAATCCTGATATTGCTTCTTTTCTTCCTCAAATTCTCTCTTTGTCTCATCCCCTTCTTCTTCTTTATCGTGCTTGTAGCTGAAACCCTAAGCACCAAGCTCAGCGACAACACAGAATGAGTAAGCAAACGATGAAGAAGCAAACGATGAAATCGATCACCAAATGATGATGGAACGATGACAAAGAAGTAATTGGCAGCAATGAGGAAGCAGATCTGGATCAACAAGCACCAATGAATTCTAATAATTTCTTTTTTCTCTTTTTTTTTTACTGGTTCTGTTGGAACGAGACCAGAATTTGAGCAGTGCAAAAATAGAATATGAATTAGGGTTGCGACCTATGAATCCCTATGTACACGTTGCTGCGAGTTCTTGATATTAGAATGTCTCATCCTCCACTTGGGTATTCTGGGAATAGCTCCAGCAACAAACAGTGCAAAAACAAAAAGAAAGAAAAGCAATAACAAAGCAGTGGAGACCAAAATAGTGCAAACACAGTCGCGATAAATAGTGCACGATGAACAATGTTTTTTATTTTTTTTTACGAATCGAAAATTGGGATTTGATACCAAATTGATGTAGATCAGAGTAGGGAAGAATTATGGATGAGAAGGGAAGAAGAAAGGGATGAGAACAGAGAGAAGAAGGGGATGACAATAGAGAGAGAATTTGAGGAAGAAGCAATATTAGGATTCAATATCAATAATCAATAATTAAAGTCTATCAAAACAAATGTCATATCCCCTATGTATATAGGGAGTACACAAACCCAAAAGAACCATAAAAGAAATAAATAGTCAAAATGACAATCAAGCCCCTGAAAAGCAAAATGGCAAATAACTCCTAATTCATACGTCTATGCCTACTATAACGAAATATAATCCGATTCCTATCACTTATTTTGTTAATCAGTTTACAGGAGGTGGTTGTGCTTTTCATTTAATGCAAGAGAGGCATTGTTGTCAATGAATCTAGAATTTGTTTTTGGGAAGACATATGGAGATATTATCCTTTCAACATTTGTTAGATTTGTTGCTACAAGACGTGTGCTCATGCACTTGAATACCTATGTGGCAAATATATGTAGGTCATAAACACGTGAGAAAAAAAGAAACAAAAAGTGACTGCAAATACTTTAACCTTAAAGATGTCATATTGATTCGTTTATTATTTTTAGCCGAGCTATTTTTCCCAAAAGCTATTGTAAAATTTGGTTTTCCAATGTAGTGAAATAGTGTGATTGAACTTCAATTGTAGACAACATTGAGCGCCAGTTTAGTTTTTTGGGACTTGGGGCTTACAATTTAAGATTCAAAAAAACAAGAAAAGCAAAACTCAAAAACCTTGTTAGTAGTCCCTTGCCTTTCTTGAACTTGCTATACTTTTGTTATTTATATTTTTGTTTTTGCGTGCCTATTTATTTTTTATGCAAGTGTATGTGTACTTTATTATTAGTCTGAGTTTGCAAATCAAATAAAAGCATGCTACATATGACTAGCTGTAGTAAATGCAATATGAAGTGACATATAAACCTAATATTTTAATGAATGCCTTTTTTGCTGATTGTTTCATGATCTTCCACATAGATGTCATCGCAGGTGCTAGGAAATCATCTAACCACCTAATGAAAATTATATCTAGTCATGGCCAAGTGAAAAGCTATGAAACTCAGTTCCATTTGTTGATGATGGCCTACATATTGGTATTGGAAATTAGCACTAGCTTGTACTTAAGTGGAAATCTCCCACCAGCTCCACCAAACAATTTTATGGAGGGGTGCACAGTTGAAGTCACCGTTGGGTTGTCCGTGTTGGTGTGTATGAAATAGAAGAAAAAGGTGTAACTCCTGCCAAAGCGGAGTGATGGGAGGGCTAGACAGCCTAGACAAGATACCAATCTAATTTTTAGCATAATTTCCAGAAAGTTGTTCCTCTCATACTTGAATTATATTCCCACACTTGACAAATTGAGCATTTGATCACTGCACTAAGCAATGAACCACATATATACATTATGTAACAAATAGAAAATAGATATCAGAATTGGAGCTCCTTTGGTCACTCGTCCCAATAATGCAGATTTGACTATTTGGCAAGTTTAGTGCCTCTGATGCTTTCCAAGAGACCTTTTCTGCCCTTTTTAAGATGCTTTATGAAAGACCTTTTCTGCCTTTTTAAAGTGAGTTCTTCTGAAGAACAGACACATAACATATCTTGTTCTCGTAGAATGTTTCATTTACTAATACTCAAGTTCTTGCTTATGTGTTGGTTATGCTTTTTCAGTGACAATTGGTGGTTTTCTGTTGTTACTGTAGGGGTGGACTGGGTGGAAACCCTGGTGATGCTGGGGAAGAAGGGACAGTGACAGGAAGAGCTTGCCCAAAAGGCCTTTATGGAACCTTCTGTGAGGTACATTTACAATTTACTACATGGTGATTTTCTTTTGAGGAGTTAATTTTTTTTTTGGTTTTAAATAGTCTTGTTCAGATATAATACACATGCAACTTATCAACTATAAGCCTCTTTCAACTGCTCGACTTTTTGTTAAATTTTCTTTTTGGGACTAAATTTTCCTGACTAAAATGTATCTTTTTGGTTTTTCATGCAACCAAGGCTGCTTTTTTTTTTTTGAATGTAGAATTTAAGGATTTATGGAACCTTTAAATCTTTAAATATTCTTTTTTTTTTTTTCCAGAAATCAGTTATTGTACTAGTATTTTGACTTCTGTCCTTAAAAGAATTAAAATTTGTCAGTTGTGGGCTGTGGCAGCACTTCCTTTAGGCAATCTATTTCCAGCTCAATCGATTCTGGTAAAAGGTGTTTCATATGGCTTACATTTCTGCAGGAATGTCCAACTGGCACCTATAAAAATGTCACGGGATCTGATAGAGCCCTTTGTTTTACATGCCCAGTTGATGAGCTTCCCCAACGTGGCATTTACATTGCCGTCCGAGGTATTGGTGCGCATGATCTTTTACATGTTATGTGAGATATGAGTCTTCGTCTAATGCAATGTTGCACCTAGAGGTGTCACTGTTATTGTGGATCTCTTCCTTGTGCTTGTCTTCCTGAGAGCACTCTTTTTTTATTATTAGTGGCACATGCTTTTCTTTTTTAAACTGCAAGAATGAAAATTGATAGTTTAAGGAACACTAGAAAGCACCAGGAGGTGTGCTATTCCTTCACTCAATCCACCCCCTGCCATTTTGTTATAGTTCAGTGATTTATAAAATGATGTGCATTGAAAGGTGTTTGCTAATTATTTTTAAAGATTCTTTAAATCGTCACCTTGTTCTTGTAACAGGTGGTATTACTGAAGCACCTTGTCCTTACAAATGCATTTCGGATAGTTATCACATGCCACATTGCTATACAGCTCTCGAGGAGTTGATATACACATTTGGTGGGCCTTGGTTGTTTGGTCTTCTTCTTTTGGGTCTCCTCATCTTGTTAGCTTTGGTGCTTAGTGTTGCACGAATGAAGTTTGTTGGTGTCGATGAATCACCGGGCCCCGCTCCCACACAGCACGGCTCTCAAATTGCTCACTCATTTCCTTTCCTGGAATCACTGAATGAGGTGTCTCTTTGAATAAACCATATTCCTTCAATATATTGGACACCAGTTAGTCAATTAAAGAAAATATGCTATTCATCTTTTTTTGTTGGCCTTTTTTTTTTTCAATTTAAACAAAAATACTTAAAGGTGAACTTACCTTCACATTTTCAGGTTTTAGAAACAAACAGAGTTGAGGAATCACAGAGTCATGTACATAGAATGTATTTTATGGGTTCAAATACATTCAGCGAACCTTGGCATCTTCCACATACACCTCCAGAACAAGTAATGGAGATTGTGTAAGTTTTTTATTTTTCCTTTTAATTGTTTATTTTTCATTGCTTCTTCAAGGGTGATTAGTCATCTTCAGCAGTTGCATTTTTTGTTTCATGTATGAATTTTTTGTTTTGGAGGGTGGAGAGGGAGTCATTTGATTTTTTTTTCTCTTGGTAATCACTCTTCATAAATTGTGGTTTAATTCTTTCAATGATTGCAAACTATTTTGGTAGATATGAGGGACCATTCAATAGATTTGTGGATGAGATTAATGCTATAGCCGCCTTCCAGTGGTGGGAGGGATCAGTGTACAGCATTCTATGCGTTCTTACATATCCTCTTGCATGGTCATGGCAACAATGGCGTCGGAGAATGAAGTTACAGCGACTTCGTGAATTTGTGAGGTCAGAGTATGATCATGCTTGCTTACGGTCTTGTCGCTCACGTGCTCTGTATGAAGGGCTGAAGGTTAGTTTATACAGAAGTTTGGAAAAATGTGGTATGTGTGCCATAAAAGTAGTTCAAATGTTTGCAACCCGATCATATATTTCATTGTACATATCATACGTTTATGTAGCTAGTGATTTGTTCCATCTCCATATGAAGTTATGAACGGTCGATAATTTAGGAATTCAGGTTCATGGGCAATCAATACAAATTGTAAGTTCTTTGTTATTCATTATATAGTGGAGCTTCGTGAGTTTAACCATTGCTGCATAACCTAATTGGAAGGTACTTTTTTGTCGAAGTTATTTTCTATGTGTTTAAGTGCTGTGGTACTCCCCAAAGCACACATCTTAATTAATGGAGAAATAATGGAAAGAAAAACAAGAAAAAATGCAACACAGATAGACTTAATGTTTTGTTCAGGAGGACTATTGGAAGCATTTTGGTCGTGTGAGGACCACTACTTTACTGTTCTTGGTGCTTTAGTGCATAGCCAGTGGAAAAGGGAAATATAAAGTATACTCTTTACTTAACTTTTGCATCTAATTTAGAGTTCTCGTTTTGTTGTCGAATTTGCAAGATATCTGGCCTATTTTTGCTGCTGCACATGTGGTTTTTTGGTCTATCCTTATTGGGTAATTATATGGCATGCATACTGAAATTGAACTGGCAATTTGGTGAGCATGCTCGAATTGAATTGGAAATTGATGTCGTCTTTCTCTTTTTGGTTCCTTTTGTTGCCCCCCCCCCCCCAAAAAAAAAAAAAAACAATTGTGTAATACGCATTTCTCTAGAAGAGCTGTGTTATTTGCATATATGTTATGCTTTTGGCCCAAAGAAATTCAGAAACTTTTCAAGCTTATCATTGTTGGTCTGTACTCCCATAGGTAGCTGCAACATCTGATCTAATGTTGGCATATGTGGACTTTTTTCTTGGTGGGGATGAAAAGAGATCTGATCTTCCTCCTCGTCTTCATGAAAGATTTCCGATGTCTTTATTGTTTGGAGGTGATGGAAGTTACATGGCTCCTTTCTCTCTTCACAATGACAATATTATCACGAGCCTTATGAGTCAGGTTTGTAACTTGAGACTGAGGCACTTACCAATTAGTTTATCGAACTGAGAGATTTTTTGTCTAAGCAAACCACTTCTTTTCTGTGATCTACTATAGAAGTTACAGGCTGTTTCCCTTTCTTTCAGTCTGTCACACCTACAACCTGGTATCGGTTTGTGGCTGGTTTGAATTCACAATTGCGCTTGGTACGCCGGGGTTGCCTCAAAGGCATGTTTCGCCCCGTCCTTAGATGGCTTGAAACTTTTGCCAATCCTGCTTTGAGGATCTATGGAGTACATGTTGATCTAGCCTGGTTTCAAGCTACAGCTGGTGGTTATTGTCAATATGGACTCTTGGTATATGCTGTTGAAGAAGAAAGTGAGAGTATATCGTTCGAAAATACTGATGGAATGAATCGAAGTGAGCTACATTCACGGTAATCATGTCTGTGTATTCTCACAGGTGGAAAACTTGAATTGATTTAAGTGTACACATGCATATGTGGTAAATAGGTGTCCACTGAAGCATCCTTAATATTAAGAAAAATAAAGCATTATGTTTTTGTTCCATGCTTTGTTGGTCTGTTGATTGGATCTAAAGTAGACAGGTTATTTGAGTAATGTAGTCCAAGCCACTCTTGTTGAGATAGGAGTGGAATCTGTAGGACAGGATCCCATATGCAACCCATCTTAAGTTTGAAATAAGTGGCTTATGGAAAGAAGCAGATTGTCATTAATCAACTAGTTGGGGTGTTGTGTGGCAGGTTATGTTTTGGCACCTTGGTGCTGGTCCTGCCCTTATATTGGTAAGGGTGGCTATGTTTACTTAACACGTAAACACAGCCCAAACCCAATACGAAGTTAGCGGGTTAGAGTTGACAAGTTCTCAACACGAACCCATTGACATGATTGATAAACGGCTTGGGTTAGTATCAAACACGAATAACTCATTTTTACGCAACAAACTCTTTTAAATGCGATTGTATGATGAAAATTTCTGATTTTTTCATTTCTTCACCAAGTATTGTATGAATTCTTGTAGCATAAAGGGATTTTCTGCATAATTTTGTTGCCCTGAAGATCAAGTGGTGGTGTGGTTTTCAGTGGGCCTATGGGTGGTAAGTTTAGTTGAGAGAAAAAGGGGAGCTAGTTTTAAATTTCTTGTCCATGAGTTATCATTCAACCTGAAGACGGCACAATTAATTAACAAGTTGTGTTAGTGGTGGGATATCTGACACAGTTGCTTAAATGGGTCGGATTAAGGTTAATTAAATACTCGACGCAAACCCGAAATGACATGACTAGAACACTAAACGATACGATTCGTTTGCCACCCCTAAATGTTGGATTTAATCATAAACCTGCTTATCAGGCCCAAAATGTTTACTGTTCGGTCAGTCGAGGAACAAAATCTTTCTTTGCAATTGGGCGCAGAAGAGAGTGTTCTTGTTGCAAAGGCATCCATCGGCAATTGCCAATCAGAAAAACGTTTCTGTTATAACCTATTATGTTACATGGGCATACAGAGTGAACTATTATATCAAGCATGTGGTCTATGATGATATTAATAGATCAGTACAAATTGACAAATCGTCCAATAGAATTGAGAAATCAGACAACAGGTATAAAGATATACCAGTGATACCACCAAATGTTGGCTTGATTTGTATCTTTTTTGACTCGCACTTGGGGAGGTGCAGCGTTTGAAGTTATGCATTTGTGTATTATTTACCGAAAATAGAAGGAAGAGGTACAGACGCACAATTAACATGTAGGCGGGAATAGAGTAGAATGCTAGAGACTGAAGAATAACTGAAAAAAATATAAGTAAAATGTAATCACACGTAGTTTTTAGTTAACCAATTTTCATGCAATCACGTTGTGCATAAGCACACTATAATATACAAGTTTAATCTTTGTGTTTGATTTTTGGTCTCTCTCTCTCATGCGCGCTCGCTCGATATATATATGTACATGTATATACATATAATATGTTTGTGTGTTTGCGTGCGTGCATGTCTTAATGTATTAACTCACACTCACACACACACAAGCACATTGTTTTATCTACCCTTCCGATAAACCCTTTTTTTTTTTGTGTCATCTAGTTGTTTCTTCATGCAGTGCTAGCAGCATTTTGAAGGAAAATTCTTTGAGGCATCAGAAAGAAGAGATACTCTTGGGCCATATCCACAGAAGCACTGAAATAAGTACGAGGCGGAAAGTTTCTGGTGGGATTTTAGATATTAACAGCTTAAAAATGCTTGAAGAGAAGAGAGATATATTTTTCCTCCTCTCTTTTCTAATTCATAACACTAAACCTGTTGGCCATCAGGTTGCTACTCTCTCTCTCTCACTTAGTGTGTGTGGGTGTTAGCGTAAAGACATAAAAAGACGCACCTTTTCTAGTGAAAAGCTGCTAGCTGTTCTCTTAAATGCTATTCTTTCTTCCTGAGCATAGCTCTCTCTTTTGCTGCAGGATCTTGTTGGTTTGGTCATCTCAATGCTACTTTTAGGAGATTTTAGCTTAGTTTTGCTTACTCTGCTCCAGTTGTATTCAATTTCATTGGCAGATATCTTTCTGGTTTTGTTTGTTTTACCGCTCGGTATTTTACTTCCATTCCCTGCTGGAATCAATGCTCTATTCAGTCATGGACCTAGGCGATCTGCTGGGCTTGCACGTGTTTATGCTTTGTGGAATATTGCTTCTATGATTAATGTTGTAAGCTCTATGTTCCTGATGTCTTTTCCTAAATTTATTTTCTTTGTTTCTCATATGATTTTTGACGCTATTCTATGGTTTTTACTTTTTAGGGTTTTATGACCTTCGTATATGAAGAATATATATTTAAAAAATTTACAATTCATGTGGTGATGGCTGGAATACTTATTTTATTCTCTACTATATATTTTGTTAAGCCATGTAGGGGTCATTAATTGGTGCTATGTATTAGGAGAATGTTGTGTTTCATATCTAAAGGCAGCCATATTGCCAAAGTTTTTGGTTCGTCTCAGTCCACCCCTGCCATCAGCCACAGGGATGGGAGCCAAACTGGATATTTACTTTTTTTAACTAGCACAATCAAATTAATATCCAATTGATGTGTTTAAAAGGCTTTCCCCGAGTGATCAGGATTGGTGGAAATGGTACTTTGTTTTTTGTTTTTTGTTATTATGTTTATTTTATTTTGCTTTGTATGCATTGATTTGTGAATAGTACAGTAATCTCAATCAGGTGGTTGCTTTCGTTTGCGGGTATATTCACTACAGTTGCCAGGCAAGTAGAAAACTACCAAACTTTCAGCCATGGAACATGTGAGAAGAATTTTCAAGCTTATCAAAGTTTAGCTATTCAAGAATTTAGGAATTTGTTAACAGCTAACTGATGACCTTATCCTTTTTTCCTGCGATTGGTGTGACCGCAGGGATGAAAGTGAATGGTGGATTTTTCCTGTTGCACTGGTGGTTTGTAAATGTATCCAATCCCAGCTCATCAATTGGCATGTTGCGAATTTGGAGATTCAAGATCGCTCATTGTATAGTAATGACTTTGATCTATTCTGGCAATCATGATGTGTCAAGCAGACATCTTCCCGTTTAACCTTTTTCACTGTAATTTGAACCC
>CM042198.1:17133159-17153746 GCA_023539305.1 Ilex asprella | reverse complement strand
AAACAAAAACAAAACAAAAAAAGTTCTTTTCCTTCTTTTTGGAGGGCTTTACTGTATGTTTGTCTACGGGTTTGGAAATAGTTTCGCAATTGCGCCTCAGTGATTCATGAGCTGCATTTTGTCTGGTCATTAAAAAGTAACTAATGGAGCTTAAGTATCTTGAAAAAATGAAAAAATAAAAGGAAAAAGGAAATTATTTCCGTGGTTTATTTGTTATGATAATGGTTGTCAAAGCTACAAATTTCAGAGGATTTAGCTTATAGATCTTTGATAGGAAGAACTTGGTTTATAGATGTTGTAAGAGTTAGAGGTCTTATAAAAAGCAGGAGTATTGAGCTGGCCTATCTATTCTTGATAAGTGATTGGTGGCTGATTGTCTGAGGCCAATTTGGGATGATAGTTGTCTTCATTTCTGATCTTCTAATAGAGCAAAGTAAGGTTGCCTCAACTCTAGTGTTGCTCACATAAAACAAGATATGTATTTATAACTGGGTGCATGAAAGGCTTTATGAACTGCCAGCTGTTTCAGTCTGTTTGAAGCATTCTTCACATGGAAGTACTTTTAAGTTTTGCTCCAGAAATATATTAATGATTTGGGCAATGTTTTTTTTTTCTGAATTTCGATAAATGACCCTTCATCAATCTTGCAAAGCATTCTGCTTTACTTTAACAATCTAGCACTTCTTTAGTTGCATGTTTATAGTGATTTGATTCTAATAATTTTGTCTGCTAAGTTCTAATGGAAGCACTTTCATGAAAGAGTTAATTTTGAGCTGCCAAAATGATAAGAGGAATTGAGTGAAAGGAGTTATTGAGTAGAAATGAGTGGGCCTTTAAGAAAAAAGTATGATTGCTAATCATATGGATTAGATTTACATATAACTAACGGAGATGCGGGATTCAAATATCAACCTCAAGTCCTCACGATTAAAAGCTGTGTTGGGTTTTTGTTTATAAGAAACAAAACTTTCACTAAATGAGGAAAGATTGCAATATACCGGACAAGAAATCCACAAAAAGGAAAAACAAAAAGGATAGAAAGAAACAATATAAGCTTAGGACATTAAAAGGCAATCATCTAGCTATATGCCACATTCCAATCAATATTAAGGGGAAAAAATGGCACATTCTCAAATTCATTAGCAGCATTCACCCAAAAGGAAGCCAAAAACTTTGCTTTGTCTCAGAGAAACTCTAGTTCTTCCTTATCATCGAAAATTTTCTTATTCTTGTCCATCCATACCTCCAGAAGAGTTGGCACACATTCCCACAAGATAGAAGCTCTGCATCGCTTCCCAAAAAGTGCCATGACCATGAGCAATCTCGAATGAGCATACACAATCTCTTGTAATAACCCAACTAAACTCTGCATGAGCTCTATACCATATTTTGAAAGCCACAGAACAGTAGATAAAGAGATGATCAACACTTTTGCAATTTTTCCTACTCATACACACAACTGAGGGTAGGGGTGTTCAAATTTCCGATTAGCCGCAATTTTCTACCCTACTCGACCTTATCGTACCCTACTGAACGGCTAGCCGCAAAAATCGGATAAGAATGCGGAAGAATTTTTGGTCTTCCGATTAAATCGAGTAGGAATGCGGAATACCCATCAATTTTCGCATTCCTACCCTACCCTACTCTCAAAAAATTATATTTAACTTTTTTATATATTTTTTAGTAATTATAAGAGTATTTGTGTGGTATAATTTATATTATAACATTGTTATTGTTGTGGATGTTTGAGTTGCTAAAATATAGACTTATTTTGTGTGGATGTTGCATGATTTGTGGTGAAGTGGTGATCTATTGGAGTAGTTATGATTTTAATGTATTTCATATGGTTTAAACTTAAAATAATTGTATTTGTATTTGTGTAACAATTATGATGGATTCATGCTCATGCTTTCTTGTGTTTTATTGTAATTGTTTTAGGTTTTTGTGTTATTGATTTATTATGATGTTAAATTGGTGCATGTTATTTAATTGAATTGTTAAAATGATTCAAAAATTAATAGCTACAAAAGTGTTTAGCCGACTTCCTACCCGATTAATCGGGTAGGAATACCACACCTGATCGGGTATGATAGGTCAAGAAAAAACTCTTCCGCAAAATATCGGGTAGGAAGACGGAAGACTATATTTCCTACCCATCAGGTAGGATGAACACCCCTAACTGAGGGGACGAACAAGTAGCTGGTTTTCCCCTTTGCAACAAATCACAAATATTAATCTTACCGTCAGAGGCTGTGTTGGGTTAAAGATCAAATGAATTAAACAAAACTGCATTACCATACTTCAATTTCTGGTGGACGTTGTGATTCCTCAAATGTCCGACCATAAAATGATTTAGAAGCTTGCTAAATCTAACTTTAGTCCCAAAACATAATGCAAAATGCAGCCTTTCCAACCTTGCTGCTGAAACCACTATACATCATCTGTGTTTTGTAGCCAGTAATGCGTTTTCTGATTTAGAAGCCTTGGTTGGTAGGCCAAAAAATTTTCATTTTCTTAATTCTTTTCTAATCTGAGTTTCACAGACAAAAATCTGTTAAAAAAGCATGTGAGAGACATATAGCTTCTGATGATATATGCAGTTTTAGGTGTTTCTTTTATTTGTTTCATTAATCTGTTTGTATGGAGTATATTTATGAAAAGATGAGAGATTTGATAAGATCTTTATGTTAGTCTTGAATTGGTACAGTGCGAATTATCCACACTCCGTCTAAAGTTGAAACCTTATTTGATGGTCTTATAATATTGTTCAATCTTTGTGGCAGTTTGCGACGAACTATCACTAGGCATCCCTCACAAAGCCTGGTGGGTTGTAATCTTGGTATTGCTTTGCTTGGGACTGGCATTTGTGATCCCATCTTTTCTTCCTTCGTATCTGCTACAAACAGATCAAAGCTCACAAACATCTGATTCAATTATTTCCAAGGATTCATAGCCTTTATTCTCTCATTCTGCCAAATTCATAGCATTTTGTGCCTGCCATTGGTGTTGACCAGTGGGAGTTATATTCGAGATTGGAGCTACTTGATTCTTTAACCATTGTTTTAGTTTTGATCTCCATGTTCTGATGGTCTTCAAGAAAGAAGATTAGAGGTACACACTAATGCTTGACAATACATAGTACAGGCAGTTTTTATGCCTTCGGGGCTTGGCCTTCTATTTCTTCATTGGAAAATAGAAAGAGACACCATGGCCATGTTTGGTTAGTATCTCAAAAACAGTTTTTTGTTTTCAAAATGTTAAAAACATTCAAAACTTGTTTGTTTAGTATTTTTTTTCTCAAAATTTTTGAAAAAAAATGAGATTTGGAACACAAAAATGGAAAACCACGACTTAGTTTTTAGAGTTTTTTTTGGAAATTATGAAAACACGGAAAGCGCACAGATATATTTACTGTGCACTTATTGTACCAAGATAAAAGTTTTTTTTTTCATTCTTTTTTCCTCACCTCTCTCTCTCGCTCTTTCTCTCTGTGATGCTGACACCAGGGATATGTCTTCAACCCATAGTCAAGCAATTGGAAACACAAATTCGGCGATTGGAAGCACAGATCCGGCGATGGTGGTCGTGGGTGGTGGTCCTCGGTTTGGGTGGTGGTGGTGGTTGTGGGTATTGGCTGGTTCTCGGTGTGGGATGGTGGTGGTTGTGGGTTATGGGTTGGTGGTGGTTGTGGGTGTGGGTGTTGGGTGGTTCTAGATTTGCGTGGCGGTGGTGGGTATTGGGTGGTTCTCAGTGGTTGTGGACTGTGGGTTGGTGGTGGTTGTAGTTGTTGAGTGGTGGTCTTGGCGGTGGGTTTGGGTGGTTCTCGGTTTGGGTATTGGGTAGTTCTTGGTGGTTGTGGGCTGTGGGTTGGTGCTGGTTGTTGCTGTTGGGTGGTGGTCTTGGCGGTGGATTTGGGTGGTTCTCGGTTTGAGTGGTGATGGTTATGGGTATTGAGTGGTTCTTGGTGGTTGTGGGCTGGTGCTGGTTGTGGTTGTTAGGTGGTGGTCTTGGCAGTGGGTTTGGGTGGTGGTGGTGGTTGTGGGTATTTGGGTTGATGGTGGTTGTTGGGTTGACGGTGGTTGTGGGTGTTGGGTTGATGGTGGTTTTTGGTTGTGGGTGTTGGGTGATACACAATGAAAGAGAGAGAGAGCCAGAGAGTTGAAGAGATGTGAAAATTTTGGATTATTGTTCAAACAAATTTTATAATTTTTGTTCTTTAAAACTGTTTTCAAAAATATATAACCAAATAAGTTTTGTAATCTAAATTTTTTTAAAAATAATTTCTTAAAACTCTTCTAAAAAATTATTTTCGAATACTAATTTTTGAAATACAAACCAATCAAACCTTGTTGTCTATCTTTGCCTGCTTGCCTTATGTAGTCCATGTCAAGTGCTAAATGAGCATGAGCAGGAAAGCTTGATGTTTTGTTTGATACGAGGAAAAATTAAAAGGATAAAAAGTTAAAAAAATAAATAATTTTATCATTTCTATTATTTTCTAATTTTACTTCCATTTTATCCTATTAGTTTTATTTTTTAAGTTATCTAGTAGTTTAAACTCACATTTTTTACTATAAGAATTATTTTCAAAATACACTTCTGATAGTAGCTTGTTTTGTAAATTTTATATTTAAAAATGAGAATTTAAAATTATGTTTTCATACAAAATAATGACATTTAGAATACAAAAATGATATTAAACATCTAATTTTTTTAAAAAAAAAACTCTTTTTTTCCTCATATCCTAAAAACAAAAATTTCCATTTTTTTTTTTGGAAAACCAGATATCAATGTAGGGAGTTGCCATTTCTGATCTGTTGTCACCCGTCATGTCTCCATCAACCAGAGAACCATGCAAATCTGCCCCCAACACCACCACCACATCACCACCTTGCACACCCTTCTATACACCCTGATTCCTCACACATACCAAGAAGATGACTGTGTCACGTGCCTCCACCAGTTCTCCTTTCCTCCACCCCACCACCCTCTCTCTATAAATCCCACCACTTCACAAACCATTCTCATCAAGTTTTTGATCATCCCCATCAACCAAACCTGGTTTTTTATCATCCCCAACTTTCAACCACAGCCGTTCTCCATGTCCGATCAACAAAAACCCATGACCCAAAGGCCCCAAGAGTCATCTCCAGACTCGCGTCAGGCCGCTAGATTCTTGACTGCAGCAACACTGGGTGTTTTGCTGCTAGGCTTATCCGGGATAACCTTAACCGGGACAGTTTTGGCCCTGATCATTGCTACTCCGGTTCTGGTTCTGTTCAGCCCGGTTCTGGTGCCGGGAGGGATAGTATTGTTCTTGGTCACCACCGGGTTCTTGTTTTCCGGAGGGTGCGGCGTGGCGGCATTGGTGGCTTTGTCGTGGATATATAATTATGCGGCAGGAAAACACCCGCCTGGGGCGGACCAGTTTGATTATGCGAGGGCGAGGATTGCAAGTAAGGCTAGAGAGATGAAGGAGAGGGCCAAGGACTATGGACAGACAGGACAGTATGCGCAGCAAAAGGGTCAGGAGCCTACTCAGCAGGCGTCTTGAAGAACTGGCAGTGGCGGTGGTTCTCCTCTTGTGTTGTGTTGCGTTGATTTGCATGCATGCATGCAAAATGTAGTATTTTTCATGTTTTTTTAAGTTTTCTTTCTTAATTTGTGGGGAGGCTTGGGCTTGACTGTTGTACTTTGTTTCTTTTGTACTCTGCTTTTTAGGACTAATAAAATCTAGTTTTTTGGCAAATAATAATTTTTAGGGATTTTATCAACTCCGAATTGTCCATCATAAGGAAGGTCTCTATTCATCCGATGGGGCTGTTTGGTACGATTGTTTGGGAGAGATTTGAATTGTGAGTTGAAAAATAAATCTCTTAAATTCATGTTTAGCCTAGAGTTTGAAAATTCAGCCGGTTAAATGATCCGATCATCAAATTCACATATTTGGGTTTCATGAAACCCAAAAAAAAAATTTCATATGAGAGTTCACGAATTTAATATATAAATGACATTTATATTCCCATATATCTTATATATTATATATATATAAATTGGTTAAGAGATAAAATAGTCATTTATATACAAATATATTATCATAATAATCATATATATGTGCGTATACCAAATGTATGAACAGTATTGCATGTTGAATACCGAAAAACATACCAAATAGCATACCAAAATGGGAATGAACATATACCAAATGTATGAACAGTATTGCATGTTGAATAACGAAAAACATACCAAATAGCATACCAAAATGGGAATGAACAGTATTAAATGATGAATCTCAAAAAACATATCAGACAGGCCTGATAGAACTGGTGATACTTTCAAGCCAAACCTTGTTCAGAATAAGATTATCGTCCTAAAAGTTTATTTTTTAATATCATACTCATAAATCCTAATTTATTTTTTTTCATTCATTAATTAACAAAATAGAAGAAGAAATTATTCGACACATCATGTTCTCATCGACCAAAACATAGAAGATAATAGATTCTTTACAGTCAGCCTGTGAACTAATTATTTACAGACAGTTAATTAAAATTTGACAGCTACATGAATTTATTGGAAATTTTCAATATTGGTTTGTGTATTTGTGTAGTTATTAAATTTTAATTGACTGCATGTAAACAATTGGTTACAGAGTGATTATAAAAAAATTAATATCAACATAAAAAGATAGTAATTTTCTCCTCAATATCTGTTGTCGTAATGTGAGTAAATATTTAATATAATGATGATATTGCGTTATTATCGTTAGGAATAGAGTCGGGATTTTATCACAAAGGGGGGTCAAACAGTAGCAATATTATGCAATAAGGTTATTCAAAAAAAAAAATTATCCTTAATATTAAATTTCGAGTTGTGTAAAATTTATCCAAAATTAACTTTAATATGATATTATTATAAAACTTAATTTAAATCATAAAATTCAAAAATTAATCCTTACTTTCTATAATTAGGCCATTAAACTTTTTAATGGTTGTCATTGTTCATCCATGAGCTATGAAAAGGTTCAAAATATTCTAATTCATGATTAAACGATTTAATGGAAACGCGTCCATAAGCTATGAAAAGGGTTCAAAATATTCTAATTCATGATTAAATGATTTAATGAAAACGCGTGACATGTGACATGTGTCAAATACGTAAAAAAGATGATTTGGTGAGATGGAGTGTCTATGGCCAAGCCGAAAAAGGTCCAATTGAGCAGATTTCAATGTCAACCAACCAAAATTGAAATCACTCTTAATGATCAGTTCAATTAGCAAAACTCCCTGAGCAATATGTGCAAAACGAGCAAAGGGATGCGAGATGTAATCAAGGATTAAACGAATTGGCACCCGAGTCCTGGTTCTACAACATAGGGACAAGATCCGTCCAAACAGATCATAGCTACCGAAGGGGTTAAACCCCGTTGTTACACGTGTTGCAGCATTTAATGTAATCATGTGATGATGACAAGACATGGCACGTGACCTATATTCTGAAGAGCCATTTGAAGAGCCTTTCACCCGACCCGATCTCGCTAGAGATTCATTAAACACAGGACCGGTTCGGTTCTCCTTGTCACCAAGCTCATAAATCGATAAGCAAAACAAGGCAAGAGCTCGGTCTGTACCAAACCGAGGTGGTTGAGCATTATCAGAAGAGCTCGGTTGTACCAAACCGATAAGATCAACGTGTTCGGCAAGTGTGGGATGTGTTCAGCCTTCATTGTCAGACGATAGACATGGATATAAATAACCACCTAAAATCTAGGCAATCAGATAAACGAGATCGATGAAATCGAATATATCGACAAAGATTGTAGGAGAAGTATCAGTAACTTCCCAAACTGAAACACTGAAAGAAAGGAAAGTGTGCCACCTTGTATCTAAATTTACGGAAACCCTAAGGGGTTGATGACCTATAAGAAGAATAGGAAGCCAAGGTGAAAGGTACGCTGAATCCTCCTTGTCTTCTAGCAATTCCTACAATTCCAGTACTGACTTAAGCATCGGAGTGCCTTCGATCGAAGCACTTCGATCTTGGGCATTTTGTTCGTTTTGTAGGAGAAAGATTGGGAGAAAGCTTAGAATTCTTTTACAGATTCTTTTATAGAGATCATATCATAAATCGAGTGTTCGAGGTAATATCTATCTTTTGCCTCAACATTTTTGGCGTCGTCTGTGGGAATCCTAAAAGAATTTCTCACTCTTACGAACAAAAAGCTACGATGTCGAGACTTAGGAGTGCGATTGGATCACCTATCAGCAGCCTTGCTTTAGGGAATTAAGATCCTGCACCACCCCTGGATGATGGCAACATGGGGTTGCGTGTAAGTGCAAGCCCACCAAGACCCCATGGGGATGACAAGTAATCCATGGCAAGTTTCAGGCCCTCCGCAAACAAAAGCCGACATATCGAGGGTCATGCTGAATTCGCTCGTGCTGATGATGAAAATCATTCATTGGCAAAGTTAGTCCAATCACTCCAGGATCGACTTGATGCTCACGACAGCCTTTTCAAGAAATCCTACGCTCGGGAGAAATATTTGGAAAGGGAGAACGAGGAATTAAAAGCCAGGGTTAAAGAGATGACACAGAAGAACGCAGGGCGTAAAAATGAAAGAGTAGCTCGGTATGACAGTTCGGAAAAGAAATCGAGCCGAGCCAGAACTACCGAAGAAGATAAACACCATCAGAAGAAACCCCGGATCCAGGAGGATGAATGGAAGCAGTACATTAATGATGAGCTCAATAGCCGTTTGAGAAAGTCAGATCAAAGGTCGACGCGGGACCTAGCCAGAAGGGCTACGGGGGAGTATGGAGACGGTTTGGATTCATCCCCATTCGCAGCATGGATAGAGAAGGTGTGAATCCCGAGTAAGTTCACCATCCCGAACTTCAAACTGTACGATGGCAAAACCGACCCAACTTCACATATCAAACACTACAGACAACTCATGATGATTCACAGAAGGAACGAGCCCCTGCTCTGTATCATCTTCCCCAGCAGCCTCGGGGAATCGGCCATGAAGTGGTTTGACAGCCTTCCGAGAGGGACGATTGATGGTTGGGCTAGGCTAGCCGAATAGTTCACAGCTCGGTTCATTACGAGCAGTAAACAGCCGAAAGATGTCGGTGCACTATTAACACTCAAAAAAAGGAGTAACGAAAGCCTACGCCAGTATGCTCATCGTTATTGGAAAACCATGAATGAAGTCGAGGGGTGCAGTCAAGAGATTGCAGTTGCGTCATTCAAGATCAGCTTACCAAAGGAAAATCCACTGTACCAATTGCTAACCAGAAGGCCGGCCACAGATTTGGAGGAACTTATGGCTAGGATCGAAAAATACGCAAAGGTCGATGACGACCTAACGAGGGAAGTAGTGAGAGAACCGTCAATCAAAAGGCAGTTCGGTAGAGAAAAGCAATCGGAGCCGAACAGAGAAGGAATAAGGAGGAATGACAAGGAAGGTTACCCCCCGAGGACACCATACCTGGGGGTAAACACTTTGTTCAAAGAACTGATACACAAGATACTGAGCCAGATCAGAAACAAGCCCTTCTTCAGATGGCCCAACAAGCTGATGGGTGACCCCTCTAAAAGAAACCCGAACTTTAGATGCTCCTACCACAGAGATGTGGGGCACATGACCGAGAACTGTAGAACTCTGAAACAGCATTTAGAAGAATTGGTGAAGGTTGGACACCTCTCGGAGTTCATTGAGGATATACAGAACGGAGGGGCACCCGAACCAAAGGATAACGACAACATACCAGCTGGTGTAATTGATGTGATTCATGCTGCCACTAATCCAAATATGTCAACCAATAATTCAGCTCGGGCTTATATTCAGAAAGCGGCCAAGGAAAGAGAGGTTTACGAGTTAAGGTTGACCCCAGAGGTTACAAGCAAGAGGGCCAGGATGGAGGAGTCCCCAGAAGCCATATGTTTTACCGAGCGAGATTTGGATGGAGTACACCAGCCGCACAACGATGCTCTGGTGGTGACACTTCGGATTGCCAATTTTGACGTTAAAAAGGTCTTGATCGATCCCGGAAGTTCGTCAAAAATCATGTACATCGATCTGTTCGAAAAGCTCGGGCTAAAGAAAGCAGACCTCAAGCCCTCGAACATTCCGTTTGTGGGTTTTAGTGGTAAAACGGTCCTGTCCAAGGGGAGAATCACCCTGCCTATAAAGATGGGTCCAGTTTGTGTTATGACCGAGTTCCTGGTAGTAGATACGATATCAGCATACAATGCGATCATGGGACGGTCTTGGTTACATGAGATGAAGGCAGTCCCGTCAACATATCATCAGATGTTGAGGTTTCCTTCAGCTGATGGAATAGTAAACATTCGGGGGGACCAGGTCAGCTCGAGGACTTGTCTTTTGGCCTCGGTAAAGGCAAGAGATAAGTCTCGAGTGGATGACTCGACCGAAGGACAGGAAAAATAGCAATCAGTCGTTGACAGTTCGGGAAAACTTCACAGCCCGACTGTCGACAAAAGTCCTGAAGTACCTCCAAGCGTGGAGGAAGAAGTCCCGAACCGAACTGCCGAAGACTTGTCTAAAGTACCTTTAGACAAGACTGGAGACGCGGACAAGTACTTCATGATAGGGACAACCCTTATTCCCGAACAAAATACGGATCTCATTGCCCTGCTAAGGGAGTATGCTGATGTATTTGCATGGAGCACTATTGATATGCTCGGTGTACCACCCGAGGTCACATGTCATCACCTAAATATCGATCCGAGCTGCAAACCCGTCAGGCAAAAGTTGAGGAGGTCAGCCCCGCAGCATCGGGAGGCGGTAAAGGAAAAGGTATCATAGTTGCTGGAATCCAAAGTAATTAAGGAGGTTAAATATCCGACTTGGCTGTCAAATACAGTAGTAGTGAAAAAGAAGAGCAGAAAGTGGAGAGTATGTGTGGACTTTACCGATCTGAACAAAGCTTGCCCGAAAGATAGTTTTTCGCTGCCGAAGATAGACCAGTTGGTGGATGCAACATTCGGGCACGAGCAGATGAGCTTCTTAGACGCATTCAGAGGGTATCATCAGATCCTCCTAGCCCAGGAGGACCAAGCGAAGACCGTCTTCATAACACCGGATGGAACTTACTGCTACAAAGTTATGCCGTTCGGTGTAAAAAATGCTGGAGCGACATATCAGAGGTTAGTAAACAGAATATTTTCACATATGATTGGCAATACTGTTGAAGTTTATATTGACGATATGGTAGTTAAGAGTCGGAAGGCCACATCTCACTACGCCGACCTCAAGGCCACCTTCGAGGTTATGCGAAAGTATAACTTGAAGTTAAATGCCTCTAAATGTGCCTTTGGAGTGGGCTCGAGCAAATTTTTGGGGTTTCTCGTTACACATCGAGGGATCGAGGCGAACCCCGAACAGGTGAAAGCAATTACCGAACTGCAGCCACCATGGACCATCAAGGAAGTCCAGAGGTTGACTGGAATGACATCAGCACTCGGAAGATTCATATCTCGAGCGTCAGATAAGTGCAGACCTTTCTTCTAGTCAATCAAGGGAATGAAGGAAACGTCTTGGAGCCAGGAGAGTAAATAAGCGTTTGCGGATCTGAAGTCATATCTGGCGGCCCTCCCTATTTTGTCAACTCCCTCGTCTAAAGAGGGACTTTATCTGTACTTAGCCGTGTCCAAGCATGCCGTTAGTGGGGCACTAATGAGGAGTGTTGAAGGACAATTGAGACCTGTTTACTATGTAAGCAAAATGCTTCTAGACGCGGAATCCAGATACACCCCTCTAGAGAAGCTAGCTCTAGCCCTTATTAGTTCGGCACGAAAACTGAGACATTACTTCCAGGCGCACCAAATAACAGTGCTCACTGACAAGCCGTTGAGGGAATTATTTAACAAAGCCGACCTTTCAGGCCGAGTAGCCAAATGGGCCGTTGAACTTGGGGTGTACGATGCCCGCTTTGCACCAAGGAATGCGATTAAGGGCCAGGTAGTAGCCGATTTCATTGCTAAATTTCAGCCAAATAAAATTTTAAGAGAAGGCCATAGCAGCAAAAGAGATGACCTCAATGGGGAATGGATCCTTTCGGTGGACGGGACCTCGAATAAAAAAGGTGCCGGTATAGGAATCATACTGGTAAGTCCCGAAGGATGTACACTGGAGAAAGCAATCAGGCTCGGCTTCAATGCGTCCAACAATGAAGCAGAATACGAAGCTATGATTACCGGAGTAAGGTTAGCAGTTGAGCTGGGGGCAAGGAAGCTCCAAGTATTCTCTGATTCACAATTAATTGTAAACCAGATAATAGGGGAGTACGCGACTAAGGATGAAAGAATGATGGCATATCAAGCCACCGCAGAAAAGGAACTGAGTAAGATTCCCGAGTATTCAGTCCAACAAGTTTCGAGATCAAAGAACACACACGCAGACGCCTTGGCATCACTGGCCTCCGCAATTGAGCAAGACTCAGAAAGATCTATCACCGTGGAATTTCAAACCGAACCTAGCACACTACCGACCAGAACGGATGAAGTTTTGTGTTGTATCCCCGAGCCAAGCTGGATGGATCCAATAGTAGGTTTTTTGAGAAATGGTAATTTGCCTGAGGATAAAAGGGAAGCACACAAATTACGTTTAAAAACAACCAGATTCTGGCTCTCTCCGAAAGATGAACTCTACCGGCGCTCGTTCGGAGGCCCCTACTTGAAATGTGTGCACCCCAGTTTAGTTCCCGAATTTCTTTATGAAATTCATGAAGGGAGTTACGGAGCCCACACTGGAGGAAGATCCCTAGCCCACCGAGCTGTTTTGCATGGATATTGGTGGCCTTATATGCAGAAGGACGCACAACAGTTTGCTCGGTGCTGCGAAAAATGTAAAAAATTTGCGACAATCCCGAGAAAGCCATCCTATGAACTCCTTCCCTTGGCGAGCCCTTGGCCCTTCGCATAGTGGGGGATGAATATCGTCGGACCCCTACCTCGGGCACTCGGTAACAAGAAGTACCTTTTTGTTACCACTGAATATTTCACCAAATGGGTTGAGGCCGAGCCGTTAGCAAATATCAAAGATACTGACACTCGAAAGTTTGTTTGGAAGAACATCATCACGAGGTTCGGCATTCCTCATACGCTTGTCTCTGATAATGGTACGCAGTTTGATAGCGGCCCATTCAGAACCTTCTGCCAACAATACGGAATTCATAACCACTATTCTACCCCCTCTTATCCACAAAGCAATGGTCAAGCAGAGATCACAAACAAAACTATCTTGGATGGAATTAAGAAGAGACTGGAGGATGCCAAAGGGAGATGGGTGGAAGAACTCCCAAGTGTTTTATGGACGTACCGAACAACGCCACAAAGGTCCACAGGAGAAACACCCTTCGCACTAACTTACGGGGTGGAGGCGGTCATACCTTTAAAGGTCGGCTTAACCACCTTGAGGACCGAACTGGCCCAAAGTAGCACCAACCATGCCGTCATCTCTCGAGATCTTGACCTAGCCGAAGAGAAGCAAGGGTAGGCCGCTATAAGAATGGCCTCGTATAGTTACCAGATGTCCCGAGCTTACAACAAGCATGTAAACCCTCGATCTTTCAAGATAGGGGATCTAGTCCTAAGACGTGTATTGGGATCAAACAAAAACCCAGTCTATGGAAAGCTCGGAGCAAACTGGGAATGTCCCTACAGAGTAGCTAGAGTCGGGGGCAGTGGATATTACGAGCTCGAAACCATCGACTCCCGGGCAGTACCTCGCCCCTGGAATGTTGCAAACCTCAGGAGATTCTACTTCTAAGGGCCCTTTTTCAGTTTTCACATGGAACTCCAAAGTACCTTTGGAAATCTATAAGATATCCCTTGGAATCTGTATTTATTCCCGAATCATTAATCAAAATTCTTAAGATCCATAATCATGTTTCCCCCATTTGTTAAAACGTCCTACTGGTAAGACAGAGAGGCAAAAATCCTGATAGAAGCCAAGAGCTTAAATCAGGCGTAGCCACCCGATCTAACCCAAAACCTTCGTTTAGGCACGATGGTGCAAGCCATTTAGGAACGGGTTCTAGAGTCCATAAAAATTGGCGGGTCGGTGCGTAGTAGAAACACCTAGCCCACAAAAGGGCTGGGTAAATCTACCGAACTGAGCAGAGCTCTCCACTTAACCTGTGCAGGGAGACCGAATAAAGGGGCAAAATCTTATAGCATTGGAATCTTGTGCGTGAAAGCACTAAAAATTATCGAATAAAAACACTAAAAACTCCACATATCGACCGAGCTCAACTCTAAGGCCGAACAGTGGACCAAACTCCATGTCTCATCAGGGCAGCTGACTGTAAATCCGAGCTCACAAGAGATAGGCCTAGCAGACTCATATCCAGAAACGAGGATGCTGAAGTTTATCTGAACCGAGCCCACAAGTATGGGAATACTATTTTCTCGCAAGGCACTAAGTAAGAAATCGCAATAAAAACAGTGTTTTTCATTCAAAGCAGTCTCCATTTAATATGAAGTTTTACAGAGCATCACACCAAAAAGAAGTTCTTACATCACCAAAAAGTTCTCACACCTATTACAACAGAAAAAGAAAGAGATAAAAACAAGGAGAGCTGTTCTCATGAAGCTGAAGGCAGAGAGGAGCTAGGTACGAGATTCCTCGAGTAAAGATCAGAAGATTGGGGCACTCCAGCCGCAGCTAAGGCAGCCTGCCAACCCCTGCTAAAAAAGGCTACTTGGATCTTGGAAAGTTGCACCTCCAAGTCCTCCTCCGCCTTCTCCAGACCCTCATTATAAGCCGCATCCTCCCTTTCCTTGGCCTCGGACTTATACTGATCGTACTCTTCAAGAAGGTTCGAATACTCGAGCTGGGATTGGGTGAGCTCCATGTTGGTTTCGTGCTCGGACTCTTTCAATTGCCCAACCTCGGAAGCAAGCTTCTTGGTCTCTTCGGAAAGGCTTTGGTTTTGAGCCTGAAGGACCTTCACTTCTTCACAAAGCTTGGCATACTCCTCGTCAGTACTTTCCTTCTTTGCTAAGGCAGATGCTCGGGCATGGATAGCGTCCTTCATCGCCTAATCTTTTCGGGCAATCCGAGCTTCGACCTCATGAACATTTTGCAAGCCCTTGAGAAAGAAGAGATCAACTTAGAAAAATTATTTAAAAGAAGACCTAAAAGAAAGGAAAAAGAAGGCGGCCTACCAAGACCATGTGTTGGATTGCTTAACGAGAAACTTCGTCACTAGTCAGGGTCTCATTCATCGCAGATCTCGAGGAAGTATCACTCCTCTAGCCACTCCGACTGCCACGTTGAAGTCTTCTATGGTAGAATCGTTTGCCGTTTTCTCCCTTCGTTTCGCCCGAAGAACTCGTCGGAAAGGAGTGATGGACGGATGAGGGGAGAAGCTCGGATCTGACTCTAAAACCCCTCGACTTTTGGGAGCTGGATCTTCAGCAAGCTTAGAAATGGAATCGTCTTCAAGCACTAAAGGCTCATTTGAAGGGGGATCGAACTCAAAGGAAATTGAGGTGTCTAAATTCTCCGGCTCACATGGCCGTTCTTCATTTAACACGTCAGCACCGGTTTTGACTGCTCCAGCATTGACCTCGGCCGAAGGTGCCTCATCAACCACAATAGCGAGTTCGGGCGTTATCTCCGACGGCACAATAGTGGGGCTCGGATCAGCGGTCTCTAGGAAATCCAAAAAATTCTTCACTGTTCTACGACCCGAAGCCACCAAGGAAGCCCTCTTCTTTCCTCGGGGCGTCTTCTCCCGCACCTCATGGATGGCTTCCCGATCTTCCGCCATGGTAGCATTGGGACGGCTCGGAACAGCGATGAAAGACGTATAGCCCGGAGTGTACACGAGCAGTGTATGAGCGGCTCGGCAGAACAATGATTCGTTGAAACTCCACACTTTCTGAAGTTGATCCAACTTCACTGAAGACTCTAGGACTTTGCCCTTGATTGTTTCGCCTATGAAAGTGGAATACCCACGTTAAAGAAATGTAGAAAAAAAAAAAGAATGGTTAGCACATTACAACGCATTGAATACCTGGTGTGCCCTCTTCATATGGACAACGATAGGATGGAACAGCACCAGCAGCATACTCCCAATTCCCAGAGACAAAAACGATATCGTTCTCATGGCCTTTGTTGGAGTCTGGAAGATGTGTGACCAGATAGCGGTCTTTCTTCCTCACAGATAGATAATAAGTATCCCCGGCGGCCTTAAGAATGTAGCAGTGGAGTATTTCCCACAACCCCAAACTCAGGTTCAGAATCCTGTTTAGAGAACAAACCCCCATTATAATTCGAAAGAAATTCAGGCAGCACTGTAGGGGGCAAAGTTTGGCTACTGACAGCACCCAAATCAGAAGCGGATCAAGAGGAAATCGCACTCCTCCCTCAGTAATCGCACGAGTCGGTATGGGGATGGACTCTCTGGTACCAATCAAGGGCTCATCTTTCCCAGCAACCCTGACATCGACATCATCAGGGATGTTGTATTTAACTTTGAAGGTGGGAACCTCTGAAGGAGTAAGGGGGGCCATTGATGGAGAAAAGAAGAACAGAGTAAAGAGGAGAGAGAGCTCGACAAACGGAATGCTCGAGGGACAGTAGGCTTTCTAGCAAGTCTTTATATGGCAGGAACTATGTTGACTGAACAGTCGAGAAAAACGTTTTATAAGGAAGACGAAGTTCAAAAGACAATAAACCCTGAATCTGCCACCAAAATGAAGGATATCACGAAATGCGAAGCAATAAAAATTAAAAGAATAAGAAAACGGCTGACAGACAAGCAAACGTCTGACAGACGTTTTCTGGGGGCAAATGAAGGGGTTAAACCCCGTTGTTACACGTGTTGCAGCATTTAATGTAATCATGTAATGATGACAAGACAGGGGACGTGACCTATATTCTGAAGAGCAATTTGAAGAGCCTTTCACCCGACCCGATCTCGCTAGAGATTCATTAAACACAGGACCGGTTCGGTTCTCCTTGTCACCAAGCTCATAAATCGATAAGCAAAACAAGGCAAGAGCTCGGTCTGTACCAAACCGAGGTGGTTGAGCATTATCAGAGGAGCTCGGTTGTACCAAACCGATAAGATCAACGTGCTCGGCAAGTGTGGGATGTGTTCGGCCTTCATTGTCAGATGATAGACATGAATATAAATAACCGCCTAAAATCTAGGCAATCAAATAAACGAGATCGATGAAATCGAATATATCGATAAAGATTGTAGGAGAAGTATCAGTAACTTCCCAAACTGAAACACTGAAAGAAAGGAAGGTGTGCCATATTGCATCTAAATTTACAGAAACCCTAAGGGGTTGATGACCTATAAGAAGAATAGGAAGCCAAGGTGAAAGGTACGTTAAATCCTCCTTGTCTTCTAGCAATTCTTACAATTCCAGTACTGACTTAAGCATCGGAGTGCCTTCGATCGAAGCACTTCGAACTTGGACAGTTTGTTCGTTTTGTAGGAGGAAGATTGGGAGAAAGCTCAGAATTCTTTTACAGATTCTTTTATAGAGATCATATCATAAATCGAGTGTTCAAGGTAATATCTATCTTTTGCCTCAACAGCTACATAATCTTTAATGGCCTAAGACGGTCAAGAAGAACTAGGCCCGACGATCATGTCGAGTGGAATGGTTTTGTGTCGAATAAAACGGATTTATGTTATAAAATCCTCCATCTATATCCTATTCATTTATTTAAACAAGTTTAATTATCACACTCATACACGAATCATTTATTTGACGGGTTATCCGATACAACCCGTATGTCATTCGCTAAATAAGGAAATAGGTTAGAGTATTTAGAATCCACACGAAAAATCATCAACTCGCCACATATTACATATGTTTGACCAATTTAGTATAATAATAAATCATGGCAGAACAAAAAAATAAAAACAAAAAATAAATATTAAATAACTATTAAATTTGAATGAGTAAGAGAAATGGAAGGTGTGAGATGAAGAAGAGGTTGAGGGACCTAACTTTAAAAAAATAATTAATAATACTACTGTTAACGGGTTAAAACGAGTTTATGAGTTAAATACGAAATTGATTCATTTATTTCACGGGTTTACCGAGTTAACTCATTAACCATTCGAACCCGTTAAAATTACATCCAAACTCGCTAAATCCGTGTTGAGTTTGTGTCAATTTTACGAGTCGTGTCTAGAATTACCATGCCTAAGAAGAATGAATAAGGAAACTACTTATTTAAATGTGCACATTAATAACATATGGGTTTAAGAAAATCGAATAATGAGAAATGGAACCTAAAATAATTTAAATACGAATTAAGAAAGGCTAGACTGAAATTTAGTTGTGTCACCATATTTCAACAAGGATTCTTAGTCCTAAGAAGTTGGACATGTCCGTATAAAACACCGAACTAGTTTAAATCTGAGGTACACATTTTTTTCTGTAATTTACTTGCTTAATTTTAATTTTTTTTATTGACTTAAGTATTAGAGCTTCTCTAGCCAATTAAACCCCACTCTATGAAAGTTTGTTAGTCTTGCAATGGGGAGGTGCATCCAACTCGTTTCGATTGATTCAAGGTATTCGATTTTCAAATTAATCACCATTGATTTGATCTTAAGATACGAAATATTTTCTAGTACAACTTATTATAAAGTATTAATTTATACCAAGTCTGTAATGCTAGATAGTACTAGAGCATCAGTCGATACTAACAAAGTCATTACCTTTGAACCCTAATAACTTGATCCCATCCTGATAATAAATTACAATTGGCTTAATTTCATCCGATTTTCCCTACAATACCGGATAGTACTAAAATAACTTTCCCTACCAAATCATAAAACTAGAGATAACCCGTACTTAAAGGCACAGTATAATATTTTTTTTTAAAATGACAAAATATTTACAGTGCAACGTAAACCAATCGATTAATTTGAAAAAGTGGGGAGTGAAGATCCCTAATAGCTGTGACAGAGCCAAAAATATGATCTAGAGTGGACACACTTTAAGTATAATACATAAAAATAATGTGATATATTTATATTTTTTTATATCGAATTTAATACTTAAAAATTCATTAAACATAAAAATGTATGTTTGAAAAAAATAATAATAAGATAACATTTATACATTAAGAATTAATTATATAATTTATTTGACACACATAGAAGCAATATTCTATAATTTTTAATATTCTTACAAATTTCACATTTTACTCATTTTGGCTATATATTCCATATTTTTTTTAACCAAACGAGACTTCAATAAATCATATTAATATTCTAAGGAATTAATTTTAATTTGGTAATTTTAAGTGATTTTGTATGGACTTTTTATTTTTGTTGTAGTACCTAACTTGTTTGACCCAATTAATTTTGATTTCATCACTACTATTGGGGCATAATTTGGGGATTTAATGTATTATGACTATTAGATTGATATTGTTAAGACTCAGTGATAATTTAATGTTGAGACTCATTGACAATCTAACGATCACAATCATTAAATTATTAAATTATATTCCAGTAGCATTGCTCGTTTGTTTTTCATAAATCATTATAATGGGCCCAATTAATCCAAAAAAATATATAAAACATATATAACTACAAAATATATATTTTTTGAGTAGAGGAATGACAAATTTAATTTGAATAATTTTAAGAGAAATATTGGTGGCCGTTAGATGAGTTTATTTGAAATCGTCTGGTGGGCCTTGTTGCAGCCGCACTATTTTATGTTATAGATTATAGATAAATCAATGAATAATGATAAAATTGACTTAAAAAATATTAATTTATATACATAGAATAAAAATCGAATATTAATTTATATACATGTAATCAAAATCGAGTTAAATCTAATACAAACTAAAAATCTAATTTATCAAAAAGTATATCGCTAAAATATTTTATATCAAAAAAAAATCTACAAATATTATTTATAAAATATTATTTTTTACTTAGTACAAGTTATTACTAAATTATTAATTTATAAGAATATATTAGCGTTAGATTTTTTTAAGAGAAAAAAAATAGTCTTGAACTTTTAATTCAAAATATGTGTAAGATATGTTAATTTGAGATAATTAATTAAATAAATAAAATTAAAGTTAATTATATTCAAATGAAATGTGTTAAACAGCGTTCTTGTTTTTTTTATCTGTTAAATTAATGAGTTTTTTAATCAAAATGTTATTATTATGTCTTATAAAATTTAAAATGTTACACTACACAAATAATATTAAACAAGGGATAATTATTGTGTTAGAGAAAATCATGTATTCTAAAATTAATAGTAATTATTGACCTGTTGGAAGGAAAAATATTAAGAAAAAAATTTATAATTTTTTGACTATTAAATGAATGAATTTTTGACCGTAGAATGTGTTCTAAGATCAGCCGTAATGATTAATTTTTTTTTGGGGGGGAGAAATATTAAAGACAAAAATTATAATTTTTTGACCGTTGGATAAATGAATTTGAGGCCGTATGATCGATTTATTGAAGTCGTCCTGTTTTATATTACAGACTGACTTAAAAAAATATTAATTTATGTAAATGAAATCAAAATCGAGTTAAATCTA
>CM042198.1:17111626-17129803 GCA_023539305.1 Ilex asprella | reverse complement strand
AAAAGTCTCACTTTACGTAAAGTATTGTGTGTTGAGATAACTCATCTTTTCAGTATTCACATAAAAAATCATAATTTTTAAATTAGAATAACTTTAAGAAAATGGGCAAGATATCTCTAAGAAACATATTTAAATTGATCATAATCAAGAATGTGATATTTGTGTATAACATGTAATTTTTCCAAAAACGGATCATATTACCCAAAAAGTGTAAAATATTATGAATTTATCATATATAATTGAATAGGAATCAAAACATACGTATAGGAAACCCTAACCTTCAATGAGTGAAGTTGAGGAAGAACCCTTTCTTAATTTTCGTAGATCTTGATTCTAACGTATTTGGTTCTGATTTTCACATGTAAATTCTTTCAATTTTCACATGTAAATATCTCCATGTTTCGTTCTCCCAACACTCCTTAAAACGTACTTCAGTTTTTTGTCTGAACTTCTAAAATAATTTTGACTTAGATAGAGATCGATTCAAGAAGTTTGTATGAAATACGTTTTTATAGCCTTTGAAGTTTAGTTTCTAATGCCTAAAAATCAGATCCATTGGATATCAGGATAAAAAATTATAATTAAAATACATGTGGTAGCATCCGTTTGCTTTCTACCCAACTTCTTTAAAAAATGGGTCTAAGATTCAGAATACTTCGCTTCTAAGACACTCATATTATACCTAATTCTTAAGTCAATTTTTATACATGCAATACATGTTAATCTAATACACATTACATTAAGTACATGGGGTTTTAGTTTTTCCTTTTTGTACCAACAGATGCTTGTCAAGGATTCTTCACAACGCTTGCCACCACACAAAGTGCTTGAGCATCCATGGATTATTCAAAATGCAGATCCCTCTGGCGTCTACAAGTGTTGATAGCATAGGGTGAATTTGTTGATATATTAAATACCTATTTTTTTGTTTGTTGAATAGAAGGGCGGTATGAACATTCTCACTTGCATGAATCTGAGAGAAGTGAATATGATTTGTTCAACATATATGACCCCTATGGCTAAGGCATTTTTATCTTGTATTCTTTGGAGTTCATGTTTGTGTCTCCTTTGTAGAAATAAAAACTTCGATGGGGATTTGCCATTGAACTGATTCGATGATTTCAATGTCATTGCATGTTTTTGTGGTCCAAAAAGCTCAAGGATTTTGGGAATTTGCCATTGAACTGATTCTTTGAATGAAGAACACATTTCGAAACCATTTGGTCCTTGGAACGAAGCATGATAATCGATTTTACACAAATCTTCGCGGATAAACTAATTTAAATAATTAGAATTACACCATTATTAAAGTCAAGTGGCCTACCCAAATAAAAAATATAGCCAATTCTCTAAATCTCTTAATGAGATGATTATTAGCTAACCAAATAATCTAATAAATAATATAAATAAATAAAATTATAATATTTCATTTTATGTCTATCCAATTTTTTTACGATTCTTATCGGTATTCTTTTCTAGAATTTAGTATGTAATATTGTTTAAAGGTTTATCTTGTTTCAGATACATTCACATTGTGAAGCAAGTGCATTCATCCCTCCCTCTCATCTCTGTCTCCCAAATAAAATTTTTAAGAGGGGCATTCCTTTTTCTTTCCCTTATTTCATTACACTTTTCAAGGAAAAAAAAAACTGAGTTCCAGGTTTGATCAGCTCACATTCTGTGGAATACTGTGAATGAATTTTGAATTTTGATCCTAAAGGCAAGTTTGGATGACAATAATTTTAATTGAGAATAAGCATTTTTGGGTTTCAATTACTATACTAATCTTATTTAGTGTTTGAGTTGTTGTTAATAATCTAGTGTGGAAATTAAGTCATTGCCAAATTATTTTAGGAAAGAAATTCATTTTAGAAATGAATTAATTTTAAGAGGAGAACTTAATTTTTGAAATGAAGTTAATTTTATAAAGAAGGTTCATTTTAAGATTTTTATTCCTTTTATAGAATACTCGATCAATATAGATATAAGATTATTATCATTGACCATGGGCTTAGGATATCTACCGACATTGGGAATTAAATTACGGTAAAAATCTTATTCCTGAGTTAGATTATTGAATTATTGATTATCCAAACATAGTAATCTAGGAATTTAAGAATGAGAATTTCATTCTCAATCAAAATTATCGTCATCCAAATGGGATAGGATGTACTCTATTCTAACCAGTACATAAAACCATCAAACTTCACTAACACGTCGCTACCCTTGAAATTTATCCCAACATAATCTGGTCAATTCAATTATAGTTCATTCCGATGCAAATTACAGTTCTTTTTTTTTTGCTCAAGTCTCAATTTTTTTTGGTTCAAATTATAACTATTTTTGTGTCAACTAAATTTAATCTAATCTCACAATGACTTGATAGTAACTTTGGTATGTAAGTGAAAAATAAATTTTTATTATTACAGTTTTGCCTGTTTTTTAATTTGTGATTGGCACATAAACACGAAAGTACACAAATTACATGTTTCGAGTTAACTAGAATGCCCATTGGGAGACGCAAATCTGAGAATGGATGAGTTTTTTCCTTATTGTTTGCAACATAATAATCATTTTTACACCCCTTCTTCTTGTTTACAACACAATAGTCATGTCTCTTACCCATTTCCTCTGTAGTTGCTTCCTACTCTTAGTACTTGTACTTGTGCTTTAGCATGTTCACCTCTGCTCCTGTTTGCTGATTGCTGTTGTGAAAAGGGTGGTGTTAAGGCATTGTTCAAAGTATCAGCCAATAATGATATGAGTTGGTAGACTCATATTCGATTCAGCTTCTTCAGATATGATACCGATACATAGCACTTATAAGCCCGAATCACGCATGACTCATTGAGTTGTATTTGAGTCAATTCCTAGTCGTCAAATTAACGACACCGAATCGTCTGATAAGGTTCCGCGACGTCGCGATATGACCTAAATCTCTTGTTATATTTAACATTTTCTTTTAAGTCCTATCGTACGATACTGCACTACGACATGCCAATCGATGTGTCTTAGAACTCTCCGAGTTGATGACTGATATTGCAATCTTAAACCATGTGCTAAGTTGCAAGAGTTGCTGTTACTTTGGAGGAATAAATGCTACAACCCAATTGGCGATTTTCGAGAAATCTTTCTAAATTTTAGAAAAAGAAGTGGTGGTGGCTTTCCTAGCTACTTATGGTCTGTTGCAGCTGAGATGCTGTTTACTACAATTGCTTTGTTTTGCCTTCTAACCAAGGGCCTAAGGATCCACTATGTGGTCTAATAAAAATTACATATTTGCAGTCTTATCCTATATGTGAATTTTTATATCGTACTAGTCTATAATGTCTGGATTACAATGAAATAATAACTAAGAAATTCATAGTCTTGTATAGCACACAATAAGGAAATCCAAAAAAAAAATATCATGGAAGTCAAAGTACAATTGTTGAAATGTAAACCCACTGTCAACTTCTTTTCTTTCCAGCTGGACATGTTGCCTCTTGCCCTAAAATGCCCAGCACCTGACCTGTGGCATAGGCTTTGCTTCCCCTTCCCTTTGTTGGTGGTGTTCCTTAGGCTCTGTTTTTTCCTTGCTTCCTTGCATTTTCTGCCCCTATATCACCACAATCTCTTTGTTGTGTTAGAATTATATTATGGAATTGAACCAAAATTGTTAGTTCATTAAGTAAAATTAACCATAAATTTAGCTGTAGTGATTAGATTATTTGACCCTTTTGTGTTGAAATTGTCGATTATTCGATGAATTGAATTTTTTGGTGTTCAATAAATTGTCCTAAAACGTTTCACAAGTCTTTGGACAAGGCTGAATTATTCTTGTTGATTTTAGTAAAAAGTAGATAACATATATCATATAGCGTGAAAGTCGTTTTTAATGGGTCATACATAAATAAAAATTTGACATTGTCAATAACTTAATCCCGTTAAATAAAATTTAAACTTCGCCACTTTCCGACCCTCTTATAACATAAAATCTTGGTTCCATTCTTGACCACAAGTGATGTGTCTCCTTTGTCCTCTCTTCTTAGCTTTGTCTCCTGATTTCCTAGCTTATCAATTTTCCTTTAGGTTTTAGCATCGGTGACCTTATATCCTCAGTGGTTCTAATACCTTGTACAACCATGGATGGATATAAACTCCATCCTATTCAATTTCTAATAATTGCAATGTTTATATATAAACTCTATCTATTATTTTCCATTCTCTGATTTTAAGCACTGGATTTGTAGTATAATCTACTCCCATCCTAACCTTATTCAATCTGTCACTTGTGGAGGGAAAAAGGAAAATGATACTCGAACTATCAATTTGTCACTCCATTACAGAGGGCTCCAATCATCCGCTTTAGAGAGTATCTTTTCTAAAAAATAGAGAACATTTTTAGTAAAAAGTTAAAATAGAGAATAAATGTTTGTACACCACTCTAATAGGACTCTATTCTTATCAATTTAATGTTTTTTTTTTGAGAATAAAATTGTAATTTTGCGTACTTAGACGTTTTTTTTTTTAATCAGAGGGTACTTAGACATTTTGAATTTAAGCTCCTCTCAAATATGTTTCCTAGCTAGTCAAATTGCACCTATTTTGTGAGTTACTATACATGAAACTAAATGTAAGGGATCAAACTATTTTATATATGATATATATATAACATATATCTATATAATGAAACAACCAAGTGTTTAAAACTTTATCTCATGCATATTTTTCACCCCAAAACTATCTCATCACTTATTTATATCACATGTTTAATCATTTATTTGATTAATTTGTAGTTTAACATAATTTTTATTTTAGACATTATCCATAGTATACATATGTTGAGAAAATTTGTCGAATAACGTATTTTTGTCAATATTTTTAAAAAATAATGAGTAAAAATAAATGAAGAAAAGAAAAATTATCATTTAATATAGTGGGATCGAATTTTTCAACACTCAAATTTTATGTTTCATCGTACTTTTAGATACGGGTTATGACTAATTGATCTATATATTAAACTAATTTAATGGCTGGAGTCCAACAGTTGTGCTTGAAACCTATTGGCATGATACCACTTGAAGAAAAAAAAGTTTGTATAGTTTTTTTGTGCTTAAGATATTGTTAGAAGCTAATTTTTAGGTGTTAATTTCTCAATTATACATTTTATAATGTTCAATATTCACCGAAATATGAAGATCAATAATTCACGAAAAAACTACGCATTTCAAACACATTGATAAATTGGTGACTTAAGTTTCAAGGCATCGTAATATTATTTTGTAGCTTCAAACTGTTTCATAAGTTGAAGAAAAAAGTTAACTGATTACACACACTGATAGATTAAGCGAAACTTAAATGTTTCCATTATCAAGAATAGAAAATGCCACAACAACGACTACTATTTAATTTTTTTTGGACAAAATACTATAATCTTGACGAATCCACGATTTTTCATATAATAAAAATATTATTCATACCTCCACACCTAGAAATCTTTTCTATTGTATCTTCCATGATACCCATAGATCCCAGAAGTTCATCAAATCTTCCATGAAACTCTGACCTGAACCAATAAAAAAAATGATCAAATCCCTTGTAGTTCACCGAGGTCATTGGCATCACCTGTTCTCTCGGGCAACAACTGCGCAGAACAAAAGATACATTTAAAAGGTCAAGAGTTACCATTTGCTAATGCATGTACTTAACGGTTTTAAAGGAACATGAACAAGCCATACTGTGTGATTGTATTATTGTCATCATGTATATTTTTTCAAGGGCAAAAGAGTCTTTTAAAAAAAATTGTGACTTTTTGAAATAGTATTGATATGGATATAAATATAGATAATTTAATGGGTGATGAGAAAAAAATAAAGAATAAAGAATTTATTGAATATACTCTTTGTATATTGTGACTAAATATTTAATAGTAAACTTCATTCAATTATGAGACCTATAATCCAATTCTCACAGTAGTGTTTAAATTATATTTTCAAATTATGTCTTAATTTTTAAGGTGGAGCTCTGATTTCTTCGGTACGAAAAATAAATATTAAATGATGTGATATTATAATAATAACGTTTGAACAATATTTTTTAGACTTAATTTATTGATTTAATTTGTTGACCCAATTGACTATAATCTTTGGATTGACTATATATCTCATCAAATATTAAAAAATTTCAATAAAATCACATCATTTAATCAATAAATTAGATTAATTTTTTAAATCTAAATAACATTCCTCGTAAAAATTTATACTCATTTTTATTAATTTAATATTTAAAATTTATTTATGATATTAGTTGTTACGTCATTTGATTATTATTTTAGTCTATTATTGTTGTTATTATTATTATTATTATTTGGAAAAATTTTAACTACACCTTCTCTAGTTTATTATATTTTCAAAGACACCCCCTCTAATTTTTGAATCTTCAATGACACCCCTTGTTAGATTAAAAATATTAACTAAAATATAAATTTACTAAATTGCCCATGATATATTTGAAGATAAACTTCATCCACACTCTCTCTAAGTATGTATATCTTCAAAGAGACCCCCTCTAGATAAGCATATCTTTAATGAAAATCCCTCTGTTTTCTAATTTTTTTTTTAAGTATTAAAATTTCGAGTGAATTAAAATTTGATTCAAGTTAATTAAAAATTATTTTTTTACATATTAAAATTTAAGTCAATTAAAAATTATATTTTTTACGTATTAAATTTGGACTAATTAAAATTCTATTTGAGTCAATTAAAAATTATTTTTAATCGACTCAAGTAAAATTTTAATCAACTTGTATTGAATTTTAATCAATCAAATTTTAATACATAAAAATATAAATTTTAATTGACTCAAATTTTAATAAATTGAATTTTAATTGATACGAATTTTAATAAATAAAAAAATATAAATTTTAATCGACTCGAAAATAAATTTTAATTGGCGCTAACAACTCGGGTAGAGTTCAAATTGACTCAATTTTTAATATGTAAAAAATAAATTTTAATTGGTTCGAATTTTAATACATTAAAAAAATAAAATTTATTCAACTTAAATCAAATTTTAATATGTAAAAAAATAAATTTTAATCGGCTCGAATTTTAATAAAATTTTATATAGAAAAATTACTTTTGGTTTATGTAGGGGCATTTTTGGTATTTTAGATTAAATTTTTTTGAGTTAAAAATGGTAGTTTGAATATAAACTAGAAGATGTGTTATTGAAGATTCAAAAACTAAAGAGGGTGTCTTTGAAAATATGATAAATTAGAGGGGGTGTGACTGAATATTTCCCTTATTATTTTTATCACTATTGGGGCGGAGATGGAACGCGCGACTTGCCAGTTGCCACTTGCGTCTGTGGACCTCATGTGTGATCCACGGCCCATCAGAGTTTTGAATACGTGAGCAACAGCAATGAATTAGTTGGCACCTCACGCGCACGAGCACTGCAATCTAAACAGAAGCTTAATTTCTACGCGTTCTCTGGAAACCAGAGCCTCTCACTTCACTTTTGATCTCTATTTCTTCCTCCTCCACCACCTCTCACCTCTTGGAGCAAACGCTGAGATTTGAACGTTCTCTCTCTTCCACCGTCACAGACTCACCTCCAAACTCAGATCGGAGAAGGTAAAAGCGAAGATGTCGTGGCAAACATATGTGGATGAACACTTGATGTGCGAAATTGAAGGCAATTATCTCATCTCTGCTGCTATCATCGGCCAAGATGGCTCTATTTGGGCCCAAAGCTCCAATTTCCCTCAGGTTCTTCTTTTTATGATTATTATATTCGATTTATATCTACTTTGATTGATTTAATGGTTTTCGATGAAATCGTTGATGGATTTGGTTTTGTCGGTAAGGAATTTGACTAGTTTAAAGCAGAATTAGCCGTATGTTTTTACCACTTGACTTATGTTCTTGACGAGCTTATCCGCTCAATTCGTTGTTGTTTTGCTAACTTTATACTCTTTTAATTGAGTAATCCAAGTTCGATCCCTCCAGTTGGTCATGTTCGAGAATTTAGATTAGATCACATTGCAGAGTGTCGAATTCAATCAAAATCACAAGAACTAAACTATGCCTAATGCAATTGTTGTCGTAGACAAATTTCCCTCAGGTACAAAGGTCTAAGGAACTGAACCTCCTTATAGAGGCTCACCTATGACGGGGTTTTGATAGGATTGGCTGACTAAACCAATTATGTGAATTATATTAATGTATGCATACTGCGATTTGACCTGTATATGATGATAGTGTTAGAATGGGCCGAGCTGATGCTGTTTGTGCTCGGCTTATTTGTTAAACCAGCCCTAGGTTTAACCTGGAGTTCTACTTGTTCACTTATCAAAATGAATTTGATTGAGCCATATTCAAAGTCAAGCACATGCTACAACTAGCATCATTTCCAGATGGTTTCTATGGAGGGCGCTACATGTCCAATAAGGAAGAAACTTAAAGAGAAGACAAGTATGGGATTTGGCTTGATTTCTCATATTAGGCCGACATTACTTGGTCTGAAGCCCTCTTTTTCCCAAAGTCCAAGTCCTTGTCCCTGTCCCTGTCCCTGTCCCGAGTCCTTATATTTGGTCCAAGGTTGGTCCAAGCCCAAACCCATGGGTTTGAGTCTTTATTCTAAATCATGCAGAATAAGAATGGATAACCATGTGGTGTACTTTGGAATGAGCAAACGATTTTTTTTTATTCTATAGTTTTGGTATGCACTTTGGTGATGAAGTAGTTACATGCTGTCTTTAGTTGTATAATTGTTTGCACATGCAAACCATCTTTGTGTAAGCATGGTTGGCCTATTGACTTGAGATTTGTATTGTTTTTCAATGCAAACCTGGTGAACCCATGTTTATTGTTCTATTTTGATGGTGGTGCTGGTGCAGTTTAAGCCAGAGGAAATTCAAGCCATTGTGAATGACTTTGCTGAACCTGGGTCGCTAGCTCCAACCGGGTTGTATCTAGGAGGTACAAAGTATATGGTAATCCAAGGTGAAGCGGGGGCTGTTATACGAGGGAAGAAGGTAAGGACTTGAAATTCATGTTCCTTCAAATATTGTAAAACATTGTTTTCATTAATTAGTTAATAATTTTATCACATCACTTGGCATTCTGTCTCTCTCTCTCTAGTTGTGTGTCATGCACTATTTTAGATCTAGATACAACCTGAGAGAGAGCTCTTGGGGTTAATTTGTGATATATTGTTTTTGGACACCATTAATTGGTTATTCTTTGTTTTCTGATTTTGTTACATTGTTTTTTGGTCAATTGAGGTTTGGACTTCATGTCCGCACTTTGTTATGTTGATGTACTTTCTTTTATTATTATTAATAACTTGTTCGGTTCTGATAAAAACAAATCTAAGTTCTACGCATCACATAAGGTTTTAGATTTGGGCATAATTCTATGTGTGAGTATGAGAGAGAGAGAGAGATCCATATAAAGTTATAGATCTTGGAACTAGAGGAATATATCAAATCACCACAAAATATCACCACCACTAAAATAGGTGAACAGAGGAAGTGAGATTGCAACCGTAAGAGGAAGACGCCTGACACTTAGGAGTTTATCCTAAGAAATGAGATAAGATGGTAATGTGTGAGAATAAATTGAACTCTTAGATAGAGAGGGATGAGATGATTGACGTTAGGTTAACTAGAGGCTGCAATAGAGGTTGGATTTTGATGGAGGATCCATAACCCAAAAGGGTTTAACAAAACCGGTCGGATTTCATAGGTTGCTTTAAACTTCCCAAATCATCTAGGTTTTGATGGAATTTTCCACGAACAATCCAAGGACTATTCCAATTAGGTCTTGTCTAGGTCTGTTATAGAGATTAGAGACGATGTGCGGTGGTGGGAGGTGGTGCTTGAGGTACTGGTTGTTTGTGAAATGTTGAGTCTATTGTAGAGACAGTGTGCGGTGGTGCTTGAGGTTGTGGTTGTTTATGAAATGTAGACTTGTGGTGGTGAGGTGATGGTGGATACGGAGAAAGTGGTGTGTGATGGGAGTTTTGTAGTGAGTGAGGCTTCCATGGTGGTGTGCATGACAGGTTTTAATATACAAGCAGAAAGATGTCCATTAACTAAGACCAAAGACGAATCCCATTTTCCATTAGGGGGGCAAAAAATGAAACCGAAGACTTCTAGGAAGGTCTTTGCCTATTTTCTAAACATATTTTGGACCAGACGGGACTGCGGGAGTGAAGTTAGATCTACCCATTGTTGATCTAGTGCCTCCCATAACTCTCAGTAAGTAATGCCCTTGTGTAATGCCCAATTTGGATGACAACTTAGGAGTTTACCCTCCAACATGAATAGAAGTTTCCACCTGAAAATACATAATAGAAATTTCTAAAAGTCTATGATAGGATAATCTACAAGTCTAAACTTGGCCATTATTATTGAGTGCGTATTGTGCAAGTTGTCAGTTGAAACTTGAATAATTGTATGTTACGGTTGAGGAAAAGAAGGAGAAGAAGAAGAAGAAGATGAAAAGAAAAAAAGTGTGAAACAATATTGTTTGTAGGGTATATATTACCAATTACCTATTTATATTAGATTGATGTTGAAAACAATTATAATATTAGGAAAGTAGAACATAATAGAAAAACCACCACATAAATAGGAAAGTAGAACAGTATGACAAAGACATAATTTGAAAGTAACATGATAGGAAAGTAACTCTTAACACTCTCTCTGAAGTTGGATCATAGAGATAAAAAATGCTCATTTTGGAATAAAGACTTCTAAATGTGGATCGCACCAATGGTTTGATGAGAAAATCACTGAGTTGGCTACAATATCTCCACGTCAAGGAGAAGGATAAAACCAGACTCTAGGTGATTGTTTCAAACCATTCAAAGACTTCTTTAATTGACCCACACTACCACGATCCTCTACATGAGCAACAAAATCAGGTGATTGTTCTATGTGTATGTGATGTCTAAGACATCCAATTGATTATTTAGAAAAACAATTAACGACCATACACAAAATAGAATTATCAAATAACGATCTCAACAACATAGGAAAAGAACAAGGTGACGACAAAGGACAAACACCAGTACCATCAACAACAATACTGACACAAACGAACACAATCAATAACACCACAACAAACCACAAGCAAAGTCAAATTAATCTGCAACAACTGAAAATATGGTAAACCAAGCAGAACAACTTTTGAATCAGCAAAAAAAGGGCTAAACCGGGGCTAAAATTTACAAAACAAATACTTATCCAAAATTGGCACTAAACCTGTCTGAAAACACTGAGTTGAAACTGAATTGGGATGAAAACCATTGAACCGACATCAAACTATGTCGAAAACCATTGAATCAAACACTAAACTTGGTTGAAAACAGTGAACCAAAATTAAACTGCAATAAAAACGATTAACAACGCCAAAAGGTGCCAATAACCACAAAGTCAACACTAAACTTGAATTGAACATGGATGAAAAATCACTAAACCAATACACAACTTGCCCAAAAATTGTAAAATTGACATTAAATCGGGTTAAAACACTGAACTGGAAATGAATAGTGATGAAAAATACGCAAACACCAAATTGTCTCGAAAATCACCTAATCAACACTAAATCTAGCTAAAAACACTAAAAGATGGAATTGAACCAAATGAAAACTATTAAACCATCACCAAATTGGACTGAATATCATTAAACTGACACTAAACCTAATTGAAAATACTAAAATTCACACCCATTATCAGACACTGGAGAGATGAACACGGATCTAGGCACCTCACAATAGCTGGTAATAATCATGATAACCGATTAACAACTAATGGAGATATTGACGATAGGAAAACTATAATCTCGAGTGATTCCAACGACGACAACAATTGATGAACATGTAGATGACTACAACTTAATGTGTGCGGGGCCGGCCCAACCACTGAGCGAGTGAGCCACTTGCCTAGGGGTGGGCCGTCACCCAAATATCTTGCTCTAATACCAAGTTAAAACTTAATAATTATATTGTTGGGGTAAAAGAAAGAAATAGACGTAGAAGAAGAAGAAGAAGAAGAGAGGAAGAAGAAGAGTATGAACCAATATTATGTATAGGGTATATGTTGTCAAGACCCTGTCAGTTATTTATATTAAATTGTTGTTGAAGACAATTACGATGTTGGGAAAATAGAACATAATAGGAAAGTAGAACAATGAGACAGAGACATAATTGGAAGCAAAACAATACGAAAGTAACACTCTAAAATTGTCCAGTTAGAATAATTTATACTTTCTAGAGTTTTGCATTGACCTTCGACCTGAATTATTTTTTTCTGAACAAAATAATGACATTGTTAATAATCTGGTTAAAGGTTGCTTCACTCCGCATAATATTAGAAAGCAGCATTTTGGTGGTTCAGAGAAGCACTCCCACTTGTGAAATTATTGTCACATTTAATAACTGATTGATTATATGTGTCCATTTATTTCAGGGTCCGGGTGGTGTTACTGTCAAGAAGACGAACCTAGCTTTGATCATAGGAATATATGATGAGCCTATGGCTCCCGGTCAGTGCAACATGATTGTTGAAAGGCTGGGTGATTATCTCATTGATCAGGGTCTCTAAACGCCTGGGTACTGAGGTTACTTTTGCATTATATTTTTCTTTCCTTTTTCTGTGCCTTTTTTTTTTTCTTCTTTCTTTGTTTATGCCCTCCCCCCTCCCCCTTTTTTTTTTTGCTCCTGTGGAGCCTGCAGCTGCCTGTCTGAAGTTGGAATTGTTGCAGTGTAGTATTTACATAATTGAAGTCCTGGAGAACTACATGTGCATTTCTACTTGGAAACTGGAAGACGTGGTCTTTTTCTTGTATCAAGTTATTGACGTTGTATTCTCTCTCCTCTTTTCCCCCCGTTCTCTTTCCAATGTTGGGATTGTCTGTACTTGGATGTTGTCTACTCCTGATACTTGGGCTTTTTCCAGTTGAAGTGGTTCTGTACTTCTGTTAGTTTGACATTTTATATTTCACCGGTTGGCATTGCCTAAAAGCACTTGCCCTTGGTGTTGCAAAAGGAAATGGATTTGAACTTTTGAACTCGTAACAGTAATTACCATTATGAGACCCCTTTTTGAAAATGCGCCACAGCCCAGAAACAACAGATTGTTGCAGTGAAAGAAAATCGCTTACAACAGTATAAAGGGTAAGCAGAGAGCAACAATATAGGAGAACGAACGTTTAAACTAGCCAGATGTATCTGTCACCACAAAAGAATCAAACTGTCCCTTTCATCATCTGTTCTGTAGTGAACAGTGCCATGATTGGTCAGAATGTTATCATTCCTCTTTGCAGTTGCATCAATACCTGCCCTTTCGATTTCTCTTTTTATTTATTTTTTATTTTTTTGGGGAGAAAGGGATTTGAACTTTTGATCTCAAAAAAACAAATTATTTATAAAATAAGAAGTATCATTGGACTAAAGGCTTGTTAGTGCTTGTAACGCTGCAGTCAAGCTACTTTGCTGATATGTGTTGGCAAGTAGCCTTTGGCTCAAGGATTTCCAAAGCATTGCCGGCTAAATGTAGAAGTTAAGCTCCAACAAACAGATGGTCAAATTCTTCTATTGACTTTGGAAAAACGGAAGATGATGAGCTACGAACTCTTTATGCACATTGACACTTGTAGCGAGAACTTCCCTCAACGCCAACCTAGCTAAAGGGTCGTTTCCTAGTTTGATTCCTGTTAATCAATACCAGCTAGCTATAGAAACCAGAAGAGCTTCACCAAAGGACATTTAGGTCCCCTCTTCCTGATGGCCTTCCAAGCAGAGGATACACTAAATAACCTATTTATAGTATTGTTCCTTAAATCTTCCAATCCTATTCATTCCTTGTGAGGCTATATCAGTCTTGGCAAGATCCAAATAATCTGCGGAACTGAGGAAGATGGTCGTTCATCCTGCTCCTCCATATATGCAATTGAACTTCATGACCAAAAGGGCAGAGAATAAACTTAATGAGTGATCCATTTAGAATTCCGCTGCCATAGGATCCCAAAACTCCGATTGCCTCATTTTTTGACAGGAACAACAGAGTCAATAATTCAGATCCTTCCACGATACCCTTGAATTCTAGAGAGACAGACAAGCGAAAGCTCTCATCCATGTAGATAAGTTGACAGAACAACCATCTCGTCTGAATTTATGTCCCCCATCCACCCACTTCCGTTTTAAAGCACTTGCTACCAATAATCATTGCAAGAGCATCTTCCATGTTTAAAATGATGGAAGCGACTCCGGTCACGCACAATAATCTCTCGGTGAACGATACTGGAAATTATCTTTATTGCATCATGACAGTCATCACAAATTCTCAGATTCTTAACAACACGAATCGTGGTTCCTTCACTAGTACTAATGAGACCAAATGCAATTGCTAACTTCTCGCTGTGTGTGGATAAAGCATCCTCCTTCTCTTCCTCGTCTACATTGTGCAATATTAAGTCTGTCTTTGGTTTATACCCGGCTAGCTTCATTTTCAATCCTAGCTCTCTGATCATTATGTATATCTTTTCAGACAGAGGGTGAGACTTGTCTCCCATGAAAAACTCGTACACTGTGTTATCCACCTCAATCCAAGAGCATCCAGGGGTTTTAATTACCCCATTATCTCGCATTCTCAGCCTACACTTTGCCGCATCATCCAACCTACCCATTGAAGCATAAAGATTGGCGAGATATATATAGCTGCCAGAATGTTCAGCATCCAGTTCAAGAATACGCTGCACAACCCGCTCCCCTCTGTCAGTGTCTTTGTAAATCCGACAACCACCAAGCAGTGCACCCCAAACTATGACATTCGGTTTCATGGGCATCGATTTGATCATATTTTCTGCTTTGTCAAGGTGACCTGCTCGACTTAGAAGATCAATCACACACCCATAGTGCTCAATCTTGGGACTTAATTTATATTCCTCCTCCATCATATGAAAATATTCTAGCCCTTTATCAACCAACCCTGTATGAGTACATGCTGTTAATAGCCCCATGAATGTACAATCATTTGGATGAACTCCACATCCAAGCATTCCATAGAAGTACCCAAAAGCTTCATCTGCATGACCATGTATGGCTAACCCAGTTACAAGTATACTCCATGATATAACATCCCTATCTTGCATTTTTTCAAAAATCCTTTTAGCTTCCACTATACATCCACACTTTGCATACATGTCAGCCAAGGCGTTCCCTAAAAACAAGCCCAATTCCATCCTGCTGCTACTAATAAATCTATCAATCCACTTCCCCAAATCAAGTGCACCCAAATGGGCACAAGCCGGCAATACACTCACAAGAGTAACATCATTCAGTCTCACTCCCATTCTTTGCATTTGCCTGAAAACCTCGATGGCCTCATTATACTTCTCATGTTGCGAGTAACCAGCAATCAAAGCATTCCAAGAAACCACATTTCTCTCTGGCATTGCATTGAAAAGACCTTTAGCCTCATCCAACAGACCCAACCGTGCATACCCACTAATCAGAGTCGACCAAGAAACCAAATTTCTCTCTCCCATCTCATCAAATACCCTTCTAGCCTCATGCACCCGCCCACACAAACAATACCCAGAAAGCATTGTGTTCCAAGACACAACATCTCTAATAGACATTTCATCAAAGAGTTGAAATGCTATTTTTTCATGTCCAACTTTAAAATACATATCAATTAGAGAATTTCTCACGAAAAGGTTAAATTCAAACCCACATTTAGCAACAACACTGTGAATTTTAGACCCTTCAACGTCGTCCTTTAGGCCAGCACAGGCTTTGAGGACAGAAGTGAAGGTATACTCATCCGGATCAGGGGCTTTTGGTGATGAGATTTGGGAATTGAAGTATTGGATTGTACGGAGGAAGTCGTTGTTTTGGGCAAAGGCTTTGAGGATTGAATTGTAGGAGAAAATGTTTGGGTTCTGGAGGTAGTGCGTGAAGATTAAGGAGGCGTGACGCACATTACCATGGTCGGCGCAAGAACCGATGAGCTTGACAGCGACGATGTTTGAGTCGAAATTCGGGATTGGGGAGACGGTGACCTGGGCTTGGATTTGGAGGAGGTGGGTCATACCGAGCTGGCTGGCGCATTTTAGCAGGAGGTGGAGGAGTCGGGTGTGGACCGTGTGGTTGGTGTTGTGAGGTTGAAGACGAGGAGCCAGGGTTTGGGGGTAGACTCAACTGACTCGTTTTCTGACTCGGTTGCCTCATGCCGTGTATACGAGTCTGGATTGGAGGGAAATAAACAGTTTGCCCCTAAACTTTTACAAAATGTCACTTACGCCCTAAAAAATTAAAAATCTTATCTTTTACCTTAAAAGTTTTTTAAACAGTAGCAATGTGTTCCATTTAATAAATGGTGTCACACTTTTGGTATGTTGACGTGCCCCATGCCATGCGTGTGGTTTGAGATGATTAATTTTTTTATAAAATAAAATGTAATGTTTAAATTTTCTATGAATCAAAATGACATTATGATTTTTTTAGGAAGAAAAAAAAATTAACGAACACCATCTTATGATTGACACTTTGCGGCAGTTTCAAAGACAAAAGGTTAATGTAAAGTTTTTTTTTTTTTTTTAATCTTGGAAGTAGCAAAGTAAAGAATTTTAAACTTTTTCAATGCCTAAAACTTCATTAACTTTTTTTTTTTTTTTGAAAAATTACACTCAAATTTTTTTAGGGTTGTCACTTAATTATTTATATCCTAATATTTAAAATATTACACACATATCCCTTGAGGTTTGTACGCAATAATATTTAGATTTCTGTCGTCAATGTCCGTTAGTTTATCTGTTAATAAATTATACTTAGACCCCCTAAAATTTTTAAATATGTAATATTTAGACTCCTAAAGTTTAAAATATTATACATAGACAAAAACTACTCCAATTAAAGATAGAATATCAAATATTTTAAATTTTATAATTAAAATTCATGTTATATTATATCATTTATTGAAATAAAATAAAAAATAAAAACTTAATTTTTTCTTTAAAAAATTTATAGTTAGTATACAATTATACTATCTATTAGAATAAATCTAAAAAATAAATAAGAGATCAAACTGCAATAGAACAATATCTTCTATCTTTAATTGGAATAATCTGATCGTTTAATAGATTTCGTTAGTTTTGTAATAAATAAATAGTTTAAATATAATATTTTAAACTTAAAGGATTTAAGTGTTATATACCTACAAATTTCATGGGGTTTGGATATAATTTACTAACGAATTTAATAACGGACATTGACGACAGGAGTTTAAGTATTATGCGTGTACAAACTTCAAGAGATTTATGAGTAATATTTAAAATTTAGAGGTCTAAGTGATTAAATGACAAATTTTAGAGAGACTAAATATAATTCTTCCTTTTTTTTAATAATGATAATTTTGTTCACATATTGTTTAATAAATATATATAATCCTACTTGAATCATATGTTTAGGATACATAACCACTTCTTATTTATTTATTTTCTGGGAGAGAGAAAAGAGACTTGAACTCTGGACCTTAAGAAAATGACATTTTTACAAAATAAAGAGTATTATTAGACCAAATACTCGTTGATAAAAAATATTTTTATAAGATTATAACTTGGAGACATAAAAATAATAATCTATGAAATTATTTAAGATGGGTTGGGTTGAACAAAATCAATCTATTAGAGTGGGGCCAACTGACACTATAAGCAAGTGAAATGTTTGCTTAGGCTCATAAAAAATGAGTACCCTAAATTATATTTTAGGTTTTTATAATACTAGTTGTTGAACACGTGTATTATACATGACCTATTTTAAGTATCAAATATTTCAAATTTTAGACTTTCATAAAATAAATAGTCCTATATCAAAACATTGGGATAAAATATGTGTTTGTTATTTTACATACAGTTTCTTGACTATTTAAGAGTTCATGCATCGAATAAAGTGATTGTTCCATAACTATTATCTTGGTCGAGAGTTAGAAGTCTATTAGTTTCATCCCTATATCACCATCATAAATTTTTGCTAAAACTACTTAATAACTTAATTTTTCATAGGATAAAATTTAGCATTTATATATTGGACCATCAAATATAACCTCTACCAAACCCATCTCAAATTACAAACACACAGATGACTTATTAGCTATACTTAAGCGCAAAAAATTTAAGATCC
>CM042198.1:17095452-17111526 GCA_023539305.1 Ilex asprella | reverse complement strand
GATGTGTTACTTCTGCCAGTTTTACATCAGCAAATAGAGTATTGATTGGCTGGCCTTCAAACAAAAGGCAGCCTATGTGATGTGTTTGGACACAGAGATGCTATTCTCCGGGTCAGGAAAAAAATCGAATGGATTCGCAAAAAAATGAGTTGGATCAGGGTCCCCAGGGTGGTGAGGTAGAAGTGGCTTGGATTTCCCTCTATCCATATCTGTGTTTCATATATCTAATGTTCTTTTTGGGAGGAATGAAAGGGGTCTGAACCACCCTTAAGGATCCCAAAAGGAAATAAATTAACCAAACAACAATGTTCGTGGGTTGTGTCCCGTATTTTAAATGAAGACCTGTTCCAATTTTTATTCCTCTAACCTGGAACTCAAAATGCATATCGGTAGATTGCATCAGCAACTCCATCTTCGTCGTTACTGGCACCTATCACGTCTGCTACTGCTTTTGCCTTCTCTGATCCATTATTCAAAGCAATGCCAAGAGAAGCCAACTCAAGCATCTCAACATCATTTTCCCCATCGCCAATGGCCATTATCTAATAACAAAATAGTAAGAATTCAGAAAGTATAAGATCAACATTGCCACATCGCCAAAACCGAAGAAAGGTAAAATTAATTCCAATCCACAAGCATAGTTCTGTCATGTTTCAACAAGGATCATCACAGTTATTACTTTAAGAAATTTGTCAAAGATTATCAACCTGAGTATTGTACTAAAAAGGTATACGCCCTACACCTCATTATCGTAAAGAAAAGAATCAAGTCTGGAGAGGCCATTACCCTCTCCATAAGGAAATAACACTGGTTTGAATGTTAACCAACTGCTTAAGATCTTAGAAAGAAGTAAAAAAAAATGTGAGGCCAAACTCTTCATAAGTGAGCCAACCAAGTGCATCTAGTATTTTCCAGTGTGGCAGCTAGGTTTGAACTTAGGACAAATCAATAGTATGAATCAAACTCTGTTACCATATTGACCAACTCCTCAATAATTAATCAAATGTTAAGTTTGAGGGTGATCCAAATGACAATTTAAGTGAGTTGGTATTCTGACAGTTCCAATGTTTCTTATGGGCGGGATAATTATCTCTGCATAAAGAGGGCTGCATATACCTTGTTTGTCTCCAAATAAAGTCTGCGTTTGTATTAAGAAAATTAAAATGTAGACAAAAATAAAGAACAGGTAATTGAGAATGTTTCAAGAGATAATAAGCTAATTTTAACAACGATCTTGCAGCTAAAGAAGGGATTCTCCAAAACAGTAAAAATTGAAATGGTCTGAATTGAGTAAAGAAGCTCAAAAAGAATCAGAAGCAATATAAATAAATAGACTGCTAAATAGGCCTCATAAAATTGATAACCAGCTATTTTCGGGTTCACAGTAGAAAATCCTTATCCAATACTTCTAAAATGTTAGAATAGACTTGGTAAGTTAACGAAATTCACACAAGCCAAAAATGAAAAAAAAAACTTAATGAAATTCACACCAAATTAGAGCAATTCAAAGTTCATTGCACTCAATTTGAAATTTGGCATTTGTCTTGGAGCAAACATGGATAAAAATGGAAGCCTCCTTCCTGATCTAAATCCATGGATGATTTAAAGGGACTAAGATGAACCAAAGCTTGGCAATTTATTTTAACATAGCCAGGCCACAGACCCAATATAAAAGTAGAATTTTCCGGTTCAGCATATCCAATTGTTCACTATCGGCAAGGACAAAGTCAAGCTTTGGCCATAAGATATAGCAATACTGTGAGTGACATGATCCAATATTAGTTGAATGATTGAACAACTCCTATAGTCTCTGATAGAGCTCTTTATGTTGCGTTTCGACTTTTGAGTTAAAACATAGTGGTCAGATTCAACATATTTTATTCATTTTTTTGTGTCGACTATTTTGTCATCTCAAGATTTTCTTGACACAGGCTATAGTTTTGTCCATGGATCATAAATTGGTTCATGTTACTTGCATTTTATTTGGGATCTTAAGTGACTAGAATATTCCTCATTAGTAAAGCAAACTTAGTTTCCTAGTAAGAGCCCTAATTTTTATGGTAGTAAGAGAGTGTAATGTCATTAGTTTAACAAACTTGATTCATGAGAATTGTGATTGTGTTTACGTGCCAATCCTTGTGAGGCTAGTCAGACTCTTTACTTCCCTTTTCCTTCTTCTGTCGTTGCGCCCCTTAGTTGACTTGTGATTATACCTAATTTTTATCACCCTTTGCTACCTTAAATTTCATACTACCCGACCTTTTATCCACTAAAACCCATAAAAATTACAGAAACCAACCTCGGGTTGCTGTTTGCTGTATTAACAGGACAAGAACTATCTCCAAATCCTACAATATCAAGCCATAACCAACCTTCACCCATTCCTCTACCCATAAACCATCAAACAACTGTTTTCAAAATAATTCTGCAACTCTCTCAAAATCACTTATTTAAGCCTAAAAGTCGATTTCTTTCCCAAGTGGCTTAAGTTTAGGTTGAAAACTTGTAGGCGAGTGTGGTAGTAGATCTGTTGAATACCCAAAAGAATACTAGAAAAGGCTGGCAATGAAATTCAAAACAAAATTGTTCCTGTCGAAGCATCTTTTCAAGAAAGACAATAAAACCCTTAAAAGTAAAGGTCCAAAATAATATTTCACCCACAGTTGATGCTCAATGTCATCTCTTTTAGTGAGTCGTGATGATTCTCCTCCCTCGACAAACACACCATCTCCTCCCTCTACCTCTCTCCTTTGACAATCTGTTTCCAACATCAACTACAGGTCCAATGCCTCTAAACCTCTTGCATCCATGTTGTCAGTTGATCACCATATCTACCAAAAGCCCCAAAAACACTAACTAACCTTTAAACCCAAACACCCATCTGTATGCTGTGAAAGATTCTGCTGTTATAGTTCCAGACCATCATCACAACTTCCCTCCATTAAATCCAAGAACCATCCAAAGTGGAAAATATAATAATTAACTAATTTTTACACCATTTATAAAATAATAATTCTACATGTTTAACAAACTACATACGCAGCATACATAGGCAAACACCTTCATTATCTAGAAAACGTTGGAAATTTTTCTGCCAAATATTTTTAAAAACAATAAAGGTGAATGAAGGATGCATATTCCAAAATTCTGGGCTTTTTTTAGGAACATATATTTCAAGAAAGTTATTCATTCGAAGGTGATGTAACAAGATGATAAAGATAACAGCATAAACAACAAGGGAACAGGATTTGTTGGCACACACCTCCTTTGTAGTGGCACCCAAATGATCTAGAAGCATTTGCACTCCCCTCCCTTTTGAAGTTCCTGAAGGAACAATCTCAAGCATATCCGGTACAGCTTGGACAACAGAGGCAAGACCTCTTGTTGCTTCAGCCCAGTACGGCCGCAAAGAAGTAGCCACTCCCTCAGCAGTGTCTAAGAAGATCAGCTTCTGCGAATTTGAATGATGTGTCAAAACAAGAAAAACAGAAACAACAATAACCATAATGTATTATAAGAATTTTTTACGTGGATAGTCAGAAACAAATTTCAAGGCTAATATGAAGAAAATGCATTCTGATAATGTCTTACCTCCAGACAATTTTACATATAGGCCTATACCAAAAAAGCATATACATAATCCACACTTCATGCTTAAACAAAGAAATCCATGTATGACTCCTAATAGAGTTTCGATCATCATTTACCCTCGGTCAATGGAATGCTGGTTCTCAGTGGAAACCAGCAATATGGCAAAAAAATCTTATTCCATGATTGCAAAGTCAAAATACTTTGTGTATAACTGCGTACACATGCTTTTTGGGCCTTAGTTATGGTTGACAACAAAAAAGGTGCAGTTTTGGAGTGGTAAAACTGATGCAGATCAGGAAGGGGAAGAATTAGGGGATGCGATGAGAAGAAGAAAGAGATGAGAAGAGAAGGAAATTAGGGCAAATACCCTTACATGCACCCCTTTATATAGGGAAACCATGACCCCAAAATAAAAATTCCTTACATAACTCTATCACCAGAAAGATAAATACTAATTAGCATTCAAATAATTAAGTAAACCTTAAAACAAATCTACAATTATTATCCAACTCCAACACGGTTCTCATCAAAAACACTGCACCATCTTTTTTAATTTATGCTGTAACAGGGTGTCATTACTAAGCTGAGTGTGAATACTCAGGCACCAAGCATGAGGCTGTGCATTGAAGTTCGACCAAAGAACAAGTTTCTACAGATTGGCTTTTGTTTCTGGTCTACCCCTCCTAGTACCCATGCAGGTAGGCCCGTCAGTAAGAAATGGCCTTTTGTTATTCCATGCTTTAGTATGAGTCGCAAGACTGATTTACAAAATACTTAACAGATTACCTGTATGTCGACACCAGCCACGAGGTGCTCAACCGAAGGCATGATCTCCGCCTGTCAAAAGATCTCATGTGAAACAGTGAAGAATCAAGGCATGCACTCACTGAGAAAGGATTATTATAAAGGGAAATTTTTTATGAATCAGGCACCTCTGGCTCATGATATATGGTATGAAGTGAATCTACAAGAGGGTGATTAAATAATGTTAAGCAACGATCCTCACTGAATGCAATCAGCGGAACTTTATGGTCCAGGGAGTAGAGAAATGCCTGTGCATTGTACAAGAAGAATAGTTATACATCTGCACCAATAGACAATAAGTTGATGAATACAACTTCCTTACATGCCTTGCCACCATATCTAGATTTAGATAGTTCACTTAGTCAAAAGCAACAATGGCACATTTCGAGGGACAATGAACAATTGGAAAACAATTGAAAGTTTTGGTCCCATGTGATAGAGCAAACAAACAAGAAGCATGTCAGTTATGTAATGATCTATGCAACATAGATGCAACAGCACTAAAACCAAGCCCAAAGCAACAGTTTTGTCCTGCTAGCCTCAGATGATAGAATCAAGAATTTCAACCATACAAGAAAACAGCTCAATAGTCAGCCGCGCTGAACAGAAAGAGACTGCTGGTTGCTATTAAGATATGGGCACAAAAACATGTAAAAGAAACAGGTGAATACTTCCACGCAAAAACACATTATTTTTGGTGAATTTTTTGTGAGAAATCATAATAACACCAGTGATGCTTATCACATCCCAGGACACATTTTAAACATCAACAGTAAATAACATCACCTGTCTACAGAAATCTGGATCTAAATTCCTTCTAAAAATTTCCCGACCTTGTCTACCATACACAAGTAATCCCTGGAATTCATTAGAGAGTTGACGATCAGCGGCAACACAAGGTAAAAGTAATTAACACCTTCAAATTAAGCCAAACTACAAATAAAAAATTTAAGTACTTTTTTAGAAAGTAGATAATAGAAATAAAAGGGCATTTGCATGATGTTTATATATGGGAGAAAAATTTCAGAGACTTGGTTATCATGGAATAAGTGAGCTAGCAGGGGTTTATATTATAAATCATAACAAGCTTTAAATTGCAATTTATGATTTGAGTTGTATGGTGGAATTGATTCAAGTAGCTCCTTCCTGCACCACATTAAAGATCCACTAAGGAAGAAGCACCCAAAGGCAAATTGCATTGAATATCTATTCTAAAATCGGGCTAGCACACATTAGTTCAGATCTCGGTAACACCTGATTGACCCAACAATCTAACTTGTCTAGGCCATGTTCCCTAGGGAATTATCAGTCTAAGCCAGTCGCCAAGCAGGTCACACAAAGCTCAGATCATCTATATCTTTCTAAAGAAAGAGGTGTTATCCATTGTGATTGTTTCTGTTCTATAGCAGTTTATGTTGAGTAACAGATATTACACTTCAATTGTTTATAATTTTTTGTCCATAGTATGAAATATTTCAAGTTAATGTAACAGTTCAGCAGATAGTTATTACTTATTAGCAGGGATTTGTCAACTTATGTAGTGAGATACAATTAGTAGTATCCAAAAAGGTTCCCATGATGTTCAACTAATAAGTTGAATCTAACAGCATCAAGAAAAAAGGTAAATGGCCAAGATTTCTCTCTTTTTCATTATTCTCCTTTTCCTCTTATTTCGCTGCAGTTATATGATCGAACAGCTTTCATCTGAAAAATGTACAGAATCTTTGACACAGCACACATAAACCCTAATCTAACTTGCAATATCATATTTGTCGATTCAAAAATCCGTATTCATATTATTACAAATTCTATGCGTCTAACATAACATCAATTAACAGTGCAGGACTGGAAAGGTTCTACATAAGGTTTAGGAGTCCAAAAGAGAATCACAGCAATTATCCAACATCAGACTGGTGAAAGATGACCACAAACCAGAAGAATACATAAACCTGCAGAAAAACCCCGGGGGAAAACTCCGAAACAATGCCATCTTTTCCTGCTAAATCTACCATCTTCAGAACATTTATGACAGCTGGACGAGTCTGTGTCCAAAGATACAATTATCCATTGATTACGTCTGTCAAAGAAGCAGCACTATCCCACAGATATCCAACAGAAGGGAAGACATAACTATTTAGTGAGAAGTGATGATTAAAGTTTGTCTTTCCTTACTTTTCCAGTGGCTATCATCACTTTTACACCCCTTGACAAGGCCTCTCTCAAAGCTTTTGCCGTTGTTAAAGTAATCTGACTTCTGCTGTTCAGCAGTGTGCCTGATGTTTAAAATAAAATATCATTAAGCAAATGAACATTCAAAAAAACTGAAATAGTGAAATTCATTTTATAGGCGATCTCACCGTCCATGTCACAGAAGATATATCTGTACTTTGGTTTGTAGAATCGAAGACTACCTACTTTTTTCCTGTCTTTTAACAATTTACATGTCAGATTCTGTTTGCAGTTCATAAATAAAAAAAAATAGCTTGCAGATGGATAATGAGTGTGTCCATCCAAGAGAAAGATCAAATGGACAAATGTGTAAGTTTAGAATTGATGAAAGGCAATTACCATCTGAATTATCCACATAAGAGCTTCTAACTTCTGCATCAGATGCACTCTGAATTAATCCTTTCCCCTTCCACCCAAGACTCTTCAAAAGAATTTCCTCCTCCTTCTCCATTTCTACTTCAGCATCATCACTAATCTCATGATCAAATCCCAAAAGATGTAGCAAGCCATGGACCTAGAAATTTTTGTTCAAAGTGTAATTACATTATCCAAAAAAAAAAAGTTTCTTGCAAAATGGAAACAGGTCACACAGTCTGCTTCACCCTTTTTATTTTTCATTTTCCCATTTTTTCTCGTCTTGAGCTAGCCTACTTCTATCATTTTTAAGTCATAGTTATCAAATTGTGATTCGTATCGGCAATCGGAATCCTGAATCGTATCGAATCGTGAGTCGTAAGATTCGACACAAAATTTGAACAAAAATTAAAAAATAATATTTACATATTTAAAATAGGAAAAATATTGAATATGGAATGTTATAGCATTCTTAAAAATAATCAATTGACATAATCACGTCGTCTAAATGGAAAGACGCTAGCCTTTTACTTCATTTTCATCTTTTACTTAATCATTTTCAAATTCAACAACCTGAAAAAAAAAATTATTAAAGAACTATAGCTATTTAAAAACCAAAACAGTGACGTCCAGTACAGATCAGGTGACAAACATGAATGAAAAAAAATATAAGAAAATTGATCGGAAGAAAACATCCAGGCCAACATTTTGAAACAAAAAATTAGAACCTAACAAACTATCCCTGAAAGAATTAAGATCAAAAATCAAAATTTTTTCTAAAATATAGTGACAAGAGATAAAAAAATTAAACGTAAAAAAAAAAAAGGCATACTAAGGCTTTCTTACTGTTAAGAAGAAGAAGAAGAAGAAGAAGAGGAGGAGGAGGAAGAGGAGCAGGAGGCATACTTTCAGTCGATGACGCAAAAGTTTTAGTCGTGACCTACGCGAGAGAGAAAACGAACAAAAAGGCTGAATTTTTATTAGAGCGTGGGTTCCTTTGCAAACAAAATGACATTGTTTTGCAAAAAATTTGGGTTTAAAAAAAAAAGTGACTGAATCGTGCGATACGAATCGAATCGTACGAAGCATACGATTCAGATGCGATTCAACTTTAAAAATGATTCTGATATAAGATACGAATCGTTTTGTACCTACATCAAATCGAATCGTACAAATCGAATCGCGAATCATACGATTTTAATAACTATTTTAAGTATTTTTTCTCATGTATGCTTCACCATGAGCAAGGAAAATGTTCTTAAAAAAGAAAAGAAAAAAGAAAAAATAAACAATCTCCCAATCTTTTATGTTTCTTGAGTGCTACACATCCCAAAATAAAAACAAGGTTGTACTCTTTGAGCAAAGCAAATAAATTCTTCATTAGTCAAGGGTATCTAACACTTACTATTCCTGGGCTGTGAACAAGATTTCGTTCTTTCAATATGCAATGTTTAAAATGAATCATTCAATCTTGAACCATAGAAAAGTGAGAACAAAGGAAAATGAAGCCGTTGTGCATGCATCAAGACAGATAAATGTATAAGATAGGTGACATCATGAAAGCTAATAAAATAGATACAAGAACACAGAATATACCAAATAAATACAATTGAACCAACCATGAGGATGCGTATCTCATCAAGAAGAGTGTGCTCTCTTTCTTCTGCTTGTCTTGCAGCTGTCTCAACAGAGATTACTATGTCACCCAACATAAGCTGCAAAAGAAAAAAGGATGTCAAGTTTGTTTCTCGAAATCAATAATTATAGTAATATATTGAGTTCTTACAATTGGAAGCTTAAGTTCGGGGATATGTTGTGACATGGAAAGAACATCAGTAGCGTGGTCCTCGTCCCTCCAGTCCTTATTAAGTTTGCGGATAAACTCATCATTGCAAAGTAGGACTGATAATTCAACATTATCAAAACGACCCACATCATCAATATCAGTATCTCTTGTTTTATACTCTGAATCTTTCAGACCATCAAATGCTAGCTTCATTGCCATTGGAACATTCAGACGGAGCATTTCAGCTATATTCTGCAACATGAACAAAGATTTAAAGATTCAGTCTGTAAGGAACTATACATTGTGGCACTAAAGTAACACCTATGGTAGCAAGTTTAATTTTGAGTAAACCAACTTCTGCAGCACATTCAGGTCCATAGTCCATATTTGTGTTACCTCAACTTTCATGGGGAGGTCAAGTGGGGCATTGCAAGAATATATGGGATTTGTCGTGAATAGCGCAAGAAAATTCTTGAGCTCATTATTTTTCAGCTCTTTCTTCGAATGTGTAATTGGCTTGAATCTGTTTCATTATATAAAGTCTAAGTGCCTCGCTGGTATACGATAAATTTCCTGGACTGTTAGTATGTGATACAAAGCAAGGTTAGTCTTTCTTCAGCTTTAACTTGTCAAAGACTCCATTTTAGAGATTGCATAAAAATTGTTACCTGGGCGTCAAGGATTCGAATGGCAAAAACAAGCTCTCGGTGGCGGGACCTTGGACTGCCCTTTTTTAGGTATGTTTTTGGTTGGTCTAGCAAAAGGAGTAGCAAACCAAGTGTTATCAACATTGGCCACCAAAAATTCTTGGATATCAAGGTGTTCTTTTATCTCCAAGTCATGTCCCCCCATATGTTTATGAAGTAGTGACTTCTTGGAGTAGATTCAGTAGAATGCAATGAAGAATTCTTTTACGCTTATTTCTCTTGATATGTGAACCATCATTTCTAGTTGTGAGAACTAATGCCCTAGAGGTGATTCCTAGTACCAACGGGCCTTTGGTCCAATGGTACATCTTGCCTTGTGAAGGCTTTGTTATCTTAAGGTCAAGGGTTCAAGTCTCCCGTCCTTTTTTTTAATCTCACATCTCTAAGCCGATAACAAGATCTACAAGCATTGCCTTCCATACCCAAACACCTCATTTTGGCAAGTTCAATCATCCCCTTCAACCAAGATTCAAAACAACTACCCAAACCTAGCAAGTTACTGTAAAGAAGCTTTGTTCACATTGCTTGAACAGCAATCAGACATTCAACAAAATCATTAGCTTAGGGAAGTGCTAAAGGTACAGGAGACTTTTTTGATGCTCCTCCTGAATATTTAACAAATGGCTTTCCAACTTCCAACAATATCCAGTATGCTAATGACCTTTATTCTGGGGCCAAAATTACTAAATTTGCCTACCTACTGAATGAATATTATGGAGCATGCAGAGTTAAAGGGACATGAGATTATCTCTTGTCAAAAGAAGCCATCAGAGAAAGCTCAAGTCCATTTGTTGTTCCCCCTCTATTGACAAAAACGAAGGATGGAAGTAGGTGAATGTGAGTGAAAAATTGTGCCATTAACAAAATCACTGTCAAAAAACAATTTCCAATTCTGCGAATTACATGCAAAAGAGATGGCAGTGTTAGAACCCCAAAACTTATATTCTCTCCTCAGATTCTTTTCAGATTTTAATCATTTTGGAGCAAAAAGTAAAGATCCTGCATCATTTAGTTCATTACCAAAAGCAGTTATTTGGATTTTTGGAATCCCCTATATTTCCTAATAGACACTTAATTGTGTTTCATTCCCTCCAGCTCTGAACGTTTTCCATTAAAATCCCTTCATACTTCAACTGTGGTTTTCCAATTTAAACATAACTGAAACACCAAACAATGTAAATGTTAAAAAAAAAAGACATTTATGTCTTGCAGTTTTTCTATGGGGGTCGAAATAGATCTCAGGAGTTTTTTTATCTGCATTGTATTTCAAGAGGTTAACCTTGCTTTAAGAGTTAAATGGTAGTGCCTCTTGAGGTTTGTGTCCTTCTTAACTTCTTGGATGGTTTTACATCCGTGTGGTTCTCCATTATTCACATCAATCCTAACACATTAATATACTATTGTTTCTACATTAGTATCGATGCAGAAAACTTTATTATGATGTGCAACAGAAAATGCCCCTACAACTCATTTAATCCTAGTCTTGCTGTCTTGGTCACAACCTTATTCTTAGTAATTATAATTAGGAGAACATATTCTACTTGAAATTATAGTTTAAGAATTATATAATTTTCCTACTTTTCTAGAATCATTAAGCAGATCAATAAAATCAAAACAATCCTAATCAAGCAGCAAGAAAATCTATCCATTCTGCATTATCTCACAATGTGTAGCCATCCAATATGCTGTTCAAAATCTACAATGAAGAAAAACCTTTATAATGTGTAGCCATCAATTATAATGTATGTCACTCGCCTCAGATAATTTAGCAAGTTGCAAAGTACATGTAGCTATCAAAGCGCAATCATGCGGGGTGGAGCCAGACGGCCAGAGTCTCTTTCTAGTGGGGACAACCTCTGGTTGAAGAAAATGACTACACAATAATCATTAAAATTCGTTGCATCTTGCAAAAATAATTGTTTAATTAGTAGGGGCAAATTATTAGAAAATTTAATTTTGATTATATCTTAAAACTAACCCTAAAAGTTTTCAAAATTTCAGTGGGCCAATTGACACCACTGCCCCCCCCCCCCCCCCTGCAATCATGTTTTCCCTTTAAAAGATATAAACCCCCTACCACAGCACCTAAACTTTGCAAATTTACACGTTTCCACCAATTCCTTAACAGCATATGTGTGCGCCTCAGCGTCTGCCTGTGAATATGTGTGGGTGTGTGTGGGAGGGGAACCCAAAATTTTCAGAAGTGCACAATTACATGAGCATTAGAAACAGCAGACATACACAAGCATCAGAAAGCAACGGCATTATCTCATAAGGCACATTTTTATGACAAAAACCACAAATTAAGAGAGAGAACAATCCACATTTTTAAAAATAAACATTCAAAACAAGTAATGCAACACTAAAACACAAATTAGATAGCTAGACAGAGAGAGATAAATGTACCAGAATTTCAGGATCGTCGGGCAATTGTTCTTCGATACAAATCTTTACACCGAGCTCCAACTCTTTCTCTTTATTCTTCGCCGGACGCCTCCGAAACTTCCGGTACCCTCTCTGCCATGCAAACACGTTTCCAAACCCTCTCGAAATGCTCCGATTTCGATGCTCACAGCTCAAAACGCTGAGCCTCCTACCAAAAAATGAATAGGAATCCACGTACGAATTCGACAGGAAGGAACGAACCGAATTACGAAGTCGACTCGAATGCGACGACGAATTGTGAGAGCATAGAACATCGGTGGTTGGCAGAGCGCGTGAAAAGCCACGCGCCGCCATGGTGTCGCCGGAGAAGGGTGGGTGGAGAGTGCGGAGGAGAGTGGAAAAACGAGAGAGCATTCAGGTGGAGACGGAGACAGAGAGAAATGAGGGAGGGCTGGTTTTGTTATCTACTTTGTGGGGTTGGGCGGTTTCACTGTAGACTGAGAGTGATGTCTACGTTGAGTTTGAGGCCAGTGGTGGCGAGTGTTATCGTTGGCTGATGGCTCCTCGACGGTTCCTTCTTAATTTTTTTGAGAGAATTACATCTAGATCCCCTCATTTTTTTATTTAATCTCTTAAATTTCTTGACATTTAAAATATTACACACAGATATTCTAAAATTTTGTACATACGTAACACTTAAACCCTTACCATCAATGTCTGTTAGTCTATAGGTTACTAAATTATACTTAGATATCCTAAAGTTTTTAGAGATATAAGATTTAGACTCTTCAAATTTAAAATATTATACTTAGATTAAAAATACTTCAATGAAAGATAGAATATCAAATATTTTAAACTTTGCAACTAAAATTCATGATCTATTATGTCATTTATTGGAATAAAAAAATAAAAATTTATTTTTTCTTACAAAATTATAATTAATATACAATTATACTATTTATTAAAATAAAATTACAAACCAAACAAGTGATCAAACTGTAATTGATACAATATTTTTTTATCTTTAAGTGGAATAATTTGATCGTTTAATAGATTTTATTTGTTCTGTAACTAATAAGTGGTCTAAGTGTGATATTTTAAACTTAAGGGATTTACGTATTATATATTTACAAATTTTAAAAAGTCTAACTATAATTTATTGTATCTTAGTGTAATATTTTAAATATTAAGTGATTAAGCGAAGGTCTGAATGTAATTCTTTCACGCCTTTTTAGTCTTACGGTCTTACCCATGCCTCCAATGACAATGTATCTAACAAAAAATGTTTCCAAAAAACAAAATGTGTTTTAAGGAGGGGTAACGGTTTGTTTAATGATTATCACTTTATTTTTTAGCTGTGGATTTAAACATTGTAATAAATTTCACAAAAAAGAAACAAAAAACTTATTATTAATTTGGCAAACTGATGTAGATAGTATAGCAACACAATACTTATATCGATAAAATCTATTTTGGGATGGTTCGGGCTGGTCAAATGTGTTGACCTTTTCAGTCGCACTTCCATATACACGAGTCTCTAAATACCTATGTTTAGCCAATAATGACGGGAGAAATAAATTCATCACACTCCTAGCACGGGATGACCCATGGTGACAAATTCCTTCGTTTTAGGGCTTGAAAAGGGCGTTTTTGATAATATTTTATAGTTGAATAATTTTATCGTCAAAATTAATCACCGTCAATTTTACCTTTAATCCGTGTGATAAGTAATTTTTAGCAGTATAATTAGTTTGAAAATTTCTTTTTTTGGCAAAATCTATATAATGGCCTAATTATGTAATTAACGATAATCAAGTCAAGTTTGGTTATTTCTTAATTAGTGTTAGGGTTTTAGTATTATTTAAACTCTTATAAATTGTAGGACTAAGCAGTTTTTGAATAATACAATTGAGAGAGATTCTCTTTTATTCTCAATTATTCTGATATTCTTTGTGAATCAACAGATCAATTGAAATCTTTAGAACTAGTATTTTTGTGAATCAACAGTTCTAGAGTATGATTTTAAACTGATATTTATGAACAAATTAACGGTTTGATCTCTTTATCCCTTTTCGTTCATTATACGTCTTTATTCTACCCGCTTCTCTGTATCACAAATCAATCAAGTTTTTAAATTAAACAGTCAGAACCACTAAAACGTTTATATTTTTAACTAATATTTTGAATTGTTTTTGAAGTAAATTCTTAATTATTTTCTCCTTTTCTTTTTGTTTTAAAATATTTTTGAAACGTTTTTTAGTTCTAACCAACAACTTACATTTAAAATATTGTTATTATTTGTTGTAAGAGTAGTATTGCAACACCGTAGAAATATTTTATTTATAAAAAATTATTTGCAATAGTAAATGTTGGATTGAACTATTAATAATCATCATTCCTGGAAAAATAAAATAAGATCAAAAATTAAAATAGATCAAAATATTATAGCTTAGAATTACCTATTTTGTAAATATCATGAGATTTAAACTCCACCCCCCCCCCAAGAATTGAGAAAATATTGATGAATCAGATTTAAGGATGTCAAAATTTGACACGAATCATTAACATGATACGAAGTTAAAAAATTTTGGTTTTCTTTATATCACTTATTTCGTAAACAACTGCACCAGACATGACACGACACTATTAATAAACAAATCGGTTATAAGTGAAGTCAATTAAAATAAATATACGATACGACTCGTTTATATACTAGTTACACACAATTGATGCACGACACGAACTTAATATAATACGACTAGTTAAACATAGATTAATAAACGAATCGAATATGAGTTGAATATTTTTTAATACGAACCCGTTTTACTCATCACGATTGACAAACTTAATAAGATCTATCAATTTGTTTATTTGTTAATTCACTTGGGGTTTCTTTTTTCTGCATAAATGACATAAAATCTGGTGACAAACCTCTTGATTTTATTGTTAGGTTAAGTAGAGCTTATTTTTAGGTCTAAATAATCATACCGAGTGTACAAAATTCCCAAATTTGTGATAAGTAAATGGTCAAACCCTAGTATTGTTAAGAATTTTCTTCAATAATTTGGCTCTCTTGACTAGAGTGACTGCTTAACTTCATCCTCTCGTATAGGCAAAGATCACAATGAAATCCTTTTATAGAGACCTGGGCATGGTTTTATACAAAGTGGAGTTATGGTTTGAAGTAAGAACAGTGATTAAATTGCATGTTTCTCCAGGCAATTTGAAAAGGATTTCAATTGGCTTAACAACTACTAATTAGGTTTTTTTGGTGTTCTCATTGGAACACACTGGCATATTCCTTACTTCTGGGGATATTGATCTGAAGCTTGAGCACTGTTCGTACACCGTTTTTCTTCTCCACCATGACGAATCAATTGATTTAACATAGGTATCCCTATTTGTGGTGAATTAGCAGAATGACAAACATAGATTCCGTTGGACTAGATCTAGGGATGGCACTGGACTGAAGTGAGGTCAGGGGGATGTAGTCGTCATCCCTATACTCGCTTAGAAAAATTCTTTCCATCTTCGGTCTATCCTCGTTAACGAATATAGTTTTCACTCATATCCCCGTTCGCGGGTAAATTTGTAATCCCAGCCTCTGTCCCGTCCCCGCCTTCACCCCCGCCCAAGCCCAAACCTAACATAATCCAACATTATAAATAATCCAAAAAAAAATCATGTCACCAACTGAAAATTATCACATAATTATTCTCATCAATAAGGACTAGCATTTGATATACTGCCTAAGTAAGAAGTCTATCTAGCACATTTCAAGCAAAAAGTTTATCCAATAATTTTCAAAGAACAAAAACCATATTCAAGTAGAATAAACTCAAAAATTAGCAAAAATTGTATCTAACATTATAATCAAAATTCAACAAAGACCATATTCAAATAGCATAAAATTAGAAAATCCAGAATATTGCATATCTAACACAGAAAATCAAATGTAACATATGAAAATTGCAGATCTAACACAACAAAAAAAAAATCAGAACAAGCAACATGAAAAAACCTAAAGCCTGTTTGGATATGTTTTCAAAAACTAGTATCTCAAAACAGTTTTTAAAAAGAGTTTTGAGAAATTAGTTTTGATATTTTTTTAGATAAAAAACTTGTTTTGTTAGATGATTTTAAAAATAATTTTATAGTACAGAAAATAGTAAAACTTATTTGGACAGCCTAAGTTATTTTTAGTATATAATATAATAT
>CM042198.1:17067476-17095352 GCA_023539305.1 Ilex asprella | reverse complement strand
CCCAGTCCCCGCCTTCACCCCCCGCCCAAGCCGAAAACCTAACATAATCCAACATTATAAATAATCCAAAAAATAAAAAAAAAATTCATGTCACCAACTGAAAATTACCACATAATTATTCTCATCAATAAGGACTAGAATTTGATATACTGCCTAAGTAAGAAGTCTATCCAGCACATTTCAAGCAAAAAGTTTATCCAATAATTTTCAAAGAACAAAAACCATATTCAAGTAGAATAAACTCAAAAATCAGCAAAAATTATATCTAACATTATAATCAAAATTCAACAAGGACCATATTCAAATAGCATAAAATTAGAAAATTCAGAATATTGCATATCTAACACAGAAAATCAGATGTAACATATGAAAATTGCAGATCTAACACAACCAAAAAAAAAAAAAATCAGAACAAGCAACATAAAAAAACCTAGTATCTAACACACCATAGATCCGAAATAAAAACCGTCAATAGCTAACACAATACATACTCTTAGATCTAATAAAATCCATCACAAATCTAGCAAAAAAAATCATAGATCTAATAAAAGTCATGAAAAAAGAGTACAAAGATAATAGATCTTACCTTATTGGACAAAGAAAAAAAAGCGAGCCACTGAATTTTGAAATTAACTTTATAGTTGGGTGAGAATGGGATTGGGGTTTATGATGTTATATATATATAAGGGTTAGCGGGGATAGGATAAGTGTCAGTCCATCCCTGCCTCCATCCTCATACGATTTTATATAGGTATTCTCTTATACATCTACCGTCTAATACGTATGGCCTATCGTCGATCCAAATAAAATAGATTTAAATAAATACTTATTTTTTCGCAGTCTACTATCATTCCTAACTAGGTCTCGTATATTGCTCTAAGCACACTTCAGCCCAATAAGAATAACTCCCTTGACTCAAGATCTAGTATTTAATAGCTGCAAAACAAAAATAAAAAATAAAAAATGCAAACAAATGTCATATAAAAGAAAATAGTTTTTCAATGGGGAATTTTAGTCACACCTTTTTTAATGTATCATATCTTAAAAGACACCCCATTTATTATCCAAAGCGTCATTGATATCCCTTCTAATTTATATTTAAACATTACTTCGGTTGTTAAAGTTGCTATTTCTAACAAAAAAATAATAATCTAAAATATCAAATTTTTTCCTACATAAATCCAAAATAATCTGTCTACATAAAATCCGATTAAAATTCAAGCTAACCAATTTTATTTTTTTACACATTAAAATTCAAGCTGACTAAAATTTGTTTTTCTACGTATTAAAATTTGAGTTGATTAAAATTCAATTCGAATCGATTAAAATTTACATTTTTTTACTTATTAAAATTTGTGCCAACTAAAATTCAATTCAAATTCATTAAAATTCATTTTTAACATATGAAAATTTGAGTGGATTAAAATTTATATTTTTTTAAGAATCAAAATTTAGGCCAATTAAAATTTAATGTGAGATGATTAAATTTTGATTCAAGCAGATTAAAAACAAATTTTAATCGATCCGAATTTTAATACGTAAAAATATTCATAAAACAGAGGGGGTTCATTGAAAATATGCCCATCTAAAATAAGTGTGAGTGAAATTTTCCCTTTTTTTTATAAAAAAACCCGACTAGCAAAAAACGAACAGCAAAGTTGAAGAAGCTGTACCACGCATTGAGATATGGTATTATTAGGGTTTCAAACTAAGTGTAAAAAAAAAACAAAAGACAGAAGTGCGGTCTCTCAAACTAGCTCTAAATTTTTCTCACATGCTGGATAAATTGGCCCGGGATCAGGCTGACACTACCTCACATTCTATCCTGACCGCCGACACCCTCCCCAGCTAACCAAATCGGTATATTCTTTTTTGTCAGATCATCCGGTATCCGAAAGTTACTTTGGATTTCGACTAATCCGGATTCGAGTTGTGTAGGACCACAAGGGCGGCAAAACTCTCCCTACCGAACGCAACTGCGTTCTCAAGACTCGAACTCGAAACCTTAGTTAAGTTAAAATAGTCATTCACCAACTGATTTAACGCTCGGTGGTCCAAATCGATATATTCAAGGCAATAGCAAAGCTCTATACAGTATATTGAACAAGAAAAACCTAACTTGGCCAGCTCAATAACTAGAAACTGGAATCAAGTATTATAACAACTTATGCACCTGCACCATGTCTATCCATGGATTTTCTTTATTTTTAATTTGAAAGGAGGAGCAACATTTTTCTAACTTCTTCGCAGGAACGATTAAGACTACGACTGTGAAGAATTTGTGAAACTTCTCTCATTGAAGGCCTGATGGAAGGCGATGTTGCAGTACACAACAACCCAAGATTGAACACAGCACTCATTTCTTCAAGAAAACATGCTTCCTTGATCTCCTCATCTAGGGCATCAATAATGGATTTTTCCTCTTTGTAGTGCCGCCATGCCCATTCTGCAAGGTTTATGTGCTCGTCTTGAGTGACAGCTTCTCTCCCAGTTGCCAATTCCAGTAGAATCACCCCAAAGCTATAGATGTCACTCTTCACATTCACCTTTGCTGTGCTGCCATACTCTGTAATCCAAGTTTGAAAATTGCCTTAAAATTTTTTCAGTAGTGAAATAAGAGGAAAGAAATGAAACAAATACCTGGGGCAATGTAACCGAAAGTGCCAGCAATAGCAGATGCTGTCTCAGTATCTCCGTTCCTAGCCGACAACTTGGCCAGTCCAAAATCTGCTATTTTTGCACAAACTTCAGAGTCCAAAAGGATATTGCTGGACTTTATGTCGCGATGGATGATTGGTGGAGAGCAGTCATGGTGCATATAGCTGAGCCCTTGTGCAACTCTAATGGCAATCTGCAACCTAGTTGGCCAATCCAAGACAACACGTAGAACCAAATTGCCATCTGATGATGCACCTTTCTTCCTCCCATGCAACCATCTATGAAGGCTCTGATTCTCCATGCACTCATACACGAGAAGCTTAGTGTTTTTTCCTGAAATGCAGCACAAAAGCTTTACTATGTTGGCGTGGCGTATACTCCCCAGTGTTTGAACCTCCGCTAAAAACTCCTTTTCGAGCCTGTGGCCTGGTTTTCTCTCATTCCATATCCATTTGACAGCAACATATTTGCCAGTTTGATAAAGGGGAATTCTGTAGACCTTCCCTGACCCTCCAGTTCCAATTAAATTATTGTCACTCAAACTCGACAAAATGTCCCATTTTGTGAAATCCAATTTCTGAAAGCAAATCATGTTCCACTCTGTAGCGTCACACACGCGCTTCTTGCTCCGGGATTTTTTGGCCACGAAGAAAACGACAATTAACCCAACTAGCGCAACAACAAGGCCACTGAATGCTGCAAGAACTATAATGATGATGTGTTTAGGTTTCTTGGGAGGGCAGCTTAGAAGTCCCTGAAATTTTTCATCAAAGCACAGCTTGGAAGGGCAGCTTGGGAGACCCCTGGTTTCGTTGTCCGAGCATATGTTTGAATCATCAAAGCAATTATTAATGGATGCCAGCATCACGAACTCATATGGAATTCTCCCAGAGAGTTTGTTAGAGCAAAGCCTTATAGTTGCTTGGTAAATATGCTTAGACCTGAAATGGCTTACACTTGCCAATATATCTCCAGAAAATTGATTATCCGAGAGATCCAAACTCCGCAAATCAGCTAATTCTCCAAAACCTTTCGGAATAGATCCATTCAGATAATTATGCGAAAGATCAATTTCTTGCAAATACTCTAAATGCATGGAAGCAGGTATGCCACCTGACAAGCTGTTATGACCAAGGAACAGGGAGCTTAAACCCTTCAAACTAAACAATCCATTTGGAATTGAACCGCTCAGAGAATTATTGGACAAATCCAACAGATAAAGACTGTCTAATTTCCCAAGCTCTTCCGGTATGGATCCATTCAAGTAATTATGAGAAAAATCAATAGAAAGCAAAACAGAACCTTCAATGGGTCTTGGAATTTCACCAGACAACATGTTATGATCAAGTGTGAAAGAACTTAACCGAGGCAACCGAAACAAGCCATTGGGAATTGAACCGCTAAGAGAATTATTTGACAAGATCAATGTACACAGATTATACAACTTTCCAATACCTGCTGGTATGGATCCATACAAGCGGTTATAAGAAAGATCCAAAAACGACAAACTAACAAGTTCGATTGGGTTTGGTAACCCACCAGATAGCATGTTATATTTGAGGGTCAAGTAGCTTAAATTCTGCAAAAGAAACAACTCGCCGGGAATAGGACCGGTCAAGAAATTACCGGTCAGGTCCAAGTATTCCAGCTTCGAGCAATTCCTTATACTTTGAGGAATTGTTCCTGAGATACCGTTGTTGTAGATCATGAGGCGACGAAGGTTTTCGAGCTCGCAGATCGTTGTCGGAAGTGTTCCGGTGATGTTCTTTTGTGACAGGTGTACTACGACGACTCTGCCACTCTCGCACCAGATACCCGTCCAATCGCACGGCTGGGATGTAGAGTTCCACGATTGGAGTGAGGGTGGATTGCCCCAGTGTTGTTTCATGTTCAGTAGGATAGTACGCTCGGCGTCTGAAATTTGTGAATTTACTTTAAAGGGTAGGAGGATGAGAAAAAAATAAAGGAAATTAAGAGGCAAAATCAAAATGGTGAGGATCTTTTTGCCATTTTGTGTGCTTTGGGTCCGTTGCTCCGGCATAATTGCAGGACGTTCGAGCAAATATGTACGATCAATAAAAAATACTTGAAACTTAATGGTGTAAGTCAGTCAACTCATAAGACCAAACGTCAAAAAAAGTCAGTCAACTGTTGACCCAAAAAATGTTAATCAACGGACCAGATTTTCACTAGGATTAATCAGAATCTTGGTCCAATCAAATGCCAAGACAAAACTTGGATTTTTTTGGGGGTTACACTCTATTAATAATAAGAAGAGGAGAGAGTTATAAATTTAGGACCTTGGTTTAACAGTGGGGACCTACATGTATCAATTAAATTTACGAGTCCTCACCAAACCTATGGATTAGCATTTTTCAAATTCATTAGTCCATGCAATTTTTGTAGTGGTGAAGTACAATAAAAAAAACTTAGGCCGGCTTTAGGACCCATTTTTAAAGAAGACTCCAAATTTTTAGATATTATAAATAATTCATGTAAAAATATTAAATCCATAAATATTCAACCGTGAAATTAAAAAGCTCTAAAATTTATTAGGGAATCAGTTCAACAAATAGCAAAAATAATGCATAACCAAAGTGTACATTTAACACATCAATTGCCAAACTACTGAATTTTCTTCATAAACAACTAGTAAAGTCAGTGGACCATTGTGTCTGTCTTAGCATTGTCTATACAAGAAAATATAATCACAATATTAACCATATTTAATGTAAAACTCATTTTAATAAAACTTGATTAACATTAAATTTTGTTGGACTTCTTTACTCTTAAAATAAAGCATAAATTCAATACTAACCTTCTTTACTCCTCATATTAATACTAACCAAGCTTTTCGTCTTCCTTTTAAAAGACAACTTTAATTGTTAAAAGATTTATGAGACCCACTCATTCAATGGTTTCCATTAATTTGAAATGCATATTTGTGATACAAATTTAGAATATATAGCACTGTTCTATATTAGTTGATAATCAATCTATGAATAAAGACAAGTTGAGCCATATTTATTATAGAATTTATTTTGATGCATCCTCAATAATAATATCAAATCCCAACTTTTCATCTTCTTCGATTTAGCAATTTTAGTATCAATGCAGCCTCTTGTTAACTACACTAGAATATGCTGCTCAAAAAAAAATAAACTAAACTAGAACAGGGTAGGCCCCGTTTGGTAACGTTTAAATTTTTCGTTTTTCGTTTTTATTTTGATATTTAGAGAAAACGAGAAAAAAAAACTCGTTTGGTAACCGTTTATGTTTTTCGTTTTTGTCATCGTTTGATAAACGGGGGGCGATTTTCAAAAACCAAAAAAAGTCGTTTTTGGTTTCCGTTTTTCGTTTTTCAAAAACGAAAAACAGAAACGTTACCAAACGGGGCCGTAGTTTTTGCTTTTTTGTTTTTGTTGGGTGATGACTAATTCTATGAATGTTAATGATTAAATTAATTTGCTAGTATTTATAGGCTATTGTATTTACATGATTATTTCAAACAATTAGAAAAATAAATTTTAAACAAAATTATAATTTAAAATGATTCACTTGCAAAACATGTATGCTTGATCTAGTCTATCTATATCTATATCTATACTACTTTAAAAAGCCAACATATCTGAAAAATATTTTTTTCCACTTTTATCCTTCAAAACTAAAACAATCCCATTGTTATCCCTCAACATTAAAGCCAACTAAAACTATTCTGAACTGCTCCCAAATTTTTTGCCGTTACAACTATTTCCCTTCTCTCTCTTTCTGTCTCTCTCTACGTATTCACTGTTCACACAACCAGCCACACAATCCTACCCTTCATCTTCCCCCTCTCACTCTCCTGTATATTCACAAAATCCATATGCAATGGTTCACATAATACACTGATGACGATAAGGGTTTGGGTACTGAGGATGAAGGCAACACTGAAGATAAAGAATTACAGCCTGAAATATGGGCCTTAGTAGTAAGAAATCCTTGGCGGTGCAGTTTTGATTCTGCAAGGACTTTTTATTTCATGTGTGCAGATGTAGGGCAAGTATTTGATCATCCCTCAGTTAAATTCTTCTTATATTATGGGTATCATACAAACAAAGCTTTTGATTGACTTATCTAATCGACCTAGGTCTTTTTGTTGCTGGGAGTCTTACTGTGTGTCGAAAAACATAGTTTCCATCTTCTTGGGTTTATGATGGGTTGTTGAGGAAACAGGGAAAAACGAAAACAATTTTGAAGAGTTTTGATGGTTTTCTGGTTCTTATGTTGTGAGATTTAATTATATTTTACAATTTCACTTGAACATAAACAAGAGGCAGAAATGACGATGCAATATTTTTATATTTAATGTTTCATGACATTTTTATTATGCCAAATTGGACTCAGACCCTATAACCCACAAACAAGAGGCAGAAATGACGATGCAAGAATTGACCACTTTGGGTCAACATACTTCTGTAAGTTTATTTTTGTACTAGAAATGCTATAGGCCTTTGCATATTTAAAGTTAGTAGATAAGTGGGAAAGGTTCTATTGTTTGATAACGTATTGTTGCAGTCAAAATGGAGTGATTTCTTATGAAGTAATATTTAACCTATTTTGTGGATTAGTTGTTTCCATCTCTGAACATGAATTGCTCGACATTCATAGCTCACTTGGTAAACAAATTTTAAAAAAAATCTTGTTAAATTATAGGTGAATTCCGTTTGACGACAATATCGATTACGACGGTTGAGATAATCTACAGTTGCAGAAGGCACAAGAAATGCGAGAATGGTATGCTATAAGAATAGTTGATTTCATGGGCTACAAGGACAAAATAAGCACCAAAGACTAATATTAAGTTCTAGAAAACCTTTTTTTCTGTACAAATATTTGGGTTTTACATGATTTCAACATAATATATTTAGCTTTTTTACTATCTGGGTTTGCTTTATATTACTAGATATTGCACACGTGTCTTGCACGTAAATTATTTTTAACAATAGTTTAGATTTTATATTTATCATATCGGCATATAGGTTAATTTATTTAAAACATGAATATTATCAAAAATTGCCTTACAATTTGATTTTTGTAATTTATGGGTCTTATTTTATAGTTTAATTGTAAATATGATAAAATACATTGGCCACATACTCTCACATACCTATCATAATAATCTTCTCTTTTAAAGTTTAGAGATAATTAATGATCACACCAATTTGGTATAGTTTAATTGGCAACCATTCGATCTCTTAAAACTATATTAACTAAGATGTCAAGCAGACAATTATTCCCTAATGTAAGATTTAGTTTTTTATGTCGCCTTTTTTTATGATTCTATCATGTCCTCTTTCAAATTTTTCTTTAATTCTTTGTAAATTCTTTGTTCTTTTATATAGATGCATTGTGTTAAACCTATAACATTGATTTATCAATACATACTCCTGTTAAACGAATACTCAATCTTATTTATCAACAATATTTTTTAATGTGAAGTTATCACTTGACACATTTGTACATATGTGCGTTGCACGTTGACAAGTTTAATTTATAGTGGTGATGTTATTTCTTATCATTATGTTGAAATAATTAAATTGTCACTTACGAATCATAATTATAATATGGACTTTATTAAATTTTGGTAGGATAAAATTAGAAAAAAAAATTTATTAGTGACTTTTATGAATTATATATTGGTAATAATTGAATTTGTAGGTTTCTTTAAGGGTACACAAAATGTCAATTTTTTTATGATTTAAGCCATAAGTGTTCATATATTTATTTAAGGACAAAATAGGAAGTCAAAAGTTTTAGATGAAATTATTAGTGTGAGGTATAATTGTCCTTCTAATTTTGTTTTATTAGAAGAGGAATTTTAATTTTTTTATGATTTTGGTGTGTTGTATTATGAATTTGTATGATCTTAGTTGTTTTATTTTCGAGCTTATAAATTGGATTTAGCCCATTGTTGAGGTATTTGCCTTTTTTTCTAGGAGTTCTGTCAGTTAGGTTGTTGTGACTCATTAGATTGGACATGTACTCGTGAAGGTAAGTCTGTCGAAGGCGGTAGTTTCTTTTACATAATACATCAATATTGATAAGCCTACAATAAGAAATTGGGTTAATTTTGTCTTTTCATAGTTAATTTCAGTGGTTATGGTTGTGCCTTTTCAGGATAGTATCAAGATAATGGGGTTTGACATCTGAGATAATGAAGATGCATGCTTAGCTAAGCTACAAGTCCTTGTAGCTTGCTGGTTTTTGGATTTAAGTTGATCAAGGGTTAATGGGTAGTTGGAATATTGACTTAGCTCTATGTAGTTGCACTCATTACCATTGTTACTCCTATTATCAATTTTCCAGACTTAGCAAGGTACTGCTTCTTCACCCAGTTTAGAATGGATGTATTATAAATTTGCCTGTGATGGTATCTAATAGAATGTTGCCATTATAATGTCAAGTGCTTGTTCAATTGATTTTTTTTGGTTCTTTTTTTGATATTGTGGGTTTTGTAATGTGTTACAATTGTGGACATTGAGATGATGTTGAGTGTGAATACGGGCACAATTGTGGATGTTAACATGGGGTAATATAAGTCCTCAAAGTCTTGGCATGATACCAATGGTGTGTATGCAAGCTTGTGAATGTACTTATGGTCATACTTATGTTTTATGTTGTAGCTCTGTTTTGTATGTGCATGCTTGCAAATGTACTTTATGAGAAGTGTATTATACATGAATATTGCATTGCTTGAGACAAGAAATCCTATAATCTAGACATGAGGACCAAATTACTCGAGGAGAGCAATAGGTGTTTAATCATTAACATGACAGATTTTTTCTAAATTGTTTTGATGATACATCTGTTGCTTGACTTCTATTTTTCCCCCTTGGATCATTTACTGAAAATTCGACTATGCGATAAATTAAACTATATGAATCTGTAAATTTCAAAAAATACTATTTTACTTGAGAATAATTTATAATTGATTTGGTGATCTGAAGTAATAGGTTGTAATTAGATTGTTGGTGTAATTTGTGAGTGGGCAAGTATCTAAGCTTAAAAGTATTAAACCTTGTGTCTTGTCCATATAGTGGGTTGAATATAAGTGTAGAGTGAAAGTCTTATTCACTATTGTGAATGAGTACTCTGTTAGGTAATTGAGTGGATCCAATGCTATCTTTAAGGAGTGGTCTTAGTGTTAGATTAGTTAGTGATGAAATTATTCTTTTGAGTTTTATCATGTCCACATTGTTGTTTATGAGTCTTTGCTCCTTTTTTACATATTGTTGTACAGAAAGCTAAAAACATGCTTAACCAATTTAATCACCTCTCTCCCTGCATTGTGAAAGGTTATACCAGTACTCATTTTCTCACTTTTTCAACTTTATATTATGCTATTTCACTATGGTTTTTCATTTTTAGCAATGAACATGGGATTGCAAGTGGTAACATCGACCAGATCATAATTTGTGCAAGAGATCTTGAATGCAAATCATACGAATTCCCTACAGCTTATGGAAAGTATTTACGTGAGGTACACTTCCATTTTCAATAGATGTTGAATAAATTTCACTTTTTTGCTTAGTTTGATGAGAAATATTAATTCCTCCAGAGCAAATTACTCTAAATCAAGTTATCCATTTAATCTAGGTAGTTGTGGGTTCTAATTTTTGCATGCATTTACTTTATTTTCCCTTTAAGGTTTATTCGTCTATTTTTTCCTTGGTATGCTGGATATACTAAACCAAGCAACCCAATATAGTAAGCCAAATAAATTTCATTTTTTGCTTTGTTTGATGAGAAATTTTAAATCCTGTAGAGCAAATTGCTTTAAATCAGGTTCTCCATATACTGTAGGTAGTTGTGGGTTTTGATTCTTTTGCATCAATTTACCTTTTTCTCTTTAAGGTTCATATCGTCTATGGTTTCCATGGTATATTGGCTAACAAAACCAAGCAACCTAATATTGTATTATTTATTATTCATAGTGTCATAATTGATTTAGTAATTCTACCAAAAAGGATTCAACTTCGTATTATTCTATTGGAATAAGAAGTAGAAGTTCTTTTGGTATAAGTATTTTTACATGCATGGCTCTGTTCCAATATTAACCTTCCTTGTCAATCACCAGTAACAATTTGGATGGAATTAAAAGTCATGGAGTGATCCCATGACTGAATAATTAGTTCAATTGATAAATTTATCATTTTTAACCAAATCAGAAGAGCATCGAGTAGAGCAACAATTAGGTTGCATCTGGCAGACGAAGTGCTAATTTTAGACCAGATAATTAGCCTTACACGTGATTCTGAATTTCATTTTCCCACGCATAGTTTTTCATATTTTTTAATTTTTATTTTTCATATCAAACACATATTTTGTGAGTATATGAATGACTGAAATAAAAAAATAATATTTTTTTACTATATTATGTTAATTACTCTCATATAGTATTTTTCCATCTGTTTTTCATATTTTTTTTTTGGTTTTTTCATATCAAACACGTATTTTGAGAATATGAATGAGTGAAATTAAAAAAATGACATTTTTTTTTCTATCACCAAGCAATCATCAATGACATCTTCAATCCTGTCTTGGGAAAATTTGGAACATCGAAGGCTCAATCTATGCATTGATTTACTAAAATTAGATGTGTCAAACATGTCGTGTTCGTGTGATCCACATGTCGTATTATTCGTATCATGTCATTGTTATTTGTGTCGTGTTCGTGCTAAGACTCACAAAAAAAAAAAATCTATTTAGTGTGTTTTGAGTATTAAATATTAATTTAGACTATTTATTATGTGTATTTAATAATCATGTCAATTTTATAATTGTTTGTGTCGAGTTTATATCAACAGGTCAGAGTTGACATCCCTAACCAAAATCACATCAACTAAGTAGGTAGTCCCGAAAATTGAACTTAGAAACTTGGATGGAATGTGTCTGAGTTTTTCATTGGGTAATATTATAATTGATGTTTACACAGCATGCACATGCTCGATTGCATTTTCATTATTTTTCATCAATTGTATTGGTCTAATTCCTTTAAATTTGTGGGGCATTTCTGATGCTGCAAAAGCTATTATTCGTGGGTTTCAACGTCACTTAGTTATGTTTGGCAAAATAGTTATTACTCTTGCTCTTGTTCCTCAAATGGTGAGGAGGAAACGTGAGGCCTGAGAATACATGTAGTTTAATTCCTTTCCAAAGTGGTCTTGGCAAATGTGATAGTTTGCACTATTTGTATCAAACCATATTTCCCACTCTTTTAGGAGGACAAAAGTGAAAGTTATCTGCACCTAAATTTTTGTTGTTGGGTTGAATATCCTATTGCAGACATTGTTGGGACTGATTGAGCAACCTGGACTCTATATCCGTTCATGATCTACATCCCATCCCATAAAATTTTATGGTGTTAGAATGTCTGCAATATCTTCGACATCCCTTTATGAATACAATGTGAAAATTCCACTTACTCATCCTTCTGTTATGACAACGTACAAATGGGAATCAAGAAATTACAGTAGGCCATTATTAATAGATTCACAGGAACTCAATGCCATATGGGAAATCAGCCTAGGAGGAGCCAAGTAAGCTTGTGTAGTTCAATTGTCTAGGAGTCCTTGTCTTCACAGAAAATCGTTATGATTGTAACATAATGGAAATGTGTTGCAATGGCATCTTGGTACACGTACCATAGAACTTACATCGAGACTTTGAGCCTTGTGTCTGATTTCACATGCAGGAATTCATGTCAAAGAATGGGGTTGCATGACATTATAACACCTATGAGAAAAGCTAACTAACTTTCTTTGTTCACTCTTATAAGCCTGTGAAGTGAATCTCTTTTTTATAAGTAGATGTCTGCATTCAGCTCATGCTCATGAAAATGAAACTTGCACAACTTATTTTATATTTTTGTCCCCTCATTTTCTAATTGTTATTTCAAGCATTTGAATTAGTACATACCATGCTATCGACTTTTTAGTGAATACATATCTAAAAGAGTTGATAAGTGATTTGATTGCTATCATAAGATCGTCCATGTTTACTTTCACTGTAAATTTTGGAGAAGGAATACACTAATTTGTACTTAAAATACTTCACGTACAACGCACGTGTGCATCAACTAGTAATATAAAAAAAACAGAGCCTACAGAATAATCAGCTGCATAACCAAGAATTCATGAGAAACTAAACTACCGAGTAGGGAGGCAACACCTTGCTTCCCAACTGGGGAAAAAAAAACATCTCTCAAAGAGAGGAGCAAATTTTTTCTTAAGTCCTTAGCAAGAACGATTAAGGGCACAGTTGTGAAGAATTTGTGAAACTTCTCTCATTGCAGGCCTGATGGAAGGCGATGTTGCGGTACACAACAACCCAAGATTGAACACAGCACTCATTTCTTCCAAGAAACATGCTTCCTTGATCTCCTCATCAAGAGCATCAATAATTGAATTTTCTTCTGTGTAGTGCCGCCATGCCCATTCTGCAAGGTTTATATGCTCGTCTTGGGTGACAGCTTCTCTTCCAGTTGCCAATTCCAGCAGTACCACCCCAAAGCTATAGACGTCACTCTTCACATTCACCTTAGCTGTGTGGGCATACTCTGTAAACCAAGTTTGAAAGTCACCATAAGATTTTCCCAATAGTGATATAAGAAGAAAGAAATGAAACATATACCTGGGGCAATGTAACCAAAAGTCCCAGCAACTGCAGATGCTGTCTCAGGATCTCCCTTCTTAGCCAACAACTTGGCCAGTCCAAAGTCTGCTATTTTTGCATGAAGTTCAGAGTCCAAAAGGATATTGCTGGACTTTATGTCTCGATGAATTATCGGTGGAGAGCAGTCATGGTGCATATAACTGAGCCCTTGTGCAACTCTAATGGCAATCTGCAACCTAGTTGGCCAATCTAAAACAACACGTTGAACCGAATTGTCATCTGATGATGCACCACCTAGCTTCCTCCCATGCAGCCATCTATGAAGGCTCTGATTCTCCATGTACTCATACACAAGAAGCTTAGTGTTCTTGCTTGAAATGCAACACAAAAGCTTTACTATGTTGGCGTGGCATATACTCCCCAGTGTTTGAACCTCCGCTAAAAACTCCTTTTCGAGCCTGTGGCCTGGTTTTCTGTCATTCCATATCCATTTGACGGCAACATATTTGCCAGTTTGATTAAGGGGAATTCTGTAGACCTTCCCCGACCCTCCAGTTCCTATTAAATTATTGTCACTCAAACTCGACAAAATGTCCCACTCTGTGAAATCTAATTTCTGAAAGCAAATCATGTCCCACTCTGTAGCGTCACACACGCACTTCTTGCTCCGGGATTTTCTAGCCACGAAGAAAACAAGTATTAGCCCAACAACAAGGCCACCGAATGCTGCTAGAACTCTAATGATGACGTGTTTAGGTTTCTTGGGAGGACAGCTTAGAAGTCCCTGAAATTTTTCATCAGAGCACAGCTTGGAAAGAGGGCAGCTTGGGAGACCCGTGACTTGGTTGTCGGAACACATGTTTAAAACATCAAAGCAATTATTAATGGATGCCTGTGTCATGAACTCATATGGAATTCTTCCAGAGAGTAAGTTAGAGCAAAGCCTTATAGTTGCTTGGTAAATATGCTTAGAGCTGAAATGGCTTACAATTGCCAATATATCACCAGAAAATTGATTATCGGAGAGATCCAAACTCCGCAACTCACTTAATTCTCCAAAACCTTTCGGAATAGATCCATTCAGATAATTATGCGAAAGATCAATTTCTTGCAAAAACTCTAAATCCATTGAAGCAGGTATGCCACCTGACAAGCTGTTATGACCAAGTAACAGGTACCTTAAATCCTTCAAACTAAACAATCCATTTGGAATTGAATCGCTCAAAGAATTATTGGACAAATCCAATAGAGAAAGGCTGTATAATTTCCCAAACTCTTCCGGTATGGATCCATTCAAGTAATTATGAGAAAGAACAATGGAATCCCAACTAGAACCTTCAATGGGTCTTGGAATTTCACCAGAGAACATGTTATGACCAAGTTCGAGAGAGATTAACTGAGGCAACCGAAACAAGCCACTGGGGATTGAACCACTAAGAGAATTATTGGACAAGATCAATACCGAAAGATTCAGCAATTTTCCAATATCTGCTTGTATGGATCCATTCAAGTGGTTATAAGAAAGATCCAAAAACCACAAACAACCAAGTTCAATGGGGTTTGGTAACTCACCAGATAGCATGTTATCTGTGAGGACCAAAGAACGCAACGTCTTCGAACGAAACAACCCGCCGGGAATCGGACCGGTCAAGAAATTACGGCTCAGGTCCAAGTGTTCCAGCTTCGAGCAATTGCTTATACTTTGAGGAATTGTTCCTGAGATTTCATTGTTGTAGATCAAGATGTCAAGGAGGTTTTCGAGCTCGCAGATCGTCGTCGGAATTGTTCCGGTGATGTTCATTTGTGCCAGGTGTACTCCGACAACTATGCCACTCTCGCACCGGATCTCCGGCCAATCGCACGGCTGGGATGTAGTGTTCCAAGCTTGGAGTGAGGGTGGATTGCCCCAATGTTGTTTCATGTTCAGTAGGATAGTCCGCTCGGTGTCCGAAAATTGTGAATTTACTGTAAAGGGTAGGAGGATGAGAAAAAAACAAAGGAAAATTAGAGGCAAAATCCAAAATGGTATGGGTTTTTTAGCCATTTCGTTTGCTTTGGGTCTCGTGCTCCGGCGTATTGCAGGACGGTCGAGAAACTATGTACGAGCAATAAAAAATACTTGAAACTGATAGTGTAAGTCAGTCAACTGATACGACCAAAAAACAAAAAATCAGTCAACTGTTGACCCCGAAAAATGTTAATCAACGGACTAGATTTTCACAAGGATCAGTCAGATTCTTGGGTCTACTGGAATGCCAAGCCCAAGACTAGGTTTTTTTTTGGGTGGGGGGGGGGGCGTTTTATTTTACGTTCTATCTATTACAATGTTATCAGAATTGAACCACGTCAATAATTTATTGGTTTAATTGGTGAGTCAATTGATCGGATCGGTCATATAATAATAAAAAAAATAATATATATATATATATACCTGATATTGTAATTTACAGTGATTTTTCCATTAATAGCATTACTGGAACCAATGACTTCATTCAAGTTCTAAATTCTTCAAGCAAACCACATAATAAAATAAAATCCAGAAAAACAGGTTTTCGTGTGCATTACTATTCAATTATACCAAAATTGCAAAAATAAATAACAGTAATGAATGTTTCAACTTTCAAGCACTTGGCCATTTAATTCAAGCTAAAATTTACTCACTTGCAGGAAGAAGAGGCGGAGGTAATGCAATAGAATGTTTCAACTATACATTCTCAGATCTAACCTCCATTTCTCTTCTACACTCCTCATCGCCTCTTCATTCCCAAACAAACCCAATTTTCCAATCCACCAAAAAATTCAAAATCCACACCAACTGAAACATGTAAACCCCAGATCAACCATAAATAGCATAAAATACCCAAATGGAAGGAGATGACAACAGAGATCAGGGAACAGAGGTAACCTGAGCTCCTCGCTGGTCGCAGTCGCCTCGTTGGTTGCTGCTCGTTGGTTGCCTAGGAGTGGAGTGGACAGAGTGGTGGCGCTTCTTCTGCGATTTAGTGCATAAGAAATGGCCCAAATGAAAACAATTGTAAAATTTAAGTCATTTATTTCATTTTTCTTCAAACCGTCCGGTTTTTGTAAAAACTGCCGGTTCACGGGTTTTTATAAAAATCGGCTGGTTTTTCGCTTTTTAGTCTGTTCTTTTTCTTATGCGATCCGATTAGAGAACCGGACTAATTAAGGCACCGTGTCACGGTTGGACTGGTCTGATCAGCCGGTCAGGTTCGGTTATGATAACACTGATGTATAATATAAAACAAAACGACTTCAACAAATAAATTATGAGTAATGCTAGATGGACTTAAAAACTAGACTTAAAAAATTAACTTGATAATCCCAATCAATGAATAGGTAGTAGGTCCCAATAAATGCTGGGTCCTACAGTGAAATCAATGGTTGAGATTATCAAGTCAATTTTTTAAGTCTACTTTTAAGTTCATGTAGCATTACTCATAAATTATATTGTCTTAAATTAATTCATCTAACGGCCATCAATATCCTCTCATTTTCCTCCCAAATTCGTTATTTTTCACTCACAATTATTTTCAAAAAACTGACCTCTCTCAGTCACCTCACATGTCAGACAACTATCCCTTCTGTTTGTTCTTTGTTTTGTCCACCCTCGGTTACTCCTTACCTTCTGTGTGTGTGTGTTACTCTCCAATGACACCACCACCGTCGCCGCTGCTGTTAGCACTTTCTCCCTCTCTCTCTGTTACGCCCCAGGGATACCACAAGCAACACCACCACCATCACTTCGTCAACAACACCACCATCACCGTCACCTCTGTTAACCCCTTCCAGGTATGCCTCATATCTCCCTGCTCATTTTCTTTGACTACCTTCAATTTCTCCCTCATCCTCAAGTTTGTTCTTACGATTCCAAAGTTTGTATACATAGATTTTATGGATTGTGGAGGGTTTTTTTTTGCTTCCTCTTGTGGGCGGAACGGAAGTACCATGTGAACTAAATTTCCTATTTGATTGGGATTGTGAGACTACTAATGTTGTTTGAGTTTTTGTAATTGATCCATGTCTCTTTCGATTCGTGGCCCCATGAACCTCCCTCTTCCTTTTCTTCATTAGTGGCCGAGTTTACTTTTAAGTTTGTTACGTGCTGGTTTAGGTCCTTTCACCAATTTTACCCCTCTATTGTGCTCCATTCACAAACCTCTCCCTGGTTAACACTCTTTCCCTTTTTCCAGTTTGTTGTGTTAATGCCATTGAATTGTTTGTGGAACATGTTGTTCTCTCATGAATGGTTTGTGATATTATTATTTTCCTAACAATCTTATGTTGAAAATCGGAGGATCAAGGATGATATGAGGGGAAGACTTGAGTTTCGGACTACCGCAATATGAAGAGACTCTTCTAATTGTCTTTTTTGGATTTCTTCTAATTTTAAATTTTATTAGGTTTGATTACATCACCATTTTTTAACCAAACGTGAAATGTTTCCTAATTTTCTCAGTTTATAAGGTCTTTCCAATTTTTTTGGCCGGTGATGGTGAATCTTAGGAAATCACACCTGCATATATATATATATATATTGATCATTACCAACATATAATTTTTAAGTCCAATAGTATTTTTTTTTTTGGTGGCGGTAGGTGGTTGCATAGGGTTTTTGGATTGATGGAAGGATTTTCAATGGTGGCAGTGGTTGGTGATGATGCACAAATCGGTATTACTCAAAATCAACAGTCAAGAATATGTAAGAGTGCAATTAATGAGTAATAAATAGATAATCAATGACAAAACAGTAAATATAGAGTCAGCACAAAATATTTATAGTGGTTCGGTCCGGGTGACCTACTCCACTCTCGAGAACGACAACGGTTGCCGGAGATCTTTATTGATGAGTAGCCAAGAGAATATACTCCGGAGTATTACAATACTTTAGGAGCGAGAAACAATGTGTGTAGGTCGATGTCGTGTGTGTAAAGAGCTCAGAGTGTAGAGGTCTCAAAAAAGGTCATGTTATTTATGTGGAGAGGGCTTACATTAAATAGGTTTAGTAAGGCGGTGACATGAGGGAAAATGTTTCTATTATTTTTGGTAAGTACAGTTATGGTAGGGTTAGATCTCTGGTGCGTATCCCGATATTCTCTCCCTCGTACTCCTATTCCGTCGGAAGAGACCCAGAATTGGATTGAGCTTGATCCTTGGCTTGGACTTGAGTTGGAGGTGGTTGGACTTGCATTGGAGTGAAGGAGCAACAAGAGGAGTAGGAGGGTCAGACCATGGGCAGCGTCTAGGCTGGGGTGACCCCCTTTGGGCGGCGCCCTCTTGATCCTTGTTGGTTTCCATTTGGATGGGTTGACCCAGCTCTTATTGGGCTTTCTTGGTTTATGTAATTTGGGCTTGACCCAGTCAAATTCGGGCTCATCATTTGCCCCCCATGCCCAAGCCTTTGACTTTTTATGAGAGTAAGGGGTTAAGGGCATGCGCCTCTTCTTCACTTGAGTAGGAGTTTTCTTCTTCTGCATGGTAGCTTGCTTTCCATTCTTTGAAGACTGGGTGACTTTTGCTGATGGCGGCACCAGGAGAAGGAAATGGGGTGTTCTTTGCGGGTCCAGATGTTTTGCCCCCTTGGGCGTTGGCTTTCCTTCTTTTTTCTTTTGTTTTTTCCTTCCTTGGGCGCCGCCTCCTTGTTCTCTTTTTTTTTCTTTCTTCCTTGGGCATTGGCCTCCTTCCCTTTTTTTTTTGCGACGCCTGTTGGTCAAATGAGAGAGACTGTTGGGCGCCAGGGTTGTATGCTAGCTTGGGCGCCGCTAGGAGGAGACTGAGCATGGAGTATCTGAAAATCAACAAAACTTTGAACGGTCATATCTTTGCCTTTGGTTGTCCGTTTGAGGCGAAATTTTTTTTGAATTCAAATATTTTTTTCGAGATCTATGGCATAAAAATTGCCAAATGCGGTTTGGTCAACAATTTTTTTCAAAAAATGCTTCTATCTCTCTAAATTTGAGCATGATTCAGTGAAACTGACGGTGGTGGAGAGTTACATTCTGGCAAGCAATTGTCAGACATTCATGGGCGGGCGCCTTGAGGGGTGCTGCTATGTTTGGGCGACACCTTGAGCTATGGGTGGTGCTTCTCTGGTGCTTGGTCACTAACTGACCTTGTCTCTAATTACAAGCACCTTATTGATAGAGCGATGGTGGAGACTCTCTGTGCTTTTAGGGTGATGTCTTCTCCTCTTTCCAAGAAGGCGAGGTTTGATTCTCCTAGTGCTTTTCGGTCAAGGTTCGATGGCTAGGTTACTTCCTAGGAGATGGGACCTAGTGGTGCCCCCACTCCTTCTCTCACTATGACTCATGTGTGTATCAGAACTAGCTGTGGTACTACTGTAGGAGTTGGGACTCCAGTGCAGACAACTTGAGTTTCAAAAGTGTACTTGACAAAAACAATGTTATCCCAATATTAAAATATCTAACATGATTATCTGGAGAGAGAGAGAGAGAGAGAGAGACATGTTTACGTGAGAGCAAAGTCAAAGCTGTGGATGTCCCGTGAGAGGGCCACATGAGCTGAGACCGAGCTACTCAGAGTTTCTAGCAAGAAGAAAGTTGGTTTATGTAAATTGGGCTTGACTCAGTCAAATTCGGACTGATCAGTTGGGATTTTGCTCAATGATGGTCGTAGGTTGTAATTTAAGATTTTTGGGTTGGTTTGTGGCGGTGGATGAAGTTTAAAGGCATATGTATCTAACTTGTTGGGGTTTTAAAAAATAATTACTGAGTTTTTATTATTGTGCCAACTGTGGGTAATTTTGGAATTTAATGAGAAAAATATTATCACTTATCAATGTTTCACAGTTTGGAAAACGAATTTTAACGGTCGGGGTTATGTGATGTACGAGAGAAAATCTTGAGGGATTGTGAGGTTATTTTTCATGTGTTTTTAGTGACAAATTTCGAATCTAAATGTAATTGTCCTTGTTTTTTTATTAATACTGAAGAACAGTGCTGTGTTTTTATTGGGTTTTGCTAACCAGAAATCTCACCTGGACAAGTTCTAAATAAACACGGTGAAGAATATACCGTTTAGCATATTTCTTATTTTGTCTCCTTATTCCTAATCCAAGAGTATTTATGATTCCAAAACACGATTGTTCCAATTTTTGACTCTACAAAGAAAAATTTGTAGTCAACGGCGGAGAATTTGTAAATAGCGTTGTTCGGGCTGTCAATCACATTGTACTGGCACCCCCATTTTTTTTAACACAAAAGTCCGACTGTCACAGGAGGTAAGACATTGCACTAAAATCAATCAACTGGGTCAAAACCCAGTTTAGATTGTGTATGTTGTTGACATGAAGCTTCTAAAAACCCCATTTTTATTTGCTTCGTCCAGAATCATAACCTCTGCTTAGTTTTGTGTAAGTGGTTCTCGTTAGTGTTATGCTTTGTGGGTGTTTCATGGTTTATCTTATTGAATTTGGTGGTACTTACAAAGTAGTAGTGTTATGAGGATAAGTTTGAGATTTGTACGAGAGATTTTGTGAGCTTGTTCACCACATATGATGGGTTCCTTGTCCTGAATCTTTCAGAAACCTGTTTTCGTGGCCTCTGCTGTTGCTATAGCTTATGTATCTTCTGATCTTCATGATAAATTGTGGCCTTCTAAATCATCAGATACTTGTTTGTCCTTTGACGAATCCAATCTATCCATTTCTACTTCAGTACAAGAAACAATCAAATCTTGGGTGTCTCACATATCAGTTTCCAAGCTTGCTAAGTTGTCATTGTGACTAGAATTCGACTACCTGTTCCTCATATTGGCAAGACCAATCCTAATACAACCTGTAGTTTTGTTCCTAATTATTTGTGCTCTACTGCAGATTCTTCTTCTGTTCTGCCGAACTTGTATCAGTTTGCAGAGTTGGCCAAAGCCTCGAAACCAAATGCATATACCCCTAGTGTTGCTAATGCGACCTCATCATCTGATGTCTTGTATAGATGGCATTTGCCAGAGCCAGCTGCTCTTGATATATCACTGAATTCTGATTGTTCATCAGAAAAATCTAGGACGGTGGTGGTTTTGCTTGGATGGTTAGGCGCGAAGCAGTAGCATCTGAAGCGGTATGCAGAATGGTATACGTCAAGAGGGTTTCATGTCATTTCATTTACGTTTCCTATGACCGAGATTCTCAGTTATCAAGTTGGTGGCAAAGCTGAACAGGACATAGAATTGCTTGTGAACCATCTTGCTGATTGGCTGGAAGAGGAGTATGGAAAGAATCTGATCTTTCACACTTTTAGCAATACAAGATGGTTAATGTGATCTGTCTCTCTCTCTCTCTCTGCCCAGTGTGTTTTTTCGTGTTCTTTTTACATTTATTTTGCTTGATGTGTTTGTTTATTGCCTTGCAGATATGGAGTTATATTGGAAAAGTTCCAGAAGCAGGATACTACATTAATGGGTAGGATTAGGAGCTGTATTGTGGATTCTTATCCTGTAGCAGCCCCTGACGCACAGGTAACAATGCATATGTATTAGATGCAAAACTGGGCATTGGATTGCTTTTGGAAATTCTAACTACCATCTCCAGTTTTTAATTCATGAGATGAAACCCTAACTGAGAGTGTAAAAGACCATTCACACACGCACATAAATTGTCTGCATTTCCATAAACGCATTGATGATTGACATTTTACTTCATTGTAGACGCGTGAACTATAGGATAGTATTTACATTTATGTTATCGAGTCATTATACTGGCGGTTGGGTTAATTTGTGTAGAATATTATTTTAGCCTTTATATTCTAAATTTCTGTCATGGAGTTATATTAGAAATTTTCAATTTTGAGATTTTCAGGGTTCTCGATAGTAACGATTGATGTGTTGACTTTTGATTATTGATTAATTGATTTATTGAGAATTTATTTCTCTCCCTAATCTCTTGTGTTTTCTCTGATACACCATAATTCTCAGCTCCACAACCATTGTCGGCCCCTTTTTGCTTTTAGTTAGCATCAAGGGAGCGAAGGTTTGAATTTAACCAGAGACTTCATGGAGAAGACTATAATTTGTTGGGTCATGAGATCCAATCCAACCGCAGTTTTTATTGTTGGAAGACCTTATCCATTATTCCGATTCAAGTTGTGTAATGCAACCTGACCCAGTTTGACAAAAACCAATCGACAAACCTACTTAACCTGTAGCCAACATGAAGACCCAACTCAGCCTAGATCTTTTTACCCGAACCAAATTAAATAATATCTCGAAATTACGGGAAATCCAACTTATTTTTATATATTCTAGAACAACCCCAATTTTTTTAGTTATATATGTTTTATGAGTAATACTATTTGGACCTAAAAATCTGACATAATTTATTGACATAATGATGTAGTTTCAGTAAAATCATTGGATCAACATCAAGTTTCAATGTTTGATAAGTGAATTAGGTCAGCAAATTATGTCAGTAAATTAGGGCTCAATAGCATTGCTCATGTTTTATATATTTTTTTGGATTAATTGGACTCACTGTAATGATTTATGAAAACAAAATTAATTGAGTCAAACAAATTGGGTACTAAAACCAAAAAATAAAAACTAAAAGTTCATACCAAATCTCTTAAAATTAGTAAACTAAAATTGATTCCTTAAAGTATTAGTATAATTTGTTGAAGTCTTATTTGGTTCAAAAATTATAGAATATATAGTAAAAAATGAGTAAAATATGGAATTTATAAAAAGATTAAAAATTATAAAATATTATTTTTATTTGTGTCAAATAAATTATATAATTGATCCTTCATTTATGGATTTTATCTTATTAATTTTTTTTCAAGACCCTTTTTATGTTTAATGAATTTTTAAGTATCAAATCTGATATAAAAAATATAAAGATATCACATTATTTTTATTTATTATACTTAAAGTGTGTCAACTCTAGATCGTATTTTTTGTTTTGCTACTACTCTCAGGGATCTTCAATCCTCACTTTTTCAAATTAATCGGTTGGTTTACGTTACACCATGCCTTCAGGCACGAATTATCCTTATTATTATAATAAGAGGAGCGAGTTTCAAATTTGCGACCTTGATTTAACAGTGGGGGATCTACTTGTATCAATTAAATTTACGAGTCCTCAATTGCAATAGAACCAAAATGTACAAGTTTTATCATTTTTTTTGCCAAGTCGAACGCGAATATTTATACTCAAGAGGGGTATGTTAGTGGTTTTCAACTTTCAATATTTTTCTCGTAGCCTAAACTTAATCAAACACGGTGTAAGTTTAACAAATTACTTGTATTAAAGAACAACTTTGTAATAAGTAGTGTTACAACGAAAGAACAAATGTTGAATACATATACAAACTCACAAATCATATAGATCGATTAAATCCAAGTTTTGAATATTGTCATAAAAACTCAAGCTTAGAATATAGATATGAACGCATCTCTTGTTGTATCATTGGACCAACCTATGGATTAGAATTTTTCTAATTTATTAGTCCATGCATTTTTTATAGTGGTGAAGCACAATCACACCATTAAAAGTGGGACAAAATTATTGGAACTCTGGGATAATATTTAACTATTCACAACAGTGAAAGCAATTATACATGTTATGTACAATTTTTTGACACACAAAACCAACATAAACAACAGAATAGGCAACACAAAGTCCATAAACAACTGAATCCACCACTAAGAGACTAGATGAAGCAATTAAAGTGTACTGTTCAATCTCCAAAATCAGCCAGAAAATATGAAGAACAATTCATATAAATACAATTGGTCATGTTAAAAATACTTACATTGATCATATTTTTCCGTTTATTTCGTTATGTCATCGCTATATCCAAAGTAATCCAAAACTATTCAAGGTCAAGGCATCAAATATTTAAATTTGGTCATATACAACCCCCCAAAAAATGGACAAGACCTAGCTTAAATCAGACCAAGCACTGGGGGGAGGCTCAACGATATAGTTGAAAAAACTTAGGTTTTACGCCTCATTTTTAAAGAAGACCCTAAATTTTTAGATATCATAAATAATTCATATAAAAATATTAAATACATAAATATTCAACCGCGAAATTAAAAAGCCCTAAAATTTATTATTTTTTTTAAAAAAATAAAAAACTAACAGTAAAATTAAAATTATCAAAAATCTAGTCTTAACTAACAAAAAAATAAAGTTTAAACTTACCATCATTAAGTTTCAATCATTTTATCTCTCTTACCATCAAGTTCAAGTATGGTAATAAAAACTTGAATATAAAAAATTAATTAATATTTTTATATTTAAAAAAATTAAAAATGAACTTTATTATTAATGTTAAAAATAAAAAAGACCTCATTTATCCTTCTTGCTTGAAGCCCTAAAAGGCCTCAGACCAAAAATAGGCCGAATCAGCTAACTTCACAAGCCCTGAGCCTGATTAGGGAAGAGTAATGCTATACTGACCAAATTTTTAGACTAAATTTAGAGTCCATATGACATGACAACATATTATTTGAAGTTTTTATTGGGACACAAATGACATGACACCAAATAAAGAAGTCCAACTCAGCTGCCATGTCATTTGAGCTCCAAATTTAGTCCCAAAAATTTGGTCAGTATAACATTACTCTTAGGAAATCAGTTCAATACAAGAGAAACAGTTACGTCAATGCACCTTGTTGAACAAATAGCAAATATAATGCATAACCAAAGTGTACATTTAACACGTTAATTGCCAAACTACTGAATTTTCTTCATAAACAACTAGTAAACTCAGTGAACCCTTTTGTCTTAGCATTGAACCAAAATCTTTATGATGTATATGTATATCCATTACACATCGGATATTGAACATGAAAAACTTAGCTTGATCTGCTCAATCACTTGAAACTGGCATAAAGTATTTTGACAATTTAAGCACCTGCACTATGTCTATCCATGGATCACCTTCATGTTTAATTTGAAACATCACAAATGTACCAGAAACATGAGGAGCTATATTACCATACCGAGTAGGGAAGCAACGCCTTGCTTCCCAAATGGGAAAAAAAATATCACTCTCAAAGTGTTGGAAATTGTATAACATGTTGCGGAAGCGTAGGATCAAAAACATACCTATTCGCTTTAATCCAAAAATCGTTTGAGAATGTTTCACATATTTTAGAATCCAAATCAACGTCTTTTCTTTAATTGCACGAGAAGTATGGTGTTGTTACATAAGACGAATCAACATTAGGTTTTTCACAGCACAAAAATCTTACCAATGTTATGTAGGGAGATAGAGAAGAGAGTAGGAGAGTTTTAACGTTAGATGAATCATTATATTTGTCTAATCTATTTGATTATCTTGAGTTTATATAAGCAAACAATGTGTGTCATTAAGAGACACATTCTATAGGGACATGTCAGTTAATATTTAACAGACATGTATTGGGTAGTAAAGAATACCTCCAAAAGACATGCCCTTTGAGCATTCTTTAATTAGGGTCAACCCACCATGGGCGCCCCGGTTCGGGTCCATAACCTAACCAATATCTAACATCTCTCACTCGCACGTCACGGGTATGGCACTGTCATCTCTCTCAATCCATTACTTACATCAACATCAATTCATACAGGCTAATGGGCCATATGATTATTAATCCCAAAGGTACGAGAACACCCTAATCGGCTTTGATACCAATGTTGAGAATTGTATAACATATTGCGGAAGCGTAGGATAAAAAACATACCTTATTCGCTTTAGTCTAAAAATTGTTTGAGGATGTTCCACGTACTTTAAAATCTAAATCAACGTCTTTTATTTAATTGCTCGAGAAGTATGATGTTGTTACATAACACGAATCAACACTAGATTTTCACAGCACAAAAGCCTTACAAATGTTATGTAGGGAGAGAGTATGAGAGTTTTAACGTTAGATGAATTATCATATGTGTCTAATTTATTGGATTGTCTTGAGTTTATATAGACAACCAATGAGTGTCATCATTAAGAGACACATTCTATAGGGACATGTCTGTTAATATTTAATAGACATATATTTTGGATGGTAAAGAATAACTCCAAAAGACATGCCCTTTTGGGCATTCTTTAATTTGAGTCAACCCATCATGGGCACCTCGGTTCGAGTCCATGACCTAACCAATATCTAACACAAAGAGAGGAGCAAAATTTTTCGAAGTCCTTAGCAAGAACGATTAAGGGCACGGTTGTGAAGAATTTGTGAAACTTCTCTCATTGAAGGCCTGATGGAAGGTGATGTTGCAGTACACAGCAACCCAAGATTGAACACAGCACTCATTTCTTCCAAGAAACATGTTTCCTTGATCTCCTCATCAAGGGCATCAATAATTGAATTTTCTTCTGTGTAATGCCGCCATGCCCATTCTGCAAGGTTTATATGCTCGTCTGGGTGACAGCTTCTCTTCCAGTTGCCAATTCCAGCAGTACCACGCCAAAGCTATAGACGTCACTCTTCACATTCACCTTAGCTGTGTGGGCATACTCTGTAACCAAGTTTGAAAATCACCATAAGCTTTTCCCAATAGTGATATAACAGGAAAGAAATGAAACATATACCTGGGGCAATGTAACCAAAAGTCCCAGCAACTGCAGATGCTGTCTCAGGATCTCCCTTCTTAGCCAACAACTTAGTCAGTCCAAAGTCTGCTATTTTTGCACAAAGTTGAGAGTTCAAAAGGATATTGCTGGACTTTATGTCTCGATGGATGATCGGTGGAGAGCAGTCATGGTGCATATAGCAGAGCCCTCGTGCAACTCTAATGGCAATCTGTAACCTAGTTGGCCAATCTAAGACAACACGTTGAACCGAATTGTCATCTGATGATGCACCACCTAGCTTCCTCCCATGCAGCCATCTATGAAGGCTCTGATTCTCCATGTACTCATACACAAGAAGCTTAGTGTTCTTGCTTGAAATGCAGCACAAAAGCTTTACTATGTTGGCGTGGCATATACTCCCGTGTTTGAACCTCCGCTAAAAACTCCTTTTCGAGCCTGTGGCCTGGTTTTCTGTCATTCCATATCCATTTGACGGCAACATATTTGCCAGTTTGATTAAGGGGAATTCTGTAGACCTTCCCCGACCCTCCGGTTCCTATTAAATTATGTCACTCAAACTTGAGAAAGTGTCCCACTCTGTTAAATCTAATATCTGAAAGCAAATCATGTCCCACTCTGTAGCGTCACACAAGCGCTTCTTGCTCTGGGATTTTCTAGCCACGAAGAAAACAAGTATTAGCCCAACAACAAGGCCACCGGATGCCGCTAGAACTCTAATGAAATGGCTTACAATTGCCAATATATCACCAGAAAATTGATTATCAGAGAGATCCAAACTCCGCAACTCACTTAATTCTCCAAAACCTTTCGGAATAGACCCATTCAGATAATTATGCGAAAGATCAATTTCTTTCAAAAACTTTAAATCCATGGACGCAGGTATGCCACCTGACAAGCTGTTATGACCAAGTAACAGAGATCTTTTGGTCCCTCCAAACGAAACAATCCACTTGGGATATAACCGCTCAAAGAATTATTGGACAAATCCAATAGAGAAAGGCTGTATAAT
>CM042198.1:17044024-17060772 GCA_023539305.1 Ilex asprella | reverse complement strand
CCCCCTCCTAGGACTTGGCACTCAATTTGTCCCAATTAATAATCATCATGCATTGCCCAAATAAAATTTTCCACAATTGAATTTTATATCAACTCATTCATTCCCCCTAATTAATTTGCATGAAAATTTCTTGAATTTAATCTCTTTCATGCATTTTGAGATTTGTGATTGACTCTATTTTTTTAGAACAATTAACATTGAATAAATTACTGATTCGGTTAATGTTATGTAGATTTGGGGCTGACAAAGACTATTATAGAGGTTGTGGAGAATAAAAACCTTCCCACTTGTGGTAATTTCTACATACTTGTCATTTGTTTTTTGTTGATTTATTCAAGGAGAGATTGATTTAGAAGTAGTTTATGTCGTTTGTTGTGTGATTGAAGTTGCCTAGGACTAAAAAATTTTATGGATTGTTAAATTTTTGAGAAAATAGTTGTGCTACACAATTATATATTTGACCGGTCACTTTTTCAAGTATTCATATGGTGAAGTTGACGTGGTTAGTTGTTCATATAGGAAGAATAGTGTTCAATTATTTTAGATGCATAAAAGGGGCATTTTTACATTTTAACCACATCCATTTTACTTGGTCCTTTATATAAGCAGCACAAAATAATTTGTGAGAGTTGATTTAGAATAGTTAACACATATTGATTGGATTTGTGCCATTAAACTTGAGGAATGCCATTCAGGGTTCACAATTTATTTGTTTAATTAGTATTTTATAAAGGACAAATTGTGTAATTAGTGTTTTATAGATTGTCTATACATGTAGATATTTTCTTGGGGTCCTTTTCAAGGGAAATTATGTCCAATTTTTTTAAAAGAACAAAGAAAAATTATTTTAATTCAATATTGACAATTTTTTGTTTAGCATCACATAGTTCCTTCAGGCACAAGTAAATTTTTTCTAATAGCATAAACTTGCAAATCCCTGTAAATTGACTTTTGAGTTCTAATTACGTAAAAGCACCTACAAGTACTAGGATGGGTGACCCCTGAGAGTTCCTCGTGTTGCACCCATTTTTTTTTATAAAAAAAAAAACGTAAAAGCACCTACATATGAAATTTAATCATGTATGTAGTCTCAAGCATATAAAATTTATGGGTTTTTAGTTTTAATTTTGTAGTACTAAGATTATTAAAATTGAGTTTTTTTATCTCTTCGTTAAGATTTGTCTTCACAAGAATCTTTATATTTGGTAATACTTTGTTGAACATGTATGCAAAATACAAGTGTGCTAAAGATGCAATTTTGGTTTTTCAGTTTAGTGCGTGTTCATATTCAATGCTTGATTTTTTTTTGTATCCACAATCAATGTTAATTTTTTTGAATTGCATAGTGCCTTCAGATACGGATTATCACGAGGATTTAAAGTTGAAGCAACCTTCCCCAGGTAAACCGGTCCATATATTCAGAGTTATAAATTGATGTACATAGGACATATGCCAAAGAGATCTGCATATACAGTACTCATGTGAGACTTATCTTACCTAATGCTGCCATGCTGGGGATGGTCTCCAGGTAATTGGAAAAAGATTTCAATTGGCTTCACCACTGCAGGTAGCCCTTGCCATGATAAAATCTGAATCCCTACTGCTCATGGTTTCTCCATGGGCTTTCTTGCTCCATGGAAAACCTGAAGATCTTCGAAGAAATACAAAGCAGAAAGAAAATGAAAAGGAATCCACACACAAGAATACACATAACTACATGGAAAACCTGAAGACAAGTATGAAGGAAAAAACAAAAGTATGCTATATCAAACATGGTCTAAATATTTCGCAGTCAAGGCACACATTGGGCAAAAGAGATCTGCACATATAGTAGTCATTATTGTTTATCATGAAGTAATAGCAATGGCAAATATGCCAACTGTACAGTTTATTGAACATGAAAAACCTAGCTTGATCTGCTCAATCACTGGAAACTGGCATCAAGTGTGTCAACATTAGGATCTTGCACCGTGTCAATCCGGCAAGAACGATTATGAACATAGTTTTGAAGAATCTGTGAAATGCCCTTCATTGAAGGCCTGGTGGAAGGTGATATTGAAGTACACACAAGCCCAATTTTGAACACAACAGTAATTTCTTCCAAGTAACATGGTTCCTTGATCTCCCCATCAAGGGCATCAATAATGGAATTTTCCTCTCTGTAGTGCCGTTGTGCCCATTCTGCAAGGTTTATATGCTCAGCTCGAGTGACTGGCTCTCTTCCAGTTGGTAATTCCAGCAGGCCAACCCCTAAACTATAGATGTCACTTTTCACATTCACCTTGCTTGTGCGGGCACTCTCTGTAACCAAGGTTTGAAAACTTGGTTACAGAGTTTTTCACTTCTGAAATAAGAGGAAAGAAATAAAACACGTACCTGGGGCGATGTACCCAAAAGTCCCAGCAACAGCAGATGCTGTCTCAGGATCTCCATTCTCAGCCAACAACTTGGCTAGTTCAAAGTCCGCTATTTTTTGCACGGAGTTCAGATTCCAAAGGGGTATTGCTGGACTTTATGTCTCGATGGACGATGGGTGGAGAGCAGTCATGGTGCATATAGCAGAGACCTTGTGCAACTCCAATGGCAGTCTGCAACCTCGTTGGCCAATCCAAGACAACATGTTGGACCCAACTCTCGCCTGATGATGCACCTCTCTTCATCCCATGCAGGCATATATGAAGGCTCTAATTTTCCATGTACTCATACACAAGAAGCTTAGTGGTCTTGCTTGTAATGCAGCACAGAAGCTTTACTACGTTGGTGTGGCAAATACTCCCCAGTATTTGAGCCTCCGCTAGAAATTCCTTCTCTAGCCTGTGGGCTGGTTTTCTGTCATTCCATATCCTTTTGACAGCAACATGTTTGCCAGTTTGATTGATGGGAATTCTGTAGACCTTCCCTGACCCTCCATTTCCAATCAGATTATTTTCACTTAGATTCGAGAAAAAAATCCTATTTTTGTGAAATCCAATGTCTGAAATGGATGCATCTCCCACTGTTGAACATGACAAACGTCCTTCTTGCTCCAGGATTTTCTGTCTGCGAAGGAAAGGACTATTAACCCCACAAGAAGGCCACAAATTGCTGCAAAGGCAATAATGTAGTTTTTTTTGTGCGCTTGGGTTTCTTGGAAGGGTAGCTTAGAAATTTTTTATAATATTAATTATATCAATTTCATGTTGTTATGTTTTGACATTAACCCAACTCATTTATTATTCGTGTTAATAGATCGTATCATATACTGATTCGTGTCAAAAAATGATCAACCATAACCCGTTAATTTTGTATTGATTTCGAGTTATGTTTTCGTATTGTGTCAAAAATTGCCGCACAAATATATTATCTAAACACGTTTGCGATTTGCCTTCTTCTCAAGGGTATCCTTAGGGTTTCTACTGCAACCTATGTCAAAATCATCAAACCCGAATGGCATTAATTGAGAGGTGAATCACCAGGTTATCATCTCACCTTTAGATTCACTTATCTCTCACTATTGGGCCTCTCTCTAGTGACACAGTCAAGAAGCCGAAGTCTGGTAAATACAAAAATGTTCATGGTTGCATACCATGCAGTCTGGTAATACCTAACCAATAATCCATTTTTGCAGCCCATAACTTCTTCCAACAAACAAACATAACAACATTTGAAACCTTTTATTAGATCAATGTGTCATACACAACTTGTGGATAGCAAAACATGGACAAGAATTAAAATCTATCTCTCACTTGGTTCCGCTTTCAACCACTGGTTGATCCTCACGACATTGCTCGGGACTCCATCTAGTTATCGTGTGCTCCTGTACATTGTAACTCTCCAAACATGATGGAGAGATAGCACTATTACCCTTTTTACTAATTGTAAGCACTAACAATGTCTTTGCAACACTGCCACAAAGTCGAATAGTACAGTGAAAGTCAGACCAAACCCTCAAACGACCACCTGCATTGCTATCTTTTTCTGATAATGCGAGCACGGCATATTCAGAATGCACTAGAGATGGATGGTGACAATAGGCAACAAAGTCCACACCATATTGTATTCCTGACCTCACCACCCAATTCTTCATTCGAAGATGAGAATAAGCCTTGAAAAGTTCAGGAAATGTTTCCTTCCTGGATGTCATGTACTTCCATAACTCTTCATCACTTTTTATACAATTATCTTCACCTACAATCTTGATACATTTTAAATAGTAACAAAGGTAACAAGCTTCCTCCATACTTAATTGAAACCACTGTTTATCTTTCTCCGTTGTGATAATAGGTTGGCCAAAACATGCACGATTGAGTAGGTTAGCTTGTTCGGCATCCACTTCAAGAATTACACTACGGCCTGAGAGTAACCCTTGAGAATTTGATAGGATGAGACAAGATTGAAGCTCAGAAATTATCTTTGAAACGGGATCTGCAAGAGCTCTACCTTTTGCCCCCTTGCTTTTCCATCTTGGTGCCATTGATTCTACACAAGTAAAAGAGGCCTTTAATGAAGGAGGCCACAAATGTAATGCTATTTCTAATGAATTATATCATACACATAGTGGATCAAATTAATAAACTTTCTATGACTTTTTAAGCAACAACCCCATTGAAAAAAGCTCATTCTGGGAACCATTTCAACACAACATATAAGCTAAAGTGTCAACCAAAAGGAGCAAACAAAAAATTCCATTGAATCTCAAAACCTATGGTCTACCCGATGTTTAAGCTACAACTACAGTAGAAGCTAGTGAAGCAAATATATAAACACACAAATATGGTTGGCATTGCTCTATACCAAAACTCGTGGCACAAATGATATGTGGGGATGAGGAAAATTACATCCTATACATTCTAACGAAGAAAGAAAGTAAAAAGCGGATAATAAAGGAGAGACAAATCGATGGAGAGAACCATTTGGAAGAGGGATAACTAATGGCGATTTTGTTCATGCTTTAGACGATTTCGCTAATTCTATGTACTTCTATCTAATTACACTTTTTCTATTAGAAAGGCCAACCTATAGGCATATTTAGCACGCTATGTTTCCACTAGTAACCGGTTAGGTTGCTTTGCAAACGCTACTACGGATTGAGTGAAAAATGAAAATCGTTGTTAACTCCCACCGGATAAGATCATTTTTAGATCGGCAACTTTTTTTTTGGGATAAGAAAGTAGTATCCTCGACTAATTATAAAACCTCCTGTTACTATATACATAAACATATACACAATGGGCGGACCCAACAATTTCCCAATGGAGTCATTCAAATACTTAAGTTCTCCAAACCATAAACAATCACTTTCATGTTTACCAATATATCATCTATTTCCCGTAAACCAACAAAATTGAATTAAGATTTTCAAATTGTAAGTCAAAGAACAAAACCTCAATAGTATGTGCAAATTATTATGAGTACCACAACCTACAGTTGATTTTCTTATTGATGACAACTATCGACAACCAAGCTAGAGACAATCCTGTCATGTTGGAATATCGTAAACAAATTCAACACCATCAACTGCGAGTGAAATCAAATCAACCAGTTAACATATAATCTATCACTTATAAACAAGAAGACTTAGAAATCATACCACTTTTTTTTTTTTTCACAAAACTTTTATTGATGAAGCAACTGTACATAACAGAAGAAAAAAGGTGGACAAAACCCAAAACAACAAAAAAACAATACCGAGAAAACAATAAAAACAATCTAAACTTGTAATTCACTAATTATTCCCCAAGTAAGGAACTGATTAAATTTTCTCCATCAAACCAGAGAAAAACAGAGTGAAAAATTCAACCATCAATGCAGTTACACAATACCCATTAATTCACATACGAAAATAGACATCAAGGAGCAAATTCAACCCAAATACCAAGATTAAGCAGATTGAAAAACAGATAAATTAAACAAGATTCCTAATAAGAGGGAGAAGACACAATACTCATAGTTCTGATAAATCGATCAAACGTACCAGATTGGAGCAAAAAAATTTAGGGTAAATCTCGGAGCACTGGTCGGAGGAAGTAAAGAAAATTGCCAGTCCTGGTTGTTCCTCACTGTTTCTTTTCGCTTTAGAGCATTGAACGTCTCTCGCGGCTGGAATTTATTTTTCCGGGTCTTACAGTGCCCAGAAGTACTAGGCGATACTGAAGAGTGAAACAACCCATGTAAACAACCCAATATCTTTAGGGTAACAATTTTTTATACGATTTTATAATTTAAATAAATAAAATAAATTAATTTCAAACACAAATAATTAAATATTAATATGATAAGTATGTTTAACCAATATTGCATGAATAAAATATTAAAATTTTGTTATGTTTAATCAAGTATTAACAAAAAAATTTCATAAAATAAGAGTATCTTTTACTTATTTATATATTATTATTTGACTCCGTGAATTTTTTGTTTTTGAAAAATAGTGTGTTTTCCTTGGAACATACAAGTTGCCTGTCAGTCGAACAAACTTGACCCAAATTTAAAAAACTTGTTTCTTAATTTAATTTAAAAAATTATTCAAGTTTGACTTGTTTAAAAAACGAGCCGAACCTAAACGAGTCCAAAATATGTCGAGTTTGAGCCGAATTCGAGTATTTACACATAAAAGAGTTGAGCCTGCGAGTTTGAAATGAGCTTGTAGGACTTGTTTTCTAAACGAGACTAAAAACTTGTTCAAATTCGAACTCATTTAAAAAACGAACTGAGTCTGAACGAGCCGAACCCGAGCCAAGTTTGAGTTGCTCAATTTGATTAACAACCCTAGATACAATGGTATTATTAGTTTTAGTGTTTTTTTTTTTGATTTACATGTTATATGAATTAATTTGAATACGACACAATTAGATTAAATTAGTGATATATCTCACGATTAATTAAATAAATTGAATTAGAGTTAATTAATGTTTAACATGAACTTAATCTAAATGACTCAAACACAACTCAATACAATTTTATGGGGTTTAAATTGTATTTATCCATAATGTGTAATATCTTGTGTTATTGTAGGGGTAATTAAATTAAATGAATGCAAAATATTCATTTTTTTTATGGTGGTTAAAAATTTATTTCTATTACAATATTTAGTGTGAATAAAAACATTTTCTATAATTAAAAGGTAACTATGATTTAAATTAAATCATTATTATTAAGCATTGATAAGTGAGACCACATTGATCCTGGCCATTCAACCACAATTGGAGATCCTCCAATTTCATTACTAGTTCCACTGAAAAAAAAAGCTCTCTCTCTCTCTCTCCCCCTATAAATTACAGACTTGACGACGACGAGCATTGTCTGTAGAATCGCTACCGAAACCACAAGGAGACGGACGATCAGCCCTACTTCACTCTACTGCGATCCTTAGGTACCTACATGTCTATGCTATCGATTCTCGATTAGATTTTATATACTCTCATTTTTGTATCAGCAGAACATTCTCATATAATTATTTTTTGTTTCTCATAATTTTCTTCGATTATTTATTCAACTAAATTAAGCTCAGTCTTTACTTTCTGTTTGTTTCCTGAGAAAACGAGAACGAGAATAGAAGAAGAAAAGTAGATTTTCTAGATTTAATAAATGCATTAGTTAGTTTTCTTCATGCTTTTTTTTTGTATGTTGATTTTGTGGCATTTTCGCGGTATTTAAGCAGAGTTTCGTTTTTCTTTTCGTTAACAAAATTGCGGTGTTTTCGGAACTCGTGTTTGGTTATGCATTGGTTTGTATCAAATTATATTGAGAGTTTTAGGCCTTTTCTTTTTCAAGACTAGAAGTTTTGGATGCTTGGTGAGTTTATGTTTCAGATTCAAAATGACTTTGGTACTGACTCAAGATTTCTTAAAACTGTGCAAACAAATTGTTGATCATTGGTCTGGCATGCTGAACGTTGCTAGTGGTTATGCATTAGTGTGTGTGTGTGTGTGTGAGAGAGAGAGAGAGCGAATCAGTTTGAGGATTGTCTAGTGTTGTTTCTTTTTAGTCAGGGTTGTTCTATGCATATCAAATTGCTCAGGAGTCAGGACGTGTTTGTGCACTTCTATTTTCTGCTAATTACTCATTATGATGCCTTCCTATCCTATGCATGTCCTCCTTTTTTTTTTTTTTTTGCTGATGCCTCGATGCTTAACTTCAGGGCTTCCCTTCATCAGTAAGTCAACTTGACCTGGACCAGATGGACCAGGTGAAAGAGTTGTCAACTTGTCATTTAGGCATTTCTCACTTATCATAGTTTCACTTAGACCTTGTTCTGATGTCTGTGGAACTTGCAGTATGAAAAAGTTGAAAAGATAGGCGAAGGAACATATGGTGTTGTTTATAAGGCTCGTGACCGAGTGACCAATGAAACTATTGCTTTGAAGAAGATCCGGCTGGAACAGGAAGATGAGGGTGTCCCTAGCACGGCTATTAGAGAAATTTCTCTCTTGAAAGAGATGAAACATGGAAATATTGTCAGGTATATCATTGTGATGGACCCTTGTACATATTTTTAAGGAGTGAAAAATATGCTGACAAATAATATTTATTTGTTTCTTATGTTATGATAACTAGTGATATCAATACTGCTGGTCTCGTAGCCAGACCCTGTGCTAGTTACACTACTTGAGTTGCCATCTGGCAAGTGCTCATTGGACCTTCTCAACTCAAACGCAATCTATTTTTCTCACAATGTTTCCATCCATCTTTCTGTTCCTCTGAAGTTACATACTTGCTTGAGGGTGTGCTTGGGTTTCCTCTCAAGTTAGCTGGAATTGTTTCTATGCTTCTGCTGCTGTATTTGGTTTTATATGTGTTATTCTTCTGTACAACATTTTCTATTTCCTGGACAAGTCAATCTGAGTTTCCAAAATTGTCCTTGTTTTTCCTTGCAATTGTTTTATGTGATTCAATCATCCATGTCCTCCACACTTTTCCTTTGTGTTAGCAATGTTGCATTCCACCTATGCTTTCTGCCTAACGTGGCATAGGACAATGCATCACATCATACTACGTGCAGCCTACTTCGCTGCTTCTTCTCAATTTCTTGTTTAGTGTTGTTAACAAACGTAGTGGAATCCAGAAATTACGAATAGCATTCTCTTAGGTAGGTTCAAATCATCTCTTGCAACTCATTATATTCACCTCATGCGCCAACATTTTCAGGCCCTTCTCATGGTTTCCCAACATTTTGAAAATGATCTTGCATATCTTTGCAATTTTATCGCATGTTTCACCAATTCTATCATAAATAAGATGCCTGAAATGGTTGTCCACATAGACGTAAGTGAAATCATAGGTGGATGGATGTGAGAAAATTGTTATGTCTTCTAAGTAGGAAGTGATATATGTTATGCGTACCATATTTTGGTTACATAACATATATCACTTCCTATTTGAAAGAAAGCAAAATGAATGTTTAGTTCATATACATATGCTGTTATATTATTGGGTGAATGTATTTTTTTTTTTAAAGAGAAATTTTATTTATTAACAAATCAGCTTTTACAAGAAGCAGATGAAAGGCACAAATGCCTGACAAAACAACCAAAACCTCCAAATGTTAAAAGCTAACAAAAAAACCCAGTGTGTTTGCAGTCAGCATCCTCACAGCAGCCATAATCCTTACCTTCTCTTCCAAGAGTGCAGATTCTCAGCAAGATCAAAGCATCAAACAGCATCTTAAAAAAATGCAGTCAGCTCTTATCATCAAACAACATCTTAAAAAAATGCAGTCAGCCCTTATCATCAAACAACATCTTTTTCTTCTTTCGCAAAAAAGGCAGACCCAACTGCTCATTACGCAGAGCAATTCCAACCTCACCTGGCATTTTTAAATGGACTGAAAAATCAATTGATCTCCTCTCTATCACAGCTTGATTCGCTAGTCTATCAGCAACTGTATTGGCCTCGCGTAAAACATGTTTCAGTCGATAATTCAATCCTCCTAGTGATCCTTAATCTCCCTTAAATAGTTCAGGCAAGACCAGGGACATTTAGAAACCCCCAAAACTGAATTTACAAGAACCAGAGAGTCACTCTCAATTATAAAACCATCACAACTAAGACCATAATTATGGATGAGATGCAAACCATCGCTTAAAGCTCTGAATTCAGCGATTGTATTAGAACAGATGCCATAATAAACCGAAGAAGCCAAAACAATCCTCCCCTATATTCTGGGTGAATGTATTTAGTCCCCTATATCACGTCTCTGGTCGATTGTCTGATATCTAAGTGGTGTGGAAGGATTATTAGATTTGGATGTATCAAACACAACACTTCCCCTAAGCTGCTGCTAATGTAAAATGGCCAATACTTTCTACGGTTTATCTTGTCTATGTCTCTGCTACATAGCATTTGAGAGCCTTTATTACTTAAGCTTCACATAAAAAGAAAAGAAACAGGGAAAACATATTAGACTCAAGTTTCCCCTTACCCCACTGTACACTGCCATGCTGTTGGGTATGTAAGTAGACACATGAAATTCTGTTCTTAAGAGTCATTGTTTGTCGCCGTTTAAGTCTCAAGACGGGGCATAACTTTGGTGACCAAAGAAGTATGAAGTGTCAAATATGCCAGTTTTTGAAAGGGAAAATATGAAATAAGGTTTGAGATGGGGACTGAATTGGTGTATGGCATGCATAGATAGAAGTCATAGAACATTCCGGCACGCATGCGTAGGCTGTATTAGTTAGGAGTTCCTTGACTATTCCAACTAGAATAAATGAAAATACCAAATCTTGTATTTTATTTTGAACAACTTTGCTAAACTTCTCTCCCTGATTTTACTGTGTAAGTTTATTTACAACAGGCAGGCAGGTTACCGAAGGGACTGTATTTGGTTTTGACTTTCTGTTAGCTGACCTTCAAATGTTTTGAGTTCCAGGTTACAGGACGTGGTGCACAGTGAAAAGCGATTGTACCTGGTCTTTGAATATCTGGACTTGGACCTGAAGAAACACATGGATTCGTGTCCGGACCTTGCTAAGACTCCACATCTGATAAAAGTGAGTGAGCCTTTTCTGCTCATTGGAGGTTGGGGCATTTTGTATTTCAAGAGGTCTTGTTCTGTAAGGAAGATTGGTTTGGGTTTTGAATTTATCCCTCCTGGGACTGAGACTAATTTTTGTACAGGCTATTGGTACTGACACAACCACAGTCAGAGTAATTATCTTTGATTTTGATTGGTTGCAGTTATTTTATTCGAAAAATATTATTTATTTGTATCAGGTGGAGTGCAAACTTTCCACCCTTATAAACATATATCCTTTCTAAATCTTGGAGTCTTTAACTGGCAATGTGGAAATTCTCTCACATTTATTTGAAGAGATTCCCTGTTCCCTAGTTGGCATTATACTATACCAGATTAGCCACCTTGAATCTCTCCTACCCACTGGAAGAAAAGCTTCATCTCTCCCCCCACCAGGGGCGGGGCGGGGCTGGGCTGGGCTGTCTCTCTCTCTTTCTTGCTGATTGTGTTTGTTCTTTTGTAATCTGATTTCTTATTAACAAAGACTGTATGGTATTCATGAACAACATTCAGGTCTATTTCTCTTTGTTTCCTTCTTTAATTGTGTAGATGTTTCTGTATCAAATACTTCTTGGCATCGCTTATTGTCATTCTCATCGAGTTCTTCATCGAGATTTGAAGCCTCAGAACTTGCTGATAGATCGTCGTACCAATGCATTGAAGCTTGCAGACTTTGGATTGGCCAGAGCCTTTGGTATTCCAGTTAGGACATTCACTCATGAGGTAATAATGTCCATGGAATTTAGTTTTTAATGTAATATTCTTAAATATGGAGCCCTCTGCATGGGATGTATCCATCTATGACTACGTGTTCAGCTTTGTATTCTCTTTTTTACCCAAATTTTATTGGTGTGATGGCAATCTCATCCAACTCTGATATTTCTATATATCTAGAGTCACTAAATAAAAAAATGGTCCTCAATTCATGAAGAATTTAACAATTCTAAATTCCTTAACACATCACGGTTACCTACAAGTGTTGAGGATGATGTGGCAGTTTAGGCAAGAATGAACTTTTTACGGCATTCTTTAACTTGGACAGGTCTGAGGTTGTTTTCTTTTCAATCTCACAAATGGAAACCAAAACTGAGCAAGTGGAAAGCCGTGTGTGGCATTTTTATTTATTTTTTCGTTTTTGTCTTTAAATTTTTTTTAAAAAAACATCCTCTTTTTTTCATGGCCTCAATGCATATTATTAGCACACCAAGCTCTGAGTTGGTTTTTTAAATCTGAAGATGATTTGTAAATATTTAGAATTCTTAGTTTTTGATTCATAAGAACAAATAACCAGTGGAGTGCGTGTACTATGATGTTTCCTTTTTATCCACATATTCAATGAGTAATTATATTGAAGAATCTTTCCAGCTGATATCACCAATGGCTTTATTTGGCTCTAAACGTTGGTGTTTCTTTCTTAGGTGGTGACACTATGGTACAGAGCACCAGAAATACTCCTTGGATCCCGCCACTACTCTACACCTGTTGATGTGTGGTCAGTTGGTTGTATATTTGCTGAGATGGTGAACCAACGACCATTGTTTCCTGGAGATTCTGAGATAGATGAATTATTCAAGATTTTCAGGTGTTACATATTTTAATTGATTAAATTCTTTTTTCTTCTGCGGAAGCCACATTTGGGAATTGGCAATGCATGCCCTTTATGTACTTCTGATACACTTAGATCTCCTATAATTCTGTTTGGTTTTTACCGTGATCCATATATACTGTTTCTTGAGTGGCATAGTTGACACCTTAGGGTACTTCAATGGGATGTGGATGTAAAATGCAGGGAAAATAATTGAACTCTGTTATCCTCTTGGTGTTGTGCCTTGAGCTTATGATACTCTTGTGTTTACTTCCATGCTGCCACTAGTTTTCTTATGTGCTTGGTATGTATTCTTTGTATTGAGATATGGTTGTTCTTTTCAAAATGAAGAAGCATGGGTACTCCAAATGAGGATACATGGCCAGGAGTGACTTCTCTGCCTGATTTCAAATCTGCATTTCCAAAGTGGCCTCCTAAGGTGATTGGGTTTCACATTTGGTGATATTTTCTTTGGATTTCTTCCAGATCGATAAACTCCATCCTCTACTTTGCAGGACCTGGCAACTTTGGTCCCAAGTCTCGATTCAGCTGGTCTTGATCTCCTTGGTGTAAGTTTAGATTCGCTAACTTCACCATGTTCTTCTTTGGAGACTCCTTACTGATGTCAAAGCCCTCATGTGCTAGAATAGTTGTCATGAATTTTATGCTCATATTCTAGTAGGCTATTTTGAAATTCTGAAGTAATTTAACCCCATTTATTTCTGAGCTGAAAAGATCCTCCTTGGACTTCACCATCAGCCTGAACACTAAATGGCTCAGGATTTGACCCTGCCTACCACAGAATTACCTCTGCATAAACAAATTAGCGTGTTTTGTGTGGGATAGGTGGTGGTTTGGTGAGCCCGGGCTCAGATATGCTCGTGTCTAATAAGTGGATTGGTGTAAAGGGAAAAATATTAGTCCTTCGATTACCCTTTGAAATTTTCCTGCAAGGAAAGTTTCAATTTACTCTTTGGACAATCACAAATGAACTGACATCACACTTTTTATGTTATTTAGGACTTTTTATAGCATATAAATATTGAAGGACATGTTTCAATGATGGTGTTCCTATTCCTAACTTAATTTAATAGATTATGTTCTCTTCCAGAAAATGCTCTGCTTGGATCCCAGCAGAAGAATAACAGCCAGGAGTGCTCTTCAGCATCATTACTTCAAGGATATAGGGTCTGTACCTTAGTTTCCTTTATACCTCTTCGTTGCTGCAAGTGTGTATTGGTATGTAGCATCTGTGAGGTTTTATTTTGTAAGATATATTTGGTGTTTTTAGGTGCAATTTTTGCTTCTTTTTTTTTCCGGATTTCTTGGAGATAATTCAAATTACGGTTTATTGGTTTTCGGCTCCACCATCGTAGGATCAGCTTGTGCTTTGTGACGTCATGCTCCATGAAATACATATATGGGATTTTATCTGATTCTTTGGGGTGTTACTTTGGCGTGCATTTGTAGTCGCACTCAATTATTATTTTCTGTTCTTCATATCTGAGCAACAGGATTACATGGCTATTTTGGTATTTGGCTTTTAGTACCTAGCAAAGCTGATTCTTTTTTCCATGCAAATGGTAAAGTTAGTGCAAGTTTATTTTGCGAAATGTGTAGAAAACTCTGTGTGTGTGAGGGGGTGGGGGGGTTAGGTGGATTTCTAAAGGAGGGACTTGAAACTTATACCAAGCTCTAGGTGACACTTCACCAAGTTGTGCCTCTTCATACAACTAGGTTGTACCAGAAACGTGGAAGCAAATCTTGCCCATGGTAGGGAATAGGGATCTCTCCTCACTCTCTCACCCCCTTCTTGGCATGTCGCCGCCACCATAATCCGCACACACTATCAAACATACGCTCACATAAACAATCCAAGAAACAGAAATATTTCATGCAACAAAGGGATTTGGGAATTTAGAAATATTCTTCTCAAGCTAAACATCTAGATGCCTTGGTTTTGTTCCTCTAATTAATGGTAAATTGAGTCACTCTGTATGAACAGCTAATATTTCAAGACCCTTACTGTACCCCTTCAGCCTACTTCATATCAGAGTAAATCTCTTTTTTCAACTTTACTAAGTTCGAGCCCAGGTGACATCGGGTTGTTTCGAAGAGGCTCACTAGTCACTACTCTCTCCTCCCTATCACGTGATCAAGTCATTACAACCATATATATATACATAGAGAGAGAGAGAGAGAGGAATTAAACGGAAAAGAGCTCATACACAGTGCAATTTCAAATGGCACTACAAAAGCTTTGCACAACCTTTATTGAAAATGACTCAAATGTCAAATACAAAAAAACTTGCATAACAAAGAACTTCTGGCATTTTCTACAACTTTCCTATAACATACCATAAGTTACGATCCAATCAAGTCAACTCACAATTCAAACAGGTCAAGTTAGGACTCGGGATCTATTTCAACTAGTTAGGATTAATCCTGGGTTTTTTTGTAGAATCAATCCCAAATATTGAATGTCAGAAATTTTGACCTCATTGACTCATGACTTGACCTCTAAGAGATGTAACTTGTCCTAATTTTTTCAGATACAGGACATGTATACATACATCTACAGAAACTGTCCTCTAATAAAATGAGAAAAGTAGATTATACAAGTTGTATTTATCTTCTTAACCATCATTAACTAAAAAGGAAGCAGTCATGAAATAGATCCAAGCCAAGCCCTTGAACAGTTGAAAGTCTCCACTTCTTTGGCTTCATCTTCCTGCTTTTGTAGGTGGTGTCTTCTCAAGTTTATTGCTACTCACTGAACAAACAGCTAAAAGAGAATTATTATTCCCAACCAAATTGTTATCCAGGAAAAAGGGTATCACAAATAATTATGTTAAAAAAGTGAACTCACAGTGCAAAGCTGAAAGTTCAGATCTCTTTAGCAATCTTAGCCTCTTTGCTGAAGATACAAACATGCTGCACAAAACATGTTTCTAAATTCATGATAAACCACAAAGAATTCATATGAAGAAGATGACAAAAAATCAAAACCTATCTCTATTTCTATGATGAACCACAAAAAAAAAAAAAAAAAACCATCTGACCAAAATGTTAAAAAGTTTTCTCTAGCTGTCTGATTAAATGGTTGACAGTAATAAAACTCCTATGTTTATGACAACAGGAAAAGTAGGGACGGCAATCAAGTCATGTCAAGTATGTTCGTGTCACGTCAACATATAGGTGCTCTAGTAAATAGAGACTTGTACACAACCAGCTAATCGTGTCGAAATTTTAACCTAACAAGGCTTGTTTATTACACAGGTAGATGACAAGGTCCGAGTACCCCGTTTAACAAATATGTTAGGCGGGTTCTTTGGGTTAAAATATCATATTTGTAGGTGAACAAGGACCAAAAACTATTTTTTTTTTAAAACACTGGTTAGATGGTTCATGGGTTGTACTTGTGATGTGTGTCATAGACGTAAGCAAGTTTACATTAAAAAGTTGTATATGCCACATTCAACAAAAGTATAATTATATCGACCAATTTGCAACACAAATACGATTAACCTCAAGTCAAATCTATTAACTTCATATTGGGTCTGAGTCGGTATAATGTGTTGTGTTGAAAATTATTGCCCCCAATACTAGGTTTCAATTATGAAAGCCATATTATTGAATAGATCCAATCTGAATATGAGAATATAAGGCTTACTGCCATGGGACATCCCCTACAAGCATCCTGTCTCCTTCATTATCCTCATAAACTAGAGTATATTCCCCACTTCCATATGATAATCCAGTGATAGCTTTTGTTTCCTCCATCTTTTCTTCATTTAAAGCAGCACAAGAATCTCTTTGAGCTAAAACGAAAAACAATTAAAGTTAGACATCAAAAAAACCACACACCATAAACATCAAACTTTTTTGGAGATTGCCTTAAAGATGAACTAATTAATTCTTCAAAAGCATAGACAGACTGACAAAATCATAAAATCGTTTTCACTTTCATCTTATCTTACAATCAAAATTATCCTGTCGAATCCATGTTTTATCATCTTTTAAGCTAAAAAAATCATTTGATCTCCTTTGAATTAAATTAATTTAGAAGCTCATATATGAGAATAGAGCAAACAAATAAATTTATGAGGACAAAAGTCTAGAGATAAAGTTTGGTCCTCCAATGGAAAACCATCCACTTCTCTTTCTGTATTG
>CM042198.1:17023725-17035689 GCA_023539305.1 Ilex asprella | reverse complement strand
CCTAAGAGACGATCACTACCTTGATTGTACACCTATAGCTACTTGGCTTTCAAATAGCTCTTTTTTGAACTTTTTGCTTTCTTCCTTTTGCTTTTGGTCACTGCTTTCTTGATTGCTGTTATGAACAACACTTCGCTTGCAAAAAACCTACCTAGTAGCTACCACCACATCTCTCTCTCTCTCTCTCTCTCTCTCTCTCTTAAACTTTATTTTTTTGGATTAATCTCACTTTTTATCCCGAAGGATGTTTCGATTCTCAATTTATACCCTCAAACATTAAATAACTCAATTTACACCCTCAATGTTATAAATTTATAATAATATAAACCTGATCCAGATTATTGTTTAGTTTTTCACCCTTATTTTTTACTCCGAGACACTTACAACTCACATGCTTTAATTTATGACGAAAAACTGAACGATAATCTGGATCAGGTCTACATTATTATCAATTCATAATATTTAGGGTGTAAATTAAAATTTTGAATGTATAAATTGAGAATCAAAATATCTTTCGCGAAGTAAAATGAAATTAGCCCTTTTATTTAAGAACAAGTACAATTTTTTTATATTGAGTAATGGTAGCAATGATGATGGACCACAAAGCTTATGCACTATATCATGGCTAGCCTACGTTATCATAAAGGAGAAGTTCAGTGTACGCATTTCTCATCATAGGGATTGGAGGGTGAGATATACGCGGACTACTCTCAAGTATGAAAGATTGTTTATATGTTCGAATTCATAACTTTCATGTCACAATTGAACTATATTCTACGGCAACGACAAGGCTTTCTTTTATAAAAGTCATATCCAGTGCATAAAATGTCAACCTACAATAGGGTCTAGAAATGGTAAGCGATAGTTGTTTTATCTCAATATTAGAGTTAATCGACGATGTATTATTTGAACAGATGAGCATTTATTATCGCTATATATCCAAGCTTTGACTGAGACCAATTTAATCTATAGTCAACTTTTAGGATTTCAGTGAAAAGGTGAATTATTTCTCTTTTGCTGGGTGTGTAGGAGGAAAGACTCTAGTGTGAATCTTGTTGGGGAGCATGATAGATATTGCGGTAGTTGCATTGGAACAGAACACTTCACTATAAGCATGCATTAACAGTAAAAGCCTCGTTGAAAGACCAAATGGGCCTTAATAAATCAGCCTAAAATTTCCAATCCAACAAATAAAGGCCCATTGGGCTGATCCGGCCAATTGAAACCTGTAGAAGTATGCCTTGATTTGGGCTTCATGGGCCTAAAGGAGCCCAGCAATCTCCCTCTCCATCTAAGCAAAAAAGCTTCAAAAATGTTCTAAGAATATAAAACAAATTCTCGCCGAAAAGCATTGGGACGAAAGTCATCTACAAGACTTGTCATTAGAAGGCATAGACGGCAGGATTGGAGCACATTGATAGTCTCTTGGATTACAAGATGATTAGTTTTATTTGTGTTTTCATACACCCCATCTCTGTGAGATGACTTAGTTGACAGATCAAGTTCAAAAGTGGGGTTGTTAGTCAAATAAGTTCGAACCGAGTTCGAGCCAAACTTGAAAAACTTATTTTTTTAATCGAGTTTAAAAAATTATTCAAGTTCAGCTCATTTAAGAAACGAGCCGAGCCTAAACGAACCAAAAACGAGCCGCGCCCGAATATTTGCACATAAACGAGTTAAGCCTATCGAATTTGAGCTAAGCTTGCAGGATTTGTATTCTAAACGAATTTAAAAACTTATTCAAGTTCGGGCTCGTTTAGACGAACCGCGTCTGAACGAGCTGAACCCGAGCCGAACTCAAGCGAAACTCGAGTAACTCAGTTTGATTAACAACCCTATTTAGAAGTGCTCTGTAATGCCTTTGGGCATGTATCGAGTCCTGGTGCTCCATCATATATCTAGTATATCTCTATCTCTTTGATCTCAATTTTAATTTAGCAAAAAAAAAAAACTGATAATGGTGGATTTTCTGCTCTTATGTTCCATATAAGTTCAATGTAAGTCTTTGTTTTAGGCCACATCCAACCAGATAGTAGTTTCATTTTTTTGAATCAGAACATTCCAAAACAATATGACTTACTGGTTCGATGATTAAAATCAAGTTTAGCGGTTGTGTCCGAAACCAAGGACAGCCATTTATATAATTAATGTCAAAGGTTAGTTCCGTATTCAATCTACTGCCAGAAATCCAACAACGGCGACTAAACCTGGATGTGGTTTTATACTAAACATTCTAGAAGAAATTCCAAGGTGAAATGAAGAATATATGTTTATTACTGTAACACATGCTTGTTACTTGGAAGTAGATGTAACACTTGAAAAATTACAACTAAACATGAATGTAAACTTCATAGGAATTGACTGACTTCTTAAATCTTCAACAAAAAATTCATTCTTCCCAATATTGGGCTGCTGAGTGACTATTCAGTGTAAACTAAGATAACGATAAGAATTCTAAAAGCAAACAACAGACTGAAGTCCCATGTTAGCAATATCTGAAGCCCATGTAGGCAGTTAGCGATAGCTGCGGTAGAGTGGAGTGTACATGCAGCTCTCTGCATACTCGACAAGATCTCGAGGACGAGGGAGACGGGAGGCCAGACCTACAAAGCAGACAAAGGGTATTGATGGGATGAATATTACAAGGCTGAACTTATTACAGCTTACTGAAATTATCAAAGAACTTACCGAGTTCATATGCTTTTGCTGCTACCTTAGCAGCAATGTGGGCTGATATCTTTCTGATACTGGTGAACGGTGGATAAATCAGTCCCTTAGCATAGTTTTCCTCCGTCACTTGAGCAGCCAAAGCTTCAGCTGTTGCATAAGAACAAACGTTTACAGTAGTTAAACAAGACAGTGTGTAGCCATATTTCTTACCATCATGAATTAGAGAAACGGAAATCTCATTTTGCTTGCTTTTGCAGGATTCAGTAAAAACCCACTAGAATATAAGCAGAACTTATGTGTCTTGGGAAACTATTCAACTAAAACTTGTTGGCCGGACTAACAGAATTTCTCATTGAGGTCGCCTAAATTTTAGCATACATCATAACCTGGATTTTTTTAAGGATGAACACCTTTCACACTCCTCTTTTTTCCCCCCTTTTTCCACAAGCAAAAGAACAAAACAAAAAGTGTTTACCCCTTTTGGGCCTTTTGGCTAGTTTGTGTGCATGTTGCAACACGTGTTCCTGTTTGTTTACAAGAATTATTGTCAAGTCTCTCCAAATTTTCCTAAATATCAAATTATTCAAGATTTTTTATGCTTGGACCCCTAACATAAATTATTTCTTGAGTCAAATTATACTTGAATGACAGATAATTAGTAGTAATGTGGAATTTCATGTGTAACTTTGTTAATCCTCTATGTACTTACAGGCTGCCAAAAGCAAATCATCATGCACACGGATGGTACCAGACATGATCAAACCCAATCCAAATCCAGGGAATATGTAAGCATTGTTTGCCTGAAAGATATGAAGAAAGTACAATAATTAGTCCCCCAATAGATTCTCATAGAAAAATCTGTTTCAAAACAGAGAAAGGACTTCCTGGTATAGGCTATGACCTGGCCAGGCACAAAAACGTGCCCATTCTGTTCAACAGGGTCAAATGGGCTTCCACTAGCAAAGATTGCACGACCCTGAAGATTGTAGCATGGAGAGGATAGCAGTTTATAACAGTAACACTCCAAAAGTTACATCTGTATTAAGGTATCTATGAATAGAGAATTCAATGGAAAGTTATGTCCTTTACCTCGCTCCACGTATAAGCTTCTTCGGCAGTACACTCGGCTTGTGAGGTTGGGTTGGAGAGAGCAAGAATCAGAGGTTTCTACATGCCATTCATTTCAATAAATGTCAAAAATTCTCCAGCAGAATAGTTATGAGAGAGAGAGAGAGAGAGAGAACCTCATTGAAGGATGCCATGGCCTCAACCACATCCTTTGTAAATGTTCTTCCAACACCTGATGTTCCTATTAATACTGTTGGCTTGATTGCCTGAGAAATCAGGGAATAATAAATGATCCACTACAATTCTGTTAATAACACTGAAGTTCAATCATAGACACGAGTCTCAGACCTTGACAGCATCTAAAAGTTCCTTAACGGGTTCATGCTCATGAGCCCAGGGCTTCTTAAAGTGTTGAAGAGAGTCCTTACGAGAACTAACAATCAATCCCTGTAAAAGAGCTACCCAAATTGTTAATGCTGGAAGAAGAGATATTGGAAACAATATAGATACGTGCAACATGAGGTTAACATTCTCCATCAACAGGATTTTAGAGATCATGTTCCTAGTACCTTTGAATCCACGAGCCAAATCTTCTTGCGGATCTCTTCTAGTGGTGCATTTGTCTGCCAATATAATAGTCAATTGGTTATTATCAGAAGCACAGATGAATAAATTAAAGAAATCAGGTACTACAAGAAGTTTTGTACCTTTTTTGATATCTCAAGAGCTATGAGCTCTGCTATACCAGTTCCAGCCTTCAAATGACAAAAGACAAAAGACAAAAAGTGAGACACGAAAAGCAGTCCATAAATACGTACATCAATGGAAAACTCGCGAGTGTTTTCTAAATAAGATGCATATAACAAAGGACCAATAAGATAATCCACAGGCAGACAACTTTCAGTAAATAATGCATGCTTTGGGGAGAAAATATCGGCATGAATAAAAAAATGTTCATTACCTAGTTTGGTCCCTGTTATTCAAGGGTGATGAAAAAATTGAACAAAGTGCAAACCTAACTCTCGGAGTAATTTGCACAAAGTGGAAGCCCTTAAATTTGAACACACAACTTCCTAGTTGTTAGCCCAACACTTCTGCTACTACACCAGGTCAGTGGCTCCTAAATGGCATGATTACTTACTGGACACAATGTGTAATTTAGTAAACTATGTAGAAAACTAAAGGCTGTGTTATTTAGTTTTTCAACTTTAATACTTTGCATGATGAAATATCAAAGGAAAGCTTCTGAGAAAAAGGGCAACAGAGCCTCACCTCCCCAGCACCTAGGAATAGGAATGTATGGTCAGCCAAGGTTCCACCAACTAATTTCAGAGCGGCAACAAGCCCAGCTAGAACCACAGATGCTGTTCCCTGTGACATGAGAAACAACTCACATATGATGAAATATCCTTGAATGAAAACGAAACTTACAGTCAAAGAAGCTGTTTCCACAAAGTTACCTGTATGTCATCGTTAAACACAAGATGTGTTGTGCGATATTTTGCCAGCAGCTCAAAGGCATTGTGGTTTGCAAAATCCTCAAACTGAAAAATACGGCACATTATTAAGGAGCAGTTGAACAAAGAGTACACACTCAAAATGAAAGAAACCAACATCTCTGAGGAGGTTTGGAATCAATGACAGACCTGCACAAGAACTTTTTCTCCGTAGTTCTGCTTAACTGCGCGCATGAACTCCTCTAGAAGTTCCGCATATTCCTGAATTGCACAAGTCAAAACCACCTCAAACTAACAGAAAACTCCACATTTCACAACTATTAACGACCATAATCTTGCCAGCAAAAGTCAAAGCATTTGCAAGAAAAGGAAAGCACGAGACCTGCCCAGTCGCCCTCTTTTGCCTGAGCCCAATGTAGAACTCATCATTCAACAACTTCTCATTGTTTGTGCCAACATCAATGGTTACAGGCAAGCACTGAAAATGACAGATCACATAATTAATTTCTGCGATCCAAATGGTTAAAAAGTTCCATTGAATCATTGAGTAGTAGCAATCTATCTACGGCCAAGGGTGCCTAATAAAACTGAAAAGTTACTCAGCTGGGTTGTCATGGCCTAGAAAACTTGGGGTCAACTTATATAAATACAGACATTGATAATTCGAAATCTGACATCATAATTAAGTTTGTAGGAAAGTTGGAATTACATGGAATTAATGAATAAAGCAAGAATAAATCAGTGAAAATACAGAGCAGATTTCAAACTTTTCTTGGAAACTGATTTAGTCGTATGAGGTTGAAACTGATTTACTAAACAAATCGTGAGAATGAAATCAATTACAAAAGAAAAAGAAGAAGGAAAATGGGAAGAAGATTATCCATCCAAAAGGGCAAAGGTAGTACTTCTTACCACTGAAGGACGAACTCCGCCAAGTGCAGTATACAGAGAAAGTTTTCCAACAGGAATCCCCATTCCCTGCAACATTTCAATAATGTTTGATCAATCGGGTCAACTATCCAACACACAACACACACAGGGAGAGAGCACCCGTAGCGAAAGAGGGGAGAGAGAACAACTCTGTCTTTCAATTAATTACTTGAATATTATTGCTTATCACTGGATGTTAAAGTGAATAGAACCAAGCAGATTTACCTGGCAGCCAAGATCTCCAAGCCCTAATATACGCTCACCATCAGTTACAACAATAACTTGAATACTCTTCTCAGGCCAATTTTTCAGCACTTCAAGAATCTTCCCCCTGAATAATTGGGCAACTTGAATAATCTTATTAGCTACTCAATCTAGCTTAAACTGACATACAAAGCATACTAAATCCCATACCCCCACCCCATCCTCCACTCCCAACCAAATTGAGCAAACATCGAATCCAACAAACTAAGAGGCTATAAAGCAGATTACAAATGGGTGGTCATACTTCTCTTTCAAGCTAATGTAAAGGCCCTGCGGACGGCGAAAAATGCTCCCATATTTCTGGCAAGCCTCACCAACTGTTGGAGTATACACAACTGGAAGCAGTTCCTCAACATTATCAATGAGAAGCTTGTAAAATAGCCTCTCGTTCCTCTCCTGAAGAGTTTGACCCCCCAAAAAATAAAAATTAGTCCCTAAAACATTAAAGCCTCAAACTGTCAGTTAGCATAACTAGTTAGGCTGTAAACTCATAATGGATTTTTGATCCATAATCGAATTACATCCAATGCACAAAGAGGACATTTTGTGAATGTTCCATACTATTGCTATCGTGCTAATAACAGCTATTGAATCAATCAGAGATTCACCACTCTCTCATAACATGTTTATCTAGTGCCATCTTATGCAAACATGTCTGAATCCTCAAAGGTCTGATTACATAGCTAATATACTAGAGCACTCCCATAATATAATCCACATTTGGATGGAATTTGTGCACCTACATATGTAAATTCCAAAATGAAATTGGTTATCACGGACGTTGCTTGATAATGATTGCCAATAATAGTCAATCACATCACACCATGGAGAACCACTGGCCTTATTTTAGAGAAAAAGAGATTAATTGAATCACCAGAAGAATCTTTCTTACTAGTAAATGAAAAGAATATCATTTGTATATGGCATGACATGGAGAAAGAAATTTTGAAAAGCATATGTTCAACCTTCATCTACCTCGTATACTGATTAATTTGTAGGTGGAAAAGTACCTGAAGATCCATCATGGCCATGTATCTTTGCAGCGGAACTTTATATTGGCGGAGATTATGCATCAGCTTTCTCTCCTATGTACCAAAATCATTAATGATGATAAAAAACTGGTCTGATCTGGGTCAAATAAATACTATGAACTCAAAGGACAGATCTATCAGGTAACCTGAAGTTCTTGGGAGAGGACAACTGGGGGCAGAAGCCCGCGCAAGTAATGAGCATCTCTCTCTTTCTCGGTGAAGGCAAGCCCTTTGTTGTGGTGAGGGTCACGCAGCAAGCTATACCCACTGTAATGTGAAGAAAGAAGATTATAAATCAGTTGTCCAATGAAACAAGTTCTATGGATTCAGAAGGTAGCTCATTACCCGGAACATCATTCAAGCAAGTAACTGGCCAATAATAATTTCAAAAATGCCAAAAATGATCAGTTTTTTACCACAAAGTGAAATTATGCGGCACATTTACTACCCTAAAACTTTTTGATTTTCTTGAGCTGAAGTCATATGTGCTTTTCTTCATCTTAAATTACATAATCATCATCTGAAAGACTAACATTTGGAAAAAAAATATAAGCAAAATTTCCATGATAAGGTATAAATTATATTGGGCAGAAGTGGATGGCCTGCAGTTGCAAATCTACCCGTAGCATACACTGGATCGTAGGTTTTACTTTACAATCATGAAATTTGAAATCTAGGAAGAATAAGGTAGGGCATTTTGAGTTTACTTTCATGAGGGTGAAGATCACAATTTTGGAAAATTTAAGAAGGGAATCCACACTACTAATAACGATTACAAACAAATGTACAAAAATCAAGATACATACTGAGTTGAAAGATACTCAAAAACTGTTCCACAATTCACATAGAATTGTAGTGTTTGTTTTTCAGATTATATAAATTTGTATAAATATGTGATAAATGAAGCAAATGCATTTAAGGTATCAATCTTCTTGCAGTGGAAGCAGTGTAGTGTCACGAGTTTATAGAAGCATTGCACATATGTGCAGGTCTGAAAACAAAACGAAATCAAGAATAGAGTTGAGTATCTAATAGTATCTGTTTGTATCCTGTTTTTTGTATGCTCATGTAACCACAAATTCAAACGAGAAAAGGAGCCTTAAAAAAAAATTATTTATCACTTAAGCCTAATAAAAAACCAGCAAATAATATTGTAGAAAACTTTAAAGCCCATTCCATCATTTATATTTGCGTAACTGATATAGTATTCACAAAAGCATAACATTTTGAATTTTTTTTTTAAAAAAAATGGAACCAGTTTATAGACTTGCACGCCGTCAAGAATATAGTAGACTTTGCGAAATCAACACAGACCACATTATTAAAGTGTAATTACTCAAAATAATGTAATGACCCAAATATTAAGACTATGATAAGGCTTCGAAAAGACAAACCATGTTGATAACACACATCAATCTCCTCAAACAATCATACAACAATTTGACGAATATATCAATGCAATTTAACTGAGATAAAAAACCACAACCCTCCCTTATCAACATGGTGCAAAATAAATCCTAAAATCCCATAATGAAGCTTGTAAATCATATGTATCACCTAAGAACAGAGTCCCTCCAGAAAATAACACAATTATATACAAAAATGTCAACTATCGAATCATCATTAACAAAAAAAAAAAGACAACATAAATTCACATCAATATAACACAAAATGAGGACAAACATAACAAGATTAGGCATTAAATCATATGATACCTAGCAACAGAGAGAGTCCAAGGGGTGACAGCCTGATCCTCAGTGGCTCTATCCTCACCGTACATGTCCTCAACACCACCACCGACACCAGATTTATCATCCATATCAAGCACTGAATCACCATTGGTCATTTCCTTCAATGTGCTCCCCATCACAACACCTATTTTCCTCTCTCCTCGACCCAACTTTAACACACCCAAAGCTTGTCTCTGCCAATGAGAGAAGCTGAAAAAACAAACCCAGAAAACAAAAACACACAAAACACAAAACAGTTGTTGCGTTTGCTATGAAAAACACCAACACCCACCTTTTATAACCCACAAATAAGCAATTAAACAATTCCTTTATTCCAATGTTTGACAAAAAATTACCCTTATTCAATGTCAAAAAGCAAAACTGCAATGACCCATTAAGAAGTGTGTACCTGTGTATATATGTGTGTGAATGATGAGAATAAAGTAAGTGGATTTGTGTCTGAAGGAACTGTAAAATAATAGTACCAGAAAATTGGGTCTGTTGAACGAGATCATAGTGAAAGGAACTTGTGGAGAAAGCGATTTATATTGCGTCCGCGTTACCGCGTAGGTAGAGAGAGAAAGTAGGAAATTTCCGCGTTTTGGTGGAAGTGAGAGAAAGACTAAAAGAAATGGTAGTTGAATGTTACCACATGAAGCTGTTGAAGCTTTCTTCCAAATTTGTTTAGTTCTCTCTGTTACCCATGTGTGTGGTAGTGGTAGTGCGCGTGCTTCTCTTTTCTCTCTCTCATTATTTATTTTTTTCCGGTAATGCTATGATAATCAAAATTAGGAATTAAAGTGCTCAACTAACATTATAGTTGTCGAAATGACAAAATTAATTATCATGTCAGCAAAATCTTTTCGTCTTTTCCAAATCAAAGACGGACGGGACAAAATTTTTTCGTCTTTTTTGCTTCTCTAACACGCAGAGACAAAAAAAAAACAGAGAAAAGAAATGATATAGTAATTAATCTTGTCATATCAACAACTGTTATGTCGTTTAGATTCTTTATTTGGTCCTTAATTTTGGTTGACATAACATTATTGATTTTTTTTTGGATAAAAATTATAGTTGATCCTTGAATTTATCTTCGATTGTCAATTGTATCCATTAATTATCAATTTTGTCTTAATTAAGCCATTTCGTCAATTTTTATTGTCATATCAATTGGGGGCTAACTCAATCTAATCTATTTCAGCGTTGATCTGACAGAAAAAATAGACAAAATGACTTAATTAGAATAAAATTAATAATTACAAAAATAAATTAAAATAATTAAAAATTTAAAAACTAAATTTAAATTAAAATATTAAATTGAAGGAATAATTATAATTTTTTTTTTCAATTTGCTATTCAAAAGAGTGCAATTTAGGGACAATCTAATACATGATACTCTTATTAGTGTACGATTTGAGACGAGTTACTAAATATATATTATTCAATCTCACATTCAGAAAAATTATTTTTACTACTCGAATGTGTTACTTTGAGAATATAATGAGATAATCTAATACACTAATGCTGACTCATTCATTCCTCTAAGCGTATAAGACTAGTTTGCAACGACCTGTCACGTTTTTTTTATGGGATATTTTATGTTTAGGCCATTCATGATTCATGTATTGGTTTTAATTAAATCTTTAACTATAGGATGATACTAATTATTTCAAATCTTTTAATAAACGTCACAGGAAAATCTTAAGTTATTTTACAATACAAGGAAAGGTACTTCGGGTTTTAGCTTAAATTTTTTATTTTTTTTTATTTTATTTTTGGCGGGTTGGGGTAGGAATCACAATCGTGTCATTTTGTGTATATTTATGAGCTTGTCGAGTATGTTATTTTTGAACACTAATTTAATTGGAGATATAATTATTTATGGCGCGCACCAAAGTTTTTACGAAAATGAGAAGAATTTTCGTGGCAATCGACATGGTTCATATGTTATTAAAATTTTAAACATTTAACTTTAAGGGGTAGCTAAAACGGTAATAAATACGAACTATAAATCTAGACGTCGTGAATTCGAATGTTGATAATCCTTTAAGACTATCTCTCATAAATACCTTAATTTTGGTATAGATGGTCTAATTTTGACCGGACCGAAGAGAAAATTAATCGAGATGGACATAAGTTGACTTGAATACTCTAACGTTATACCAAAAAAGAAAAAAAAAATCCCAAACATTTTTGGCATCAGCTGATAGCCTCTTGACAACAATATATTCATGTGGTCTCTACCAAACCCTCAGCCTTCCTCTACTAGTCAACCACCCATCCCTCCTTTAAGTCCTTTTTCATGAAAAAGATGGTGACATCTTACCTCTCTAATTTGTAGCTTACAATTTCTCAACATAACTTTTTCATTCTTTCTGGCTACCAGCCACCATCTGACCCCGTCTTGTGGAATGCACATGCATTGTATAAGACTGGGTCCTTACCAAAACAATCTTTCTTTATTTACACTGAGATACTATAATAGTTAGTTAGTCAGATAAAAAGTCAAAATTAGCTGTATAATTAAGATAGGCACTTGTCTCATTACTTCCTCACGTCAGAAACGTCGAGCTGGGGATAGACCCAAAAATTCGATAAAAAAAATGACTACAAAAACTGTTTTGCTAGATTTTCGATAAAAAAGAAAATAAATTGGCTGCATAAAGAAAAAAGGAAAAAAAGAAAAGCAATTTATCTTTTCTTATGAATAGAGTTGCAATTGATTGGAGTCATGATCAAGCAAGCTGAATTCCACATGTTCATATTTAATCCAAATTTATTTTCAGCCACTAAATTTCCAACACATTCATAAAT
>CM042198.1:16987649-17000096 GCA_023539305.1 Ilex asprella | reverse complement strand
TATATATATATATATATATATGTGTGTGTGTGTGTGTGTGTCCCAGCAAGAGGTCTCGCCCGTGATTATGTGTTCTTGTTGACATCTCCAATTTTTTTTTTATCACATAGAACATCTCCAATTGAGAGATCACCAATTGAGGAATTTAGGATTAAAATATTAACCAAAAAAAAATCAATAAAATATTACCTAAAATATATAATACCAAACATATTTTTTATTTTTATTTTTATAATTTTTTTAAATATAAATGACTAACAAACATGTTTTATATTTTTAATTTTTATCATAAAAAAATAAAAACTAGTTCTATTATTTTTATAAAAAAAACATAAAAATAAAAACGTTATCAAATACACCCTAAAAAAATATTTTTTTTTAATGAACAAATATAAGGGAATATATGTATAATAACCATGGGGAGAGAGAGTCGCCAAGTTCATAGTGTATCCGAACCAAAGTATATTCATACACAGTGTAACTTTTTAATCTAGATGAATTAATTGAGTGTGCACAGTAAGAAATTAGTTTGCTCACAAGAGTTAAGAGTATCATTGTAAAGTAGAATTACTTTTTAGTTTTAAAATATTGCCATCAAACATAATTTAATTATGTAAATTCCAGCTTCTCAGAGGATTGCCTTTGGTGGTTTTTTGGCAATTGTGGAGAGAAAGGTGTAGAAGGGTTCATGAAGAAGGTTGCTTGTCTTCTCATACGATTTTCTTGAGGATTTGTTTTGTTTTAAAGTGGTAGGCTTATGGCGTATTGCCAAGGGTTCCTGAGAGTTTGGTTGGACAAGAATTGTTGCAACAGTTGAATATTGATGTAAGGTGCAGGGTGTAGGTGAAGAGTTAATGGGTAGGTGAAGAGTTAATGAGTTAATCTAGACAGAGCTGGGGTGGTGCAGTAGTAAGGAATCATAGGGGAAATCTGGTTCTTTTTACCATGGAGAAAGCTCCAAGGAAGTTGAACTGAGAGCGATGGTTTGGTTTTGTTTAAGCAATATGGCTTAACAGATCATCAGCTTCAAATTGAAGTTGATTCTGCTGTTATGGTGTAGATGGTATTGCAGGGGCATTTGAGAGCTTCAAAATTTTGGCCTTTATTCAATGAGATTATGGAGATGTTGGGACCACTGAATTTCAGCTTGGTACATGTATTTAGAGAAGCTAATCAAATGGATAATTTTTTTTTGCAAATCAGGCTGTTACAGATGGGGCTTCTACTAATTTTTCCTAGGAATTGAGGATTCCTCTTCAAGCCAAGCTGATCATGTGGCAGGACAGACAGAGAGTGAAGTTTTTGAGGAAAAAGACATGTATTCTTTTGATTTTTTTGGAATTTTGTATTGAGTTGATTGTAAAGGTAAGCCCGTCTATCTCTTTCTTGATTGTAATTCTTTTTCTATGAAATAAAAAGTTGATTTGTTTGAAAAAAAAAATGTCAAAAGTGACATGTTCACCAAACATCTAATATTGTTTGAAAGTCCATCCTGTAAAATGGACTTTGCTAGAAAAACACGAGAAACAATAAGAGTTTGATGAGAATGTAGATGTGCATTGAAGAATAGAACTTGAAACTTGGTAAGTGCGACTTACCCCTATTTATAGGCTCTTGGCCTCCAATAAATGGCTAAGATTTTGCCACATGACAACTATCAAGAATGTCTCTAAAAACTTTTATACAAATATTCAGATTTTTACATGTACAAGAATACTCTAGGTTTTTCTAGAGAGGAGAAAAAAAGAAAAAGCACAAATAGCTAAAAGCACAAATAGCTATAATAACTGTGAAGGGCAGAGCCAGAATTTTTTTAGGTGGGCACACTAGCATGTTTTATTTTTTTTAATAAATTGTAAAAGTTCATAAATTTATATTTATTATAATTATATTTAATACTTTTTAAACATAGAAGACTAAAAATCGATATACTCATAAACAAAAAAATAATAATTAAAACTTCTTATCAAGAATGTGACTAATTATTATTACTGACAATTGACTCTGATATATTTTTATTATTTGAAAGTGTTACAAATTATTTTTATCAATAATATTTTTTTTATATATAAAATCGCGGTAACAATTTTCTATTTATGATCCTACAATTTACTACATAACGACACACATTTTTATATAATAACGAAATAACTCTATAATTTAAAAAAAATTATAAAATAACATCAATATGTTCAAAATATATTCGGACATGTCTAAATGTTAACAATTATATTAGTTGTATCAAATTTGAGATTTAATTGATGGAGACCCAATGGTTTGTGACCATTGGATAGACAGTAGAGTTTATTAAATATTAAGACTCACTATTATACTTAATATTATAATGTAGTAGGTCTTAAAATTAGGTTTTTAACATTGTTCAAAAAGTTAACAATCATTTAGGTAGGAGTTTATTTAAATCAATATCACCAAAACACAATATTAGGGTGGACACAATTTAATATATCTAAATTTTATTTTAAAAAATACATGCTTAATATGAAGTAAAAAACATTTGAGGGGGGGGGGGATGTGCCCACCCTAGCCCAGGGGTGGCTCCGCCCCTGATAACTGTGACACTCCACCTCCAAAATATAAGCATAGACTTAATTAGTTTTTTTTATTACTAATTAATGTATACATACATTATACGTGGATCATTCTCAATTACTGTTTTAGATTTTTTTGTACTTAACAAGAAGTAACCCTTTGTTAGGATAAAAAATTTATACCCATAACATTACAAATAAATTAAAATATCTTACAATTAACATTTTTTAAAATTTGTATGTGCTTGCTTTATATAATGTGGTTTGATGGTGACTAAATTATGCTTTTATCTGGATTTAGTTGTCAATAGGTGAAATAAACAATTTTAAAAAATTAATAACGCAAGGTGAAGTAGACATAAAAACTTATATGCAATTAAGAAGAATCAATTAAGAACCTATGAGATAAAAAATTTATAAGTTGAAAAGGATTTGTAAGTCAAAGGATCTAATATGAGTTCTAGATTTTGTGATTTAATATGATATCAAAGAAATATGGAAGTTAAAATCAAAAGATGGGTTAGGATATGATTGACTTTGTTTAATTGATTGAGCATAAACAATGAAATCAAAAGTTTTTATCAATTACTGATTTTATGAGTATATATATATAGATATATATAAGTAAAATTTTATATCTTGTTCAATAATCCAAAAAAAATTGAGTTACAAAACAAGAGAAGCAACTGAATGTCATATACCATATCAAATTATAAAAAAGGAAAAAAGGAAAATAACATTAAATTTCACCTATTTTATTAAATTTTTGCTAAGCTTGAGAGAGTAGTTAACGCAAATTTGGACACTCTGTTGCCAAAAAAAAAAAAAAGAATATAAGCTTGGACCCATAAATTCTACAAACAACAATAAAATTGTAAATATAACTGTTTTTATCTATTATTTATATCTATACCACCGTTTTCATTTCTCAATCATGCAAAAAAAAAAAAACTTTTAACTAATCAAATTATCTCAATACAACTACATAAGATTGCATATAGGCAAATCCAATTAAAACCCATTAGTCTTATAAAATTGTAAAATAACTTTAAATATACAATACACAAAAAGAAAATAAAAAAAAACAAAGTGAAAGAAGTTTTCACTGGCCAACTAAGAATTTTTTTTAAAACCATTTGATGAAATGGTTGCACTGCTAAACTCATTGATATATAATGGTAATGTTTATCCCACTTTTACATATTTAAGATTTTTTTATTATTGTAATGTTATATCATCGTCATATTAATGTTACAATAAACTTGCATAGGAAAATTTACTCAAAATAGGTTGCCATGGACCAAGCATACTCTCATAGCCCAACTTTGTTACTGACATGAATAACCAAATGATGACCATAATTAGGTTGTTGTTTGGAAAGAAGTATTCCTATTTTAAATTGCCTAGAAATTTCGTATTAACTTTATTACGTCATCAATATCCATAATAGATGTCCACAAATAAGTTTTTACAATGAGATAGAAATTGATTTGTTTTAATAACATGCATGCAGCAAATGGACCAATAATACCATGAATAGAAGAACCAACACAAAGTTTGCAGGATAAAAATAGAAGGAAGGGGATGACTGTCAAACACTTAAACCAATATGTTCATTCGTATTCCACCGGCTCAATCAATTTTTCTACATGTGAAAATGACATGTTTTTAATACACCAAAAACTATTTGACCCTACCATGCAAAACTCCAAGTGCAAATTAATTTATATGCACTTTAACCAATCAATCGAATCAATTTATTGTAATAGATTTCTTTGTTTCCCAAATGCAAAAGTATTATGATATGCAAAAAAAAGAGAACTCTATGAAAAATGACAGAGAAGTGCTCATAACCACCAACAAACTACTCATTGAGTTTAGTACCTTCTTAGAGATATGAATCTTTGACGGACAGACACCTTCATAAAAAATCATGCTTACAATTGATTAGTCACAAAGAAAACAAATTGCAAGTTTCACATATTGCTATGCTGCAAAGTCCAAAGAGAATGAAAATAGTTCATCAATGCAGAAGAGAAACAAAACCAGAATAAAGTTTGAGTTCTGGAAGGGATGAATTCATTTCAGGAGCAATTGCTTTGGTTGGGGAAAAATGAAGGGAATTGGAATAAAATATATTAATAGTACTCCTTAAAAATTAAAATCTGGTAAATAAAAAGACTACTGAAAACCCTTATAAATTATTGCAATTATACTTCTATTATTTAGAGAAGAAGAAAGGATGATGCTTCATGAAGAAAGGTCATTCAACTTCTGAAAAGAATAATCGGTGCCCAATAGACACCCTAATGGTTTGTAACCATCACCATTCCACAAAATATGAATGAAGTCATTAATTTAAATAGATAGTATCGTAATTATTTATTTTGCTAAGGCTAATTCAGTCAATCAAAAAATTTTCAACTATAGTGACTTTTAGAAGTAGTATAGATAGATTTTCAATTTTATACATTATGCTCATTGATTTTTGGCATTCTATCCTTATTGAATTTTTAATATTAAACATGTTGTAATTAAACATAAATATGTCATATCATTTCTATTAATTACAAGGCAAAAACTAAAGTTGGTTAAAGCATCGAGTGCCCACCCAAAAATATTTTTTCACTCCACCCCTGCTTAGAAGTTTAATACATTTATTTGTCATTCAACTTAGAGTTCTTCGCTGTACCCATTTATTTTAAAATCTTACTTCCCAACTTCTGTTTGTTTTCGTCTTATTTTTCAAAATCAAGTAATTTTAAAAAAAGCCATTTTGAATAACATCTTTTATGTGGAAATTAGTCCAAATGACGTACTTATACTACACACTACTCACTACATACACACTATCTTTGAAACAAAGAAAATGACATTAAAATCATTTGAACTAGTGTTTTTAATGTGAAAACGTCACTTGGAATGACATTGTTTAACATTTCTTAGGTTTGAGAAATAAGTTCAAAACTATCTTTTGGTTGAAAATAAAGTTTTTGTTTTGAATGGTTATGGTGAAAAATTCCAACTTTTTATGTGCGTTACCTCCTATGAAGTACGAATATTTCGTCGAGGTTAGTGTATCTATGTAGGATATTTTATCGGATACGATATTCGTCGAATACTCGTGGATACGTATCGGATATACCTCTTACGTATCCGATAATAATTAAATATTAGGATATTTCACAGATATTTTTGTGTTCAAGTAATATACATAATTTTTGAGTTGAATTTTTAACATTTCCTTTCGAATTTACATACCATGCAATACATTTACAAAAAATCATACTACTTCAAAGACACATGAATATTTTTAAGTATTATCTACAATTACATGTCAAAGAACATAAAATAAATCTATTACATTATAGTTTTAGCAAAAATTGCTTCTAAATAAACTGACTCGGTAAATGTTAGTTTTAATTCTTTAATTAATCACTTTACTTTGTGAATATACCATAGTGATACGATATATATTTCTTCAAATTAAAAGAATTATTAATTTTTTTTATTGTGTTAAAGAACTACAAAAATATATAAGCATTATACTGATTGAAAATAATAAAAATATTAAATATATTTTATTATAGTCATATCTTGACCGTACGCGTATCTTTTTAATTAGATTTTATTGTATCGCCGTATCTGTATCGTATCGTACTCATATTCCGTATCTACATCCTTGCTTCATAGCTTACCTCTAATGTATACTCAATAATGTAATTCAGTCTTAATTTATTGACTTAATCCATTTTAGTGATTCAATTGACAGTGAAACTCATATAACATTAGACTTGCTACTAGATGGTTGCAATGAATTACACTAATAAATTTGATTGATGTAGCATTATTATATGTATTCATTATCACTAAAATCTCATATGACTTCGGACATATTTCTTTTTGATCTCTCTCTCATGGTAGAAAAAGCACAGCCTAGATGGGAAGGCTAGGCAAAGCCACTGCAAAACTAAGGGACATCACAGTAGAACAAGGATGACCTCTCTAGGAGGATTTTTGCAGCATTCACAGATGGGTTCCTAACATTGATACACGATACCAAGTTGACGGAACAATGAATTATGGAAACCATGGGATTTGGTTTTACAATGTCATAGAGCAATCCCACATCGCCTAATCAAGTCAAGTTGAAGTGCTTTATATGTAGACTCAATAACCTTAATTGTAATAAGGTTTTTCCTGGGTGATCTCAAAAGCCTGGCAAAACGTGCGGGCCACTTCTACAGCGGACAATATTATTAAAATATGGAGTTGTGCGGGCCACTTCTAAAGCGGACAATATTATTAAAATATGGAGTTGTGCGGGCCACTTCTAAAGCGGACAATATTATTAAAATATGAATTGGGATCGTTACATGAACCGCCTGGCCTCATTCGATAGTGCACCGCCACGATATCATCATCATAGGACGACAAAGGTAAGTTCATAAAGTGGTTATCGATGATGAAAGTATTGCTAATCAACGGTGGCGATCAGCATGGATGTGAGATTGAATGAACAATTGTGGCTGATCCGGTCGAAGGAGTCAATAATTGATGATTTCTTTAACCATGTCGACTCCATTCTTCAGAGCATAGTAGAGAAAATGGAGAAAGCATTGCAGTCCCCCTTGAGTGATAATGGACCCATTAATAAGTTAATAGATTCTGTCTATGATATATTATATTTACAGCTGGAGACTCTACTTGTAATGTACGGTTAAAATCTATTTATTCACGTTGATATAGGTGTGTGATCATATAATATAAAAGAATCGAGTAGTGTTTAAACTCTACGAACGGTACTTAAAGTGTTTTATAGGTTTTACTTTTTGAATTTTTATTGTATAACTAGTTTTGAAAATATCGGTAATGAGCATGTTGATTGTCCTCCCATTGATTTACAATGCAAACCCGATTAGAGTTACCCTAAATAAACCTGTTCATTTTATGTTGTATTTCAATTGATGTCGTATAAAAAAACTATCATCACTACGCTGACTTAATTTGTCCTTAATTTTTCGATTTTAAACCGCCATAAGTGATTGTCCACTACAGATTTCCCTACACAATCACACACCTAATTATGTAAACCCATTCGATATACAACATAGATTATTTATCCTTATTGTGATGCTTTGGAGTCGTATATAATTTTGAGTAGTATCAGATTCATCTCGAGAATACTAATTTTAGATTGTTAACTTGAGCTACTATGATTTTGGCTTCGTAGTTTTTCCATGGTCACACAATTCTTAAGGGATGTTGGTATAATTTTAAATGCACAACAGTGTCAGTGCAACATAGTAGGAGGGACATTATCCTTAATAGTGTTGTCACACTTGGGTTAATTAGTTAATGTGTTAAGTTTTAGCCGACCCATTATTTTTAATTTGTGAAATGCTAATTTTCTGTTGACCTTTCTTGTTCTTTGTGTGTGTGTGTGTCTAAAATACATACACACACACAAACAAAGAAATTCTATTGATGAATTTCTTTGGATTTGTTAAATACATATGGTTGACTTTTCTTAATATTAGCCAAGTAATTTTAGCTTTTCGACAGACCCCTCACGTTCGTTGTTGAGTCTTTATTATTTATTTATTATTCTTTTGGTGGTTAGTCACCACTTTGCTTTTGCTTGGATTTTCTTCCACTTCTGGAGGTTTGGTTCAATGTCCTCCTCCCTTGTACGGTCTTCTTTTTAGTTATATATACAGGTAGGGGTCTTGCCAAACCCCCCACTCACATTGGGTGGCTTTGAGAAAAAAAAAAAATTAGCTTTTGGCAGCATATATAGTTAATTCCAATATTGAACCCATAAGTTAGTCATGGTAGTTCAAACAATAGGATTAATCTTAGTGGGTTCTCTCTATTGGTCCTAATTTTGAGTATTGTAAAGAATGCCCTCAGTTGTTCGATGCGTATGATTTGCAGGTAATTATTTACTTCACAAGTTCACGGAAGAACTACTAGTTCAAAAGATGTGGTTAGAGTTAATGGTTTTTAATTATGAAAAAATATATTAAACCCACTAAGCACATTTGAAGTTGTTAACTAGAATCCACTACTACAAAAGGGGCAATTCCGTTGAAAAATTGACAATTAGTTTTTTTCGGTGGTGAACTGGTGTTAACAATAACTGTCGACTATACCACCGCGGGCAAAGCTATCGGCATTTCATTAAACACCATAAATTTTACACAGCCGTTGGCAAAGTTATCGACGTTTCATTAAATGCCAGAAATTTTACACACGCGTCACTGCCGGCAAAAAATAAAAGTTGGGAAAATTGTGGGATTCTAATGGCCGGAATTTTATTCAGCAACGTTTAAATAAATGCCGAAAATGCCTCCAGCAAATAGTTTTCTTTTATTCTATTGTTCATTATAAAAATAATTGTGTGTGTTTTTTTTTCTTTGTGCTTCTATATTTCGTTCGTGTTCACAATAATATACAAGCAATTAAATTATACCACATTTTACCCTCATTAAAACTTGCAATTCAACTACATAAAAACAATATAATTCAAATAACATCTTTAAACCACATTAAAGCCTCCATCCAACATATATTGAATTTAATAATCCAATCCCTTAAAATATGTAATCAAAACCACCAAAATATGTATCCGGAATACATTCAAAAGAAATACTTCTAACAACACTAAGTCATTCCAATTTAAGTTTTGGTGTCGTAATAATTTATTTTAATGGTGATAAACCCCAACTTTTAATGTTGTTTATATCACGGGCTTGCACTTTCCAAACTCTCGTGTGACACTTAGACACTAGTAAGTTTTGTTGAAAGTGGTAAGTAAGCCTAGCAAGGGAGTTTGAGAGAATGTAGAAATGCATTGCTCAAGGTAATAATACAACTTGAGACTTGGTGAGTACACACGAGACTCACCCCCTATTTATAAGGCTCTTGTTCTTACAAGTAATGGCTAAGACCCTGCCAAGTGCCAATTATATAGGCTGTCTAGAAACTTCTATACAAACATCTAGACAATTACATATATAAGAATACTCTAGGTTTCTCTAGACTTCTCCTTCCCTCACTAGTGTTCTCCAAGGATTAAGTTCTAAAGAAGACCTAGAGTACTCCGAAATCTCCACTCTAGGGTTCTCCAGATCCTTCTAAAAGTAGGTTGTGACACTTATCTCTAATGTATATACAACAATGCTACTCCAACCTAATTTATTAATGTAATCCGCTATAACGGTTGGATTGACAATGAATCACATCGAATATAGAGACTTGCTACTAATCCAACCAGTAAGTTAGGTCTATGTAACATCACTCGTGTATATTCATTATCACTAAGACCCTCATATAACTTGGGACATATTTCTTTTTCCTCTCTATCATAGTGGAAAAGACATCCTAGATGAGAATGCAAAACTAAGAGACACCACAGTAGAACAAGTATGGCCTCTATAGGAGGATTTTTTCAACATTCACTAGTGGCTTTCGAACATTGATGCCTGTTACCAAGTTGAGGAAAACTAAGGAAAGTCTGGCCTCATTCGATACTGAACCGCCACGATACCATCAACATTGGACGGAAGTGACAAGTCCATCAAGTGGTGTCACAAGAAAGTACTTGCAATCGACCTGATTCAACGTAGTTTAACGTATGATATTGTGGATAATAACATGGGATTCAAGTTTTATTTACCGACAATGAAAATATTGCCAATCAACAGTGATGATCAGCATGGATGAGAGATTGAATGGACCATCCTGGCTGATACTGTTGAAAGGTTCACATTTGAAGGCTTTTTTTTCCTATCATTCAGATCATGGCGTAGAATATGGAGAAAGCATTACAATATCCTCTTGAGTGATAATGGACCCATTAATATGGTTAATTGATTCTGATGATGCACAAATTGATCTTCGTGCAAGATTAACAGTCGAGTATATGAAGAAGTGTAGTTAATGAGCAATAAATAAACATTCAATGACAAAACAGTAAATAAGGAGTCAACATAAATATATATAGCGGTTCGGTCCGGGTGACCTACTCCACTTTCGAGAACGTCAACAATGAATGGAGGTCTTATTAATGAATAAAGTATTATAGTAGCACGGAGGGAGAAACTTAGTGTACAGAGGCAAAGCTCTAGGTGGAAGGAGGTGTAGTGTGTGTAGAGAGCTCAAGGTGTAAAGGTTTCAACGAGGTAATGATCATGGCCCTCCATGTGGAGAGGGACTTACATTATAAAAGTTTTGTAAGGCGGTGACGTGAGAGAAAGTGCTTCTACTATTTTGGTAAGTACAATCAAGGTAGGATTAGATCTTCGTGCGTATCCCGACATTCTTTCCCACGTGTTTCTATTCCTTCGGAAGGGGAATCCTGGATTGAGCTGGACTGAGCTGGATTAAAGAAGGAACAAGTGGAAGATGAGGGCTAGGCCATGGGAGGAAGGGGTTGAGGGTATGTGTCTTCTTCAATTGAGTAGGAGTTTTCTTGCTCCCCACTGTGTTTTTTCATCTTCAGTAACTCTGTTGAATTTACTGATAATCGGATATTTTTTGCATATTTCGGCATTGCTCTTATTACTGGGTGGATCCATGGGAGATTCTATGGATGATCTCATGAACTCCTTGAAGGTGAGGCATGAAGGCACCCATGCCCATGGTGTCGTTGTTATGGTGATCGAGACTAGAACATCTTTGGAGGCTAGGAAACTTAGCTGATGATGGGATCAGGTGCATGAATGGGCAGTGCCAAGGCGTTGGGTGACATCAAGTGGATAGCTGGGTGAGGGCGCTAGCTGGTATGGGCAAAAACCCGAGCATGCATGTGTACGAAAGAAAAAAAAATTACAGGATTTTTTTTAATATAGTGCATGTTCGAATATGAATATAAATATACAAAACAAAAATTAATTAGAATTAAAAAAAAATTGAAGTTGAATTATTTACGAAAATGCCATGAAATGATATTTGTTTCCAAGCTGCTGCCTGACAGTAGAAGAGCTCTCCCTAGCCTTATCCAAGTTTTCAAAGAGGTTGAGGAGATGCTTAAGAGTTCAACAAAGTTTTTAGATAAGGTAGAACCGCCAAGAGAGGAGAGAGGGAGAAGAGAGAAGCTAGAGAGAAAAAATCAAAGTTAGAATTACGAATTTGTCGAAGAAGCTACTTCGAACGATTAAAGGTATGCTACTAGGATAATTTGAGGGCTAGGAGTCTCCTGGTATCATTATAAGTTCATATCATGTACTATAATTGCTCGAATTCCTGTTTTAAATTTTCGGGTTCTAGGTTTTTATGAATGAGTTTTGAGTTTGAGGTCATTTTGGTGAATTGTTTGGTATGGATGTGTTGTGGGGAGGTAGAGGAGTATTTTGATGGTGATTTCAAACCTTGCCATGGTCGGAAGTGGTGGAGTGATGGTGATGAATTTTCGACCATGGTAGATTTTTTATCTTTTGGTTTGGGGAGTTAAGCTTCAAAGGGAAGGTTGTTCCTAGTTAAATGGACCTTAGGAATCCTTTGGTGACCTTAGAAATGGATTTAGAAGTTGTTAAGATGGTTAAAATGCAAGTTGCAGGTCTGACCATAAACTAAAAAACCTTATTTTTGGTTAATTTTGACCTTTTTGTTTTATGTTTTAGCTTAACTCGAAACTTGAGAATTATGGGATTTGTTAAAGTGATGTGTGGTGAGTGTTTAGGTTCAAAAATTAGGTGAAACGGCTTATTGGGTAGGGAGATATAAGGGTGAGAAGTAAGGGGTAAGGCTGATGAGAGGAACCTAGGGTTTTGGTCAAAGTGACCAAGGAAGAAGATGAAAGAGGAGGAGGCACATCAGTGCACCCCGACAACGCGTGAGGGAGTGTCTGACCTCCAATCGACTTATGGTTGGTCTCAAAAGTTCCGTAACGTCC
>CM042198.1:16947656-16972649 GCA_023539305.1 Ilex asprella | reverse complement strand
TTGATGGTTGTTCTAAAGGCAATCCGGGGCTGTCTGCGGCAGGGGGTGTTATTAGGGACCACGAGGGTCGAGTACTTAGGGCCTTTGGCTTGTTTTTGGGCCATCAGCCTATTCTATATGCGGAGTTGCAGGCTGTTTGTGCTGGGTTGGAGTTGGCTTCAGATCTGGGAGTTTCAGAGTTGGTAGTGGAGTCAGATTCAGCTACAGTGGTTTCTTGGGTTTCCTCTCAGGGTACTGGATGCTGGATTTATGCTTACCTGCTTGCTCGGATTCGGCTTCTGTGTGCTTCTCTCTCGGCTCGCGTCTACCACGTCTTGCGGGAGGTAAATCAGGCTACAAATTTCATGGCTAATTGGGCTTGCTCTCAGCAACTCAATCAGCGATTCCCCGATTCGTCATCCCTTCCTTCTGGGATTGCTGGCATCTTCGCATTGGACGTTCGACAGATCCCTCACGTGCGTTGTCAAGTTTTATTTTAATTGATGGTTTCTGTTATTTTATTCTGTGGGGATTACCCACTTCGTTTTTCTATTTATTTATTTTTCATGCTTTTGGTGGTGAGTCACCACCTTTCTTTGCTTAGTTTTTCTTCCAATTCTGGAGGCTTGGCTCTATGTCCTCCTCCCTTGTACAATTTTCCTTTTAGTTATATATACAGGTAGGGGTCTTGCCAAACCCCCCACCTACATTGGGTGGTTTTAAAAAAAATAAAGTACCTTAGTGTGTTCAAAAAAATCAATGACTTAATATTTAATAGTCATTTAGAATTTAATCACATAGATGATTGTAGTTTGTATTGACGAAGACACTTGTTAAATTATTTGGATAATGTAGAAAAACAACGAGTGACATTTTTTAAAAAAAAAAATTAGGGATACAAATATAGTTTATATAAAAAACAATTACTTGACTTATAATTCATTTTTATTATGGTATCATATGAAACTAGTATTTGCAACCTTGATTTATTTATAGACATGAGGTTACATTATAAACAAGAAAATAAAAAAGAAATTATCACAAATGAATTTTATGATGGCATGAACCACTTTTAAGTTTTGTGTTCAAAAATAATTTTTTCGATGCTATTGCATAAAAATTTAATTTAATAGGTTCTTTATAAATAAAAATTTATCATTGACAATGACCATTGAATAACCCATTAAATTAAATTTTTGTCTATGTTATTGTTGGTCTCTTTTAATATAAAATCTTAGTTCCGTCCATGACGAGGAGGCAACACCGCCTGACACCTTTCATGCACCGAATATTTTCTCACTTGAAGGGCATGACCAAAACACGAAATTGAGATTCTCTACATTGAAACTAAAATTTGGTGAGATTCTATACATTGAACTAAACAAATCAACCTCTTAAAAAGGCCAACAGATTATGCTCTTTTTACTTGAACCTGAATTTTTAGTCCTAAAAAAAGTTAAAAGTGATCTCTTTTTCACAAGGATGAAAATATCTTTAAAATAGTCAGAACGGTCTAAGTATTTCTGTCTTAAAGGAGATCAAAATAAATTAGTAATTTAATTAAAATTATAATGTTTTAAGATTTTTTGAAATATTTTATATTTTGGTCTATTTCAAGGTGTTTTAATATATTACAGTATATTTCAAGTAATGATTGAACTTTTTTTAAAATAAATTATTAATTTTTTTATTCATTTTTATTCTATTTTTGAAAAATTCTAAATATCTCGGTTTTCAAGGTGGCCGAATTTTTTCACCAGTAAGCAAAACCCTTTTTTGCTTCCATCATCCGAGATACCTGTGAACTTAAACTCAAAAGGTCCTTCTTTAACTCTCTCTCTCTCTCTCTCTCTCTCTCTCTCTCTCTCTCTCATATGTTGTGGTTGGTTTTGGTTTGGTTTCTCGTGATTTAGTTGTCTTTTGATGTATATGATCCAATTGTTTACAGCCAAACTCATCTGTACGCACACTCATTTGCTATCATGATATCATGTTCTTCCACCAAAAAGAGAAAACCATAACTATGTGCTGGACATGTATGGTTGTAGTAGACCTTCTCGTGAATACTACTTCACTGTGACCAGAAAAATCCCCCGTTGAGGGAAATCAATTCTCTAAAAGTAAAATCTTATCTTATTTTGATGGGGTTGAGGTCGCGTTTTATAGTTTAGTATATCGTACTTTTTATAATATTATCTTGATTGATACCTGAATCATAAGTCTCTCGTTTATTATAACAGGATGAAGTAAATAATTAGTAGATGATAGATACAATTAAGAATCAAAATGGGATATTAATACATTTTTTGTAGGATTAATTAGGCACATCGAGGTATATAAATACATATAGCCAACACTCAAGCTATATATGCATGGATAGGAAATCATACAATTCAAAAAGCCTTAAAGAGAAGGCAGTTTAAATACTTGTTATCTCAAAACTTCATGTGCCACAGTATTAGTGATTAGTTTATAACAAAAAAAACAGAACTCAAAATTTAATAATGCTAACCAAATTTCGAGACTAAATTAAGAGTTTAAATGACATTATAGCTGACAAGATGTCTCTTTCTTTATATACCATTTATGTCTTCACAAAAAATCTAGGTTATTCAGGACCTCTCTCTCTCTTTCCCTCTCTCTCTCTCTCTCACGACATATCCTATAGTCCACATACATTTGCTCCTAGGTTTGTAGATATCATTATCATGGAAGCACAATATATATTAGACGTCTGAGGCACAACCTCTACATGCATGATATATCATCTTCTATTTCCTCTCTAGCTAATTCTTGCACCATTTTCAATCACTCCAATGGCACCACACACAGAAACACTTCTTGCCTCTTACCCTAAAACCAATCCGGCCCCGAAGCCTCCTAGACTCTCCATGGAAAGCCTCCAAAGAACTATATCAGACATCACATTCGAACTCAGCAAAGAAGCTTCAGACATAAAGCTCCCTTCCATATCCGAGGTCGAGGATGCCAAGTGTGAGTGCTGTGGCCTGTCAGAAGAGTGCACACGGGAGTACGTAACCCGTGTTCGTGGAAAGTTTTCAGGGAAGCTGATATGTGGCCTGTGTTCCGAGGCAGTTAAGGAAGAGATGGAGAAAAATGGAGGGAAGAGAGAAGAGGCATTGACTGAGCACATGAGTGCTTGTTCTAGGTTTAACAGGTTTGGTAGGACACATCCAGTGTTGTACCAAGCTGAAGCCATGAGAGAGATTTTGAGGAAGAGATCAAGGTTGGAAGGGGGTAGGGCCAAGTCTTTGAGCCCTAAAGATAACGCTGGTCAAAGGAAGGGTGGTATTGCTAGGAGTTCGAGTTGTATACCTGCTATTACTAGGGAGATAGATCAGTGACCAAAAGATGGTCAATTGAGGTGCTAAAGAAGGTAAAGGCACTCTCTGTGGGAGTTGGTGGTTTTAAGAATATGCTCTTCACCATACCTATGTAGGTTTTCTCTCCTCTCTATATAGTGCCTATATTCCTAAATAATCTTCTTTCATCAACCATTTGGCTGTGCAACCATTACAATGTTGTCTAGGCAGTTTAGTGTTGTGATAAGTTGGTCAAGAGGCCACAACTGCTCTCTCTCTCTCTATCTCTCTCAGCCATAGTTTTAGGCTTTTAGCTCTAGGAAAGCATGGATGCATGGTTCTGAAAAATTACCTAAAATGACATAAGAGTTTCTAAGTGACTCTTATGATTAGGTAGAGTTCAATCGCCAAAATGTTCTTCTTTTTTTATTTCCTTCTTGGCCTCCCTTAAAACTTATCCATATGATGTGCCTAGCTAAACTTAATTTGTGGATCTGTCCCTTGCTACAATGTTGTGCCAAATCTAGCATCATTCTCCCTCAAACAAACTTCTAAAACTCAAACTCGTCTCAGTTAAGTAATACAATCTACTTTTGGTGTTCTAAATTGTATCTACCACATGGTTCTCTTTTACTCCCTAGCCATTGAGTAAGTTTTTTTTTCCTTTTTTTTTTTTTGGGTGGTTGCTTGGAATGGTCAGCAGATGTAGTTGGACACACCTGTATTTTGATATGTATTAACTCGCAGAAATAAAATAAAATATTTGTCTTGTGTTCACTTTTTGCCGCTTCGTGGATTTAACTGCTTGCTATTTGATTCCACATAATGAAAGTTTACGTTGTAATCACAAGTTTAAAAATGAAAAAGTTAGATGGAAGAGTTCTCAACCACAAAAATAAATAAATGTATAGAACTTGTTCACTTTTTTATTGTTAGCAGAATGATCACAACAGGATTAGAACAGATGGCTTTGATCGTGTATTCACTTTCCTTAAGAAAATTATGCCCCCACTATGTTGCTGCTGGGTTTATAGCAGATTCCTCTAAGATTAACAAAGTCAAATAGAATTTAGATAGCAAACTCTAAATTCTCCCAAGAACAAAATAGAAAAAACGTTTTTGTTATATTTTCTGGTGAATGATTTGTACAGGTATTATAATACCTTAGAGGTGTAAGTAAAGAGGCACAACCCTTTAGGCCAAAAAATATGAGACACAACTATAGGTCAAGAGACATGAGACACAACTATATGTCTCTTGGCCATGAGATGCAACTCTTGGGCATTTATTAATTTATTTAATTATAAGCTTCAAGCCCAAAATAATTAATCTCGGCCCAAGATGCCCCAAGTGCCCAAATGCCCATTTTTTGACTTTAAATATTATTTTATTTAAAGTCTAATCAAGGCCCAAAGATTTGAAATATTTGGAGCTTCCATCCAAATCTTCCCACCATCCAAATTTAATAAATTTAGTGTGTTCCTTCTTTTAAACTCTTACACTTCCTTTCTATTTTTCCAATGTGGGATACATTACTAACTATTTCTAACATTTATTACGTTTCTTGCTCAGGTATGTGCACTAATCACTTGTTGAGAGAGTAGGTTTTATATCATACCTTTGTTCAATATCTTATCCGACGATTTAATGCATCATAATTATTAAATTGGTAACAATCTCTAATAAATATTAGGGTTTACTATCAATAGAATGATAATCATTGTATTAGCAAATTAGATCTAAGTAACATTGCTCGGGGACTAAACTTTAGTATTACTTCTCAATTAGACTAAGTATTTGACAAAATGAATTGAATACAATTCTGACGGGATTTTAGGCGGCTCAGCAGCCCTCGAACCGATACGTGGATAGTTATAGTCGTTATGGAACTCAAAAGGTGCCGAGAGATGGCGTCGAGGAATAATGCCTCAGGGGAGCTGAGTAGACAAGCCGAGACCAGCATTTAAAGAGAGATATGATAGCTCATTAATGAGTACTTAAGTGACTATGACAGGGTTATTAAGGAGTCAAGTAGGTATATGTCAAATTGTTGTTCAATATCTTATCCGATGATTTAATGCATCATAATTATTAAATTGGTAACGGGTTCTAATAAATATTAGGACCCACTATCAATAGAATAATAATAATTTATTATATCTGATGATGCACAAAATAGTCTTATGCAAGATCAACAGACGAGTGTGTGATAAAGTGTAGTTAATGGACAATTAATAGAGCAATCAATGACAATAATATAAATATCAGGTCAATACACAGATATATAGTGATTCGTTTCGGGTGACCTACTTCACTTCGAAAAACAATAACTGTGGTGGGGAAACCTCTATTGATGAAATAAGATAAACGGGAGAGAGAGCAATGGTTAGCTCCGAGAGAAATACAATAGTTAGGAGAGAGAAAAGTTATGTGAAGAGGTGTAGAGAGATGTAGAGATAGATCAAGAGGTGTCCTCTCATGTAAAGAGAGTTTACAATTTATAGACACAGAGTCTTAATTAAGACAGTGACGTGAGGACAAAGGTACTAATTTTTCAGGTAATAACAAAAGGTAAGTATCATAAGAGATTGTCTTAATCTTTGAGAGTGAGTATCCTGATAATTATTCCCCACGTGCTCTAATTATTCTTAAATTCTTTGGACCTTAGGCTGGGTCGAATTTACAAACTGGACTTCACATGTCTTTTAATTGATTTAGACTTACTTGATTTATTGAGTTTGGCCAATTGATTCTAAGCTCTTCAATATCAGCAAATTAGATCTAACTAACGTTGCCTGGGGACTAAACTTTAGTATTACTTCTCAATTGTTGACTAAATATTTGACAAAATGAACCGAATGCAATTCTTTATTGCAAGTCTTGTCCTTAGTAATTTTATCACCACCCTGATGCCTGCTTGTTGAGTGGGCTGGGCTAGGATTTAGCCGGTTTCATGGACGAGTTTTAATGTTTTCCACAATCTACACCCAGATTCAAAAAGACATGGCCCATTAGAGAAAATTTAAAGTTCTATATGTTTTAATGATACAGACAATTAAAAGATGGAATGAAATTAGAACCTCTATGAAATCATTCAAACAAAAATATTTCACAGATTTTTAGAGGCCGGAATCGTGACGAAAACAAGTGTTAATTTGGTCAAATGATACGCCGTGGATTCAATTCTGTAATCAACATCTCTAAAGTGAGAGTAAGATTGTTTCTCACTTATTTCCTTCTATCAATTTGACACCTGAAGTAAGAGAAGACCCACCCTTTACACGTCATTTGTCGAGTATATACAGTCCGAGAGAAGAACTTGCTACTCGGAGGATGAACTCTCTTGCCCGATTACATCACCTGTATCATTACTAAGGCTTACTGACATCAGCCAAATGGACTGGTGTTACAGAGGACAAGACCCTCATATAAGTGGATCAATCGTGCAATACCTCGAGCGATATCATCATTGGATGATTAACCCCCAAGCGAAGTCATCACTCGACATTTAACTTCGATCAGTCACATGTTATTATTAGACTTACTTAATAAATGTGTGTCGTAAAGTCACCATACAATAGTCTACTCACATAACTATCCCGTCGTACAAGTGAGCTAATGGGAGGATTTCACTTCAAAAAAGTTGTCGAGTTTGTTGGCCGGGGCAGTATTATGGCTTAACCACATCAACATCCTCGAGGTATACGCATAAAAAATTGAACATTATACAATAACTCTTATATCCTCTCTCTCTCTCACACCAACTGACTTAAACATAGGTGGACAGTCGGAGCCTCTTCCTAACTCTCCTTGATGTTCTAGGAACTGTGGTAAAGATCTTCCAGGTGTTGATATGTATTTGGTAGCCAAAAATCATCCAGTGCACCTGCTATAGGCGAAAGTAACATTGTTATGTGGATATAGTTCTTGTTAAATCAGATTTACCTATTAAAGCAGACAAGGCATTTGATTTTTTCAAGATTGTTCAGCTTTCCAGCAGAATCGTCAAACAAATAGAAGGATGTACTGACTCCCGTTCCAGTAGTCCGGAAAAAGATGAAAGTTTTTTGTCTTTATTCAAAAAGCAACATTTCAGTAAAAAGTGTCGGTTGTTGTTAGTTAATGGACTTTCAATCGGAGGGAAAGGAACGGACGGTTTTGGTTGGTTGATTAATTCGTTAATGCCTCCAGCGCAAGCTTTATGGTGGGACACGATGGTTACCCGACCTGAGACTGGACACTTTGGGCGTAAACTTGAGGAGAGTGGTAAGATTCGGCTGTTCGTGATTGCGAACCCGCTCTTTCAGACGCTGTTAAGGCCTTGAACTGTTTTTTTTTTAAATCTTAAAAGCCTTGAAATCTTAATTATACATGTTCCTTGGAGACCCTGTGAATGGTTCTTTGGCTTCTTTCTTATCATTCAAAACCTTCTTTTTCCTCCCAATAATCAAGTTGTGAATAAAGTGAAGTGTCCTTCAGTCTATTTTCCTTCTTGCAATTTAATTTCTATATCATATAAACAGACATTTTTTCATCACTGTTGCTTTCATTGAGACATATAGTTCTATTTTTGGTGCAAAGTGTACATCCCGATCTTCTGCCATGAGGATGTGTACGTGAATTTGAAATGACTCGAGTGACTAACCAAAGAAAATGCAAGAGTGGGATATATCTCTAAATTATATTCAAAGTATACAGTACAGAATCGGAATATTTAGAATGAGAATAAGATTGTTTATCATTTATCTCTTTTTATCTGTATCATATTTTTAACACAAGTACATATAATAACGAAGGATTATTGATGTACTTACCAAAGCGATGCGTCTTGCACCAAGGTGGTAGCATTTACTTGCTTTATGGGGAGTTTAAATGCACTTTTTTCACTATAAATCGGCCATGCATGGTCTCCAAACACATAATATATTCTTCATTTAGGCTTCTTCCCTTGCACTGTATAGTTGCGCTAGCAGGTAGTACAACAAGCCCTCTGTCCCATGCATCATCTAACCTGCTTGCGTGGTTCACCAGCTCCACCAAAAACTCTCATTTCTTGAAGCAGAGCATGGTATGCTTTAAGCACCGAGCGAGAAACATCTTTTTTTTTCGTTTCAATTTCTTTTTTCGTTTCAATTTATTCATTGATCTACTTATCCTGCATGTGCTTTCTGGCCCTATCAGCCTCATGGGCTGACGAAAGAAGAAAAATTACAAAACTAGCAGTGAAGACTCACCTCATCCGTAACGGAATAATCCATAGTGTTTGTCACTTTTTGAGTTACTTGATACAACTTCATGTTAAACTAGCCTTAACATCCCTATCAGAATGTCACATTCGCAAAATATGTTTGACAACTAGAAGTGGTGAATACAAATCAAATTGATATGGATGCTTCGACATTATCACAAGCAATGATACTGGATCTGAAATGATGAAATGGGTTCAACTAAAGTCAAAGAAGGGTCTTTGAGAGGGAGATGCTATCCGGAACAGTAAAATGTGTCATCCCACCACCGAGATGTTGGCCCAATGGATAAAAACTTTCTCACTCAATGTTTGAGTTCAGGTCTCCATAACTGCGACAGTTCGTTTGGGTTAAACATATTTTTCAACGCTCAGAGTATAAGGTAAGATCTTAATTTCGGACTCAACGTAAGTGCAGTGAGATCTCTAGCAAATAACTGTATGGTATTGAAGGACAATCCTCTTTAACCAATATATGAAGTGACTTATCTACATCTCCATTCTCAAAATCAAGAAAAAAAAGGTGTCACCCCCCCCCCTCCTGAGACACTGTAGTTCTTTGATGGGCAACGTTTTCAATAGACGGGCATAAGAACTCGTACAAGAGACGCACTAAAAGATAAAGGCATGTCTGGGTCGAGTATAAAAAAGAAAGGAATTGGGCAAAGTGGAAACATCTCTCTCTGAAGTCTTTACCTTCTAGTAAAGCCTGATAAGAGCATTGAAAAAGAAAGTAAAGTGTTCGGCGGTTTGGTATGAACGAAAAAAATTCTAACAAAAGGGTGGAACTCACTGACAAGAAGAAAGAGAAAAACAAAGCAATGCCAAGAACTTCATCAATAGATAAAGTTATCCCTTTATCATCACGTGTCAAATGCAACAAAGGATGAATCCCTTTTTCTTCTTGTGAACCCCCTTACATATCAGCAAATGACATTCTTATGCAAACAATTGTTTATATGGAACGACCAGAAAACTGTGCCCGACCGACGCACTAAAATGCAGATAAACAAACAGACAATCATCACAAGCTTTGCCGTGCATATATATTCAGACAATAAAGGTGGTCAGGAAAGAAACTACAGGCACAGTTAACGCGTATCTAGTATTATTATTTTTGATGTTTCAGCCAAACTTCCAGTAGCTGAGGAAGCCGGGCAACAAGAAGATATAATGACAGGACAAGCCTGTGTCCAGATTATAGAGCAGAACAAATCACCAGCACCTCTAGTGTAGTATGACAGATAAATCCATGGCCCCAGATCAACCAACAAGCGTAACAGTAAAAGACCATCATTCATGATAAATGTGCAAGGCCTGATGTGAAATCCATAATGAGAGAATTGCAAACAGATTATGCAAAAGATCAGAAGAATAAAATCCACAAGGATAAACAAGCCACAAGTGTATTCATGACAAAAATAACTCCGGTTGCCTGCAGATTGCTTAAATATTATAGAATTTGAGATACAAAGGACAAATAGATTGCTCTAATCTAGCTTTGTTCTAAATCCTACATGCTGTTCAGAGAGTCAAACAAAAGACCAGTTGATAAACATGAAGCAGATGCAGTGAGCATTCTCTTCCTCGTCCAACACCTTCCAAGCTACTGCTCTCTCGTAAGAGACAGGCCTCCCCATGCTTGACAAGCAGATACCACTTTGAAAACAAGTAAAACCCTGCCAAAAAAGTACAAGAATGAAACTTCCAAAATAAAGCAAATCAATGTAGTTCTAATTCAAGTTTTTCTGGGTGACGTGCTAAGTTTTCCACGTGTTATTTCTCTCGTCTCTTTTCCAATTTATGCTTAACGACACCAATTGTTCATGTTACCTCCTACTACAGGCTCCAGCCTTGCCACTATATAGGCACTACTAAATTACATAACCTGGTCAATGTTAATCTTTATGAGAACAATGTCTGAGCACAGCCTTAGTTCACACACATAAGAATCATTCAACAGATGGGAACCAAATTGCCTTGAGCAAAAAACTTATTTAAATTTTCGCAAATCAAAGTAGTAAACCTGCTGCATAATCTGGGGGAACTCGGCATATAAAGTTTTTCTGCCATGATCATCAAAAATCTTTTCCAATGTAATGTCTTGAAGTGCAACCAAGGTTGTCTCCAGCATATCAAGTCCACCCTGATTTGCAAATGTGAAAATCGGCAATTCCTGCATAAATCATAAATAAGTTTTCAGGGTCTTTGTATAAGCCAAGAAATAATTGTAAAACTGTAAATGATATTTTATATACACAGGTCTATAATATGCAAAAACCAACTAAATACACCAAGGCAATAGTGAGTTCCAGTAGTTCCCTATGACCACAACCAAAACAAACCAGAGTTGTGATTGCATTGCTCATACAGGTAAGTATATAGTATTACATGTTACTATCCTCCATTAGCAAATGCTGGCCCTCAAACAATTAAAGTTGTACCAAAAAATGAAAATAACAAAAAATTTAAGTACTGATGTTCCACCTTAAGAAACTAATTCAATTGATAGCAGAGAAATCTCATTTGAATGATTGAATCAAGTTTTAATCATAAATCGGATAAGTCCTTTTCTTGCAATTGTTGTCCACTCGAGGTTTGTCTTGTTCTATGTAGAAGTAAAAATAGAAGGACAACGTGAGAAGCTTGTGTTAATGTTCAAATCAAAACCTTTCCCTTTATCTAATGGAATAAATATCAAACCAGTCGGCAAAGGGTCCACCTTTGTAGTTTCCCCTTTTCATTTCATCTATGACAAGCAAATTAAAAGCTCCAATCATAAAGGTATAGGTTGAGCTTGAATCCATAGAAATCCTCCCAGATAAAAATGGGACTTATCTCACTTATTACCAATATGTCTCATATGAATAGCCCTTTAAATTGTTAGCAGACCTAGCGGCTATTATGCACATCTTATAACTTCAATTAACTCACTGCAAGTGTGGACCCAACGATCAGATATTTAGAGTTGATGTGTTGTAACAGAATGGTCATACAACAAGCAAGCTTTGTGGTTCCTGTTGTGCTTCTTTCAGCATGCAACGTAAATCCTCTACTTTATTTTTAAACAGGTGGACAAGTATAACTTCATGGCTATTGTTAGAAAATGCAGTGATCATTTTTATAAAAATAAAAAACATTTAAATTTATACAGAAAGAACATGTAGAATGTATAACTTGTCCAGTAACAGCAGCGAAATTTGCTCCAAATTATAGAAGAATTGTCCAAAAGGTCACCTTTAAAGAGCAACACATCACAGCATCCGGGTGATGCCAAATTGTTTTGAGGATGGATTCACTTCCATCACTAACAGCTTTGAGTAGCTCCGCACCTAAAAAGTACCTGGTAAAAATATGAACAATAAGTCTACTGCATGAGTCATGACAGAAAGATATTATGTCAACAAAAAAGTGGGCATGTCAACACTTTTGCCTCACTTTAAAAACACAATTTTCCAGGGATTTAGATAATAAATAATATGAAGCAAGAATAAAAAAAAATTGTTTGATTTCTTGTTATTTTCTATATACTTAATTTGGTTAGTACGAGGCATGGAAAATCCAGATAGCTCAAATGAATAAGCAGGGTTGTGGATGATGAAACACTTTAAAGCGGAACTGTCGAGGCATTTAATCTACAACGGTGACTTGCTTCCGTTGGCAAGGCGTGGACTATACAAGTACGTATACTTTTTTATTTTTACCTGGACAAACGTGTCATATTTTAGAAAATTCTGTTAGTAATTAGAAGGTATCAGAATCAACTGTTAATAGCTCAGTTGGGAGCTACGACTCGCATGAATCTCCGGGCACTCAATTGATTCTTATACAAATAAAATAATCCGATAAAAGTACATCGAACACTATCAGCATTTTCCACGTTAATGCCAGACCACCCTCTCTGAACAAACCAGATCAACATGTCACAAGGTGAGGCCTCAACTAATGCATGAAAACTTATCTCGGACTAATCTTTGCCTGGGCAGTGCCTTTACCCATATGACCCATGAAGGGATCCTACAGTGAAGTCTGACTGTTCAATAACTGGTAAGAAGAGCAATGAAGATGCAGCTGATCATTGCAAACTTTTCCGACCAAGAGGCTTCCCTTTCATCAGCATGAAGTTTGACAACTTTAAATTGCAAAAGGCTGTTAAAAATATACATGTATCCCCTTGTGTGTGTTCATCAAAAAAAAAAATGCAAGTTTAGCAGTTTCACTAATGACATGTCCACAACTAGTTATCAATGACCTGTTTAATCAGCCAACAAATCTTAGGCTACCTATTGAAGGCTTAGCTTTTAACTGAAAAGACAAGCCCATAAGTTGCAGCCACCTATGCATAGGTACAAAATGCCTTCACCGCTAATAAAATATCTAACAGTAGACGAATTTCAGTTGGAAGTACTAGTGAATACCTCCATGTGAGACAGAAAGATAGCTAATGATTGGAAAGCTTGTGATGAAATATTTTCAGACAAGAATAAAATCCATCACCAAATAAGTGATCTGCTCCACAGAGAAAAGTTCATAACCAAACATTTCAATCTGCATGTCTTAAATTATCAAAAAGAGGAAGACAAACTAAACTTAGCCACCGCAGTTTCACTTAACGATTTAACAAATGACTTAAAATATCGGTTTCCTCATAGTCATTGCTTATTCTAGCTGATATGCAGACAAAACCATGGTATGCGATGTTTTTCTTGTCATTCTTGTAATAGTATAAAATTCAACCATTTATCATAAATTATGGCAGAAGACCCACCATAATGTGAACTAAAGTAACTAGGTCAAGGTTCATAACCAGAAATAGTTTCTGTACAGTTGCAAGAGAGATTATTCAAGAAGCCCACCTATAGCTTTGACAGATCCAACGAGTAAGTGTCTGCGCCTCAGGAGTTCCTGGTGTTGGCCGCAAACCAACATGGGAACCAAAACCAGAAGGAGCAAGTGCCAATGCCACCCTCTGAACAGAGGATATAATACTTCTCAAATACTGCCGAGCCATAGCTGCTACATTTTCTTGAAGGTGGGTTTCATATGCAAACTGAAATGCTATTGTCATAACTGATTTTGCACTCCCGCAGTGGCTGGAGCTACTACCAGATGCCTTGTTTCCAGCTGGTCCAACCTCAAGAGCAGATGCTAGGTCAAGTGTACGATTCGGACTAGAGGCATCCTGCATTATAACGTGAACATTAAGGTATAATCCCAACAGAGACAAGTCAAATAGAATCTACATGCTCTGATGACACCAGAAAAGATAGATGCTTACAGCTCCAGAATCAAGAGGAATGATGCGGAAACCAGATGGTAGAAGAGGTGCACAAGCATCATCCGAGAAAGAGGCATCAATTGGAGCAAAGATGAGTTCTGCACAGGTGCCGATGGCATTCTCATCCACTCCGCTGCAAAGCTGGGGGAGAAATAGCCAAGAAGAGTGAAACATAGACATTTTATATAAAACTATCAAGTATTCAATACTCAAGTCAAAATAATAGATCTAATAGAAGAAATAACTACTTGAACCTATACTATTCTCCTCGAAAGACACCAATCCACCTTTCTACGATAATGAATTAAGGAATAGTGACATCATTTAGTCCATGAGTGCAATTGTTTAAAAATTAAAAGGAAACTATGTTTCAGCTACTCAGGCCAGAATGTAAACATACGGTCATAAGTTGCTTCATGATATACCTTATATACGAAATGACAATTTCAATGTATACACGGAGACGGAGATATCTTATACATCAGTATATAGACAAAGAATTTATCTCATAAATCAAGTATAAGTACAGAAAATAATGTATGAATCAAATTAAAACAATAAAAGAGAATGGCTTACTTGCAAAAGGAATATGTCATTAGGCATAATCATGTCCTCTCGATAGTGATCCATATTTTCCAGTTTAATGACTTCCATGAACTGTTGTAGAAAATAAAACTAAGTCAACATGCCCATAGATTGTAGAACAGAACATGACAAGTTGGAGAAACAACAATATGCTAACATTGCTAACAACGGTACACATTAGAACCAAGGAACTTGCCTCTTCATGCTCAATGGTGTGAGCCAATGGAAGAATAACCTGCCCACCAAAACTTCCAGTTCTAGACACTGGCAAACTACAAGGACCAGCTTTAACAGCAGCAGCGGAGTAAGCATCAATGCTACTGTCTGCCCATTCTGATCGGTGTTCCCGCAAGAACCTCAGAAGTATTGCAGGAGGAACATTCTACGAGAATAGAAAGAAAGCACAGGAGATCACAATGAGAAATTATCTGTGACAGATGGATTAATGCTCAAACCAGGAAGAGAAGGAAAACCTAGAAGAAACACTTGACAAAGTTTCACTTAGTTAATGGGGAAATGACCAGGTATTGTTAAAAGGGTAGGGTTTTGTATCTAGAAGTAGATATTCCTGCAGCAGGGATGTGAAATAGATTACTTCACGACAATAGCAATATAATCACCGTCATCATCATAAGAAGTGTGATGAGAATGATTGTGGCGATGTCTTTGAAGCCATAACTACCAACAAGATCAAGAAGACAGTTAAGTAAATGTTTTGACTGTAAATTAGAATGCCTGGCATGACTGGGTCAGGAAAGGTTGTCTGTCAATTAAAAAAAAGTATACATCATCCAGTGTTTTACTAGTGCTTCCACATTGATGTGTGAGGCAATAACAGGATTTTGTGAAAGAAATATTAGAGAACATGGGAAAAATATTAGTGCCTCACCTCTTGATGCATAGCTCATCAAGACATCGATGTAATCAACACAAACTCTCTGATCATTTTGTTGTATTTAAATTCATATCTCCATTTAAATCATGCATATATGCATGCTCTCACAATCTTAAAAAACATTTTCTGGTATCCAACATATTAACATACAATTTCTTACACCATTAATGTCTCTGATAATGAGATGTTAGGAATCTAGCTAGGCACAAAATATGTAACACTTGCAGGTTTTGGCATTTATGCACTACTGCAGCTTTTCATGACATTGAAAAGCTTCTTTATAATGGCTTTCTATCAGAAATTGCAGACCAAAAAGTATAAGGTGGCCAATATTTTCTTGACATAATTGCAACTTCCCTCTGAAATCACTACAAAATCATTTAGGCATTATTTGTTCACCAATAGGAACATTCATTGAATCTAAATAACTGTACCACAAGTATTGCCTCATGGACAAAGCATTAGCTTCAAAAAGAAATCAGCATTTACTCATTACTGCATTTTTCTTATAAATGTGCTTATCATTTTCCAGACTTACTTGTAAAAGCATCGAAGCTTTGGCGCATAATACTGCACTGCTCACAGATGGAAATCCATTGGCATAAGAAAGATTTGCACTCATCATTTTGCTAGGAGATGAGTTGACAAGAACAGTAACGTCATCAATACCATCACTTTCAATCATAGACCATCCCTCATCTGTGAATCCATTTACAGCTTCATTGAAACCTCTGTAAAATAGAACATGCAATATATTCATAAATTAGAACTCAGCAGACTGACTGATGCAAAAACCTCGAGCAAAGAAACTTACTTGCTTAATTTCTGGCTCAGTGCACGCAGAGCTGCAGGTCTCCTCCCCCAGTTAGTAACAGTCACCTGGGAGACCTCTTGGGAAATCTGTCTCAGCTGGCGTAAAGCCTGGAAGAAAAGTTCAATGTGATGTTAGATATATTGATCTGCCATGTACCAGCTCCTTCTCGTTAAATCTTTGTATGAATCAAGTCAAAAGACATACTTTTCGGATAAACATACAAAAAATTCAACAAACAAATTAACATTTTTAAAATTTAACTGTTCACTTTAGGGAAGAGGAGGAGGCAGATAGAGCAAATCCCTCCTCTTTCAGTCGCCTCTTCTCAAAATAAGCAAATTGCAACTAGGGAATCTTAGAAGATTGAATACTTCACACTCTTTGATATTTTACATGTGGTTATTTTTAGCAGTAAAAGAATTCCAGCATCCATGAAGAAGGGATAGATATAATTAATACTTCATACCGCCATTGTTGTCCTCTGTGCAAGTAACGTAGATGACTCGTACAATGGACGCAGCACTTCGGGCACACTCCATGGCTGTTTAATACAGTAAATTAAAATTGTTATTTTACAAGCACAGGGAAGCATGTGTCTTAATCCAAGAAGTTGAGTTGCATACCTCTAAATCCATGTGATCAACTATATGAATAATTGAACCACCCCCTTCACAGGGTCTTATCAGATACCCACTTGGCAGCATTTCTGCTCTCACAAAAGGCTGCACAGGCGGCATACTGGGACCATTCTGAATGTTGTTCAGTGATCTTTCACATACCTAATAAGGGATATGTAATCATGGGCATCATAAAAAGTATAATAACAAGAGAAGAAGAAACAAACTTCCTGTTTTTTTGTTGCTAGTAACATAAGTTCATTAGATACATACCACAAGGCTACCATCCTCCAAAACTGATGTATAGCGCAATAACCAGAAATCACGAGCTGGTGCCAAGGTAGTTGGCGCATACAGCTGAATCACAATAATTTTTTTGTTAGGTAAGTCAACCCGATACTCGGAAAGACACGGTGATCACAAAAAAAAGCACCAACCTGCATGTAAAGCAGTTCAATGGTTCCACCATTCCCAGTAGACAAGGCATTAAGAACATCCACAGCTCGGCAATCACGAAACCATGAAGGCCGATCTTTGAGGAGTTCAGCAACCTGGATGGATGGAAAATCACCAATTAGTCAACTACAAATTTAAGAAGAAAACTGCTCCAATTTGAGTGGGCCTAGAAAGGACTTACTCTTGTAGGTTCTAGACCCACAAGGCTGCATGCACGTGATGCTACACCAGTGCAACCATGAGAAATAGCGATGATTCCAATGGAATCCGGACCAGGCTGCATAGATCAACAATAGATCTTTTGTTAAAAAAGCAGAGGACTATAAGATACAGTTGATCAGGATAAATTGCAGCATGCCTAAAGCAATGTCAACTTTTTTCACAAGATTGAGATAAAAGAAAACAAATGATTATTCAATAAAATTTCGTCATTTTCTAAACCAAAAAAAAAAGGAGAAATTGATTAATTATAACCCAAAAACAATAATAGGATATCAGTTTCCTTAGAAAGATTATTTATTTTGTTTATTAGTTTTATTTCAGAACACCGTCAAGGTGAATGGAGCAAAGATTAACATATTCGACAATTGACATGTGAGCAGTGACCTTCATCCCGGGCATTTGGACCCACTCCACAGCAGTTCCAGTGGCCTTTGATAAAAACTCTGTTAAAGTCTCCTCTGCAATGGACAGAAGTCTAGAAAACATCCGAGCACAATCTCATTAGGCAATACAAAAAAAAATTAAACAGACCCAAAAACTAGAAGCGTTCTCCACTAACCCTGCAGGACTTGCATCCCTTGGTGGACGCTGAGGAGTCAGATTGCGCTGACCACTAGTCACTACCGATTCACAGCTAGTGTCTGTGGTGGCAAGGGTCACCTACAACACAATGGCTTATGGTTATTAAATGTCATAAAACCATGTAATTAGTTTCAAAAAAAAAATCCGCAAGTTATAATTGGTTTCAAAATTTGATCACTCTGAATCTGTTGCCAAGAAAACTATAATTTTGATTTAAAATAGTGCCATGAAACCAAGTTTAAGCTCCCTTGCTAGAGAGCACTTTTAGGAACCATAGACATCATCGAAAATATAATGTTGGAAACATAGTATTAAAAGGAAAATGAAAATTGAGAGAAAGAGAGGAAGCATGGGGGTTATGATATTTGTTACGAACAAAGGCTACAAACAAATAAACGGAATGAAACAGAAAATTTTCAGATCACAAATTTACGTGGATCGGCTCCAAAGGGTGAAATATTTATTTCTTACATTCTGAGTAGTTTGTTGGCGAAAATAGGTGTTCTCATACACCAAGTGTGAAACTTGCTTCTGCAACCTATCGTTCTCCTCCATCAACAGCTTATTCATCGCCGTCAACTTCCTATTCACAGCTTGGAGGCGCGATGACTCTTTCCTCTGCTTCTCTCTACATCTGTATAAACAAAAATTCATCAATCACAATTGAAAAACAATTGTATAGACACCAATAAGGCCAAAATTCATCACGAAATGAACTTGAACTGTGTCTACAAATATATATACCTTCGGTTCTGAAACCAAACTTTGATCTGCTTCGGCTCAATGTTTGAGAGAATGGGGCATTCCCTAATCAGCTGTTGACGGCGAAGAGAACTGGGTTTTGGGCATTCATGGTAGAGCCTTTCAAGGGCTTCGACCTGCTCCGGCGTGTATCTCACATATTTCCCATTGTCCATCCCCATTTTACTGTCTTTGCAGGCCGAAGTCACCGCCATCATCACTTCAAAAAATTCAAAATTACTACAATAAATTCATATTCCAAGAACAAAAAACCCTCTCCCTCTCCCTTTTTATGCTAATTAAACACGAATATTCTACATTAGTGAAGCCCTAATCTGCAATTTTCAATAACTAAACTGAGTAATTTTCTTCATTTCCTTAGTTTTAAAACCCTTCTAGAAAATAAAGAAGCTTAAAAGGAAAAATCTAATCTTCAATCATCCTCCGAAACTAATTTTCCAGCCTTGGTGATTCTTATAGGCTCTTAGAACACCGTGTTCAGTCAGATCACGTATTGTTTACTTGTGATTGTATGGCTGAGATAAGAGTTGATATTTGGTGAAGCTTGTGTCTGAAGCTTACAAGTTTTCAAAAGACTGAATAATCAACACACACACACACACACATATATATGTGTGTGTGTGTGCGTATATTTATATACATATAGGTACAAATATAGAGATAGAGGCCAGAGGGGGGAGAGAGAGAAACAGCATTACCTTGTTTTGAAGGAGCAAGTGGAACTTTGTCGTCTTCTTCGTTCCCTCACAACCATGCAGCGTGAAGCACGAAACGCAGATCTTCTTCCATTATCGGATCGCGAGATCAACCGTCCGTCGCCGTACGTAGCAGCAAATCAGGAAAATTTGTCAATTCAGGTCACCAACACCGGCAGTCTTCGAATTACTCTGTCACTCTCCCTCTGTATATTCACCTCAACGAAGTCAAGGACCACCACAGTCTTGTATATCATATACAAAATAAATAAACCACACAACAAAACTCAAATTTTTTCACTCAGATCTCTCTCTCTCTCTCCTTGGCATATATACACAAAATGATATGGTCAGGGAAACAGAAACCCCAAAGAGAAGACAGCAAGCAGACACCATTTTTTGCTACTCCATCATCATTTTGGCTCCTCTCTCTCTCTGGTCCCTTTGCCAGCTTTCTTAGTTCAATTTAGAGCAGTTTGGATTCGACTGTGTTTGGACTTAAAAAAGCTATCATCTTTGGCATGGCAGCTCAGCTCAGCGCTCAGTGCTCACAAAGCAAAGAATCTCACTTTCTCTTCAATCGCGTGCTGCAAGTTTCCCACGTTTTTCTTGTTGGACAGCAATGCCCTCCTACTTTTTTTTTCCCTCAACAATAATAATATTTTCCTCTTTTCTCAATTTTTATTCTTTTTTGGGTTTTTCCATTAAAATATTATAAAATAAAAATCTCTACCAAAATAATCAATTAAAATGATATGAATGTAGTATTTAATATCTAAGAAATTCTATGGATATATAAGATAATGTCTTACAAAAAACTTATGCTCAAAAAAAAAACAAGAAGCATTGATGGCAAGTGAGTAAAATGTGGAAACAATAGGGGCATGTGGACAGCGGCGATACTGTCATGCGTACGTGGGAATTGGGGAAATCTGAAACAACGTAAGAGAAAGAGGTTGCTTGGAGGTGAAAGAAAATAGAATAGAGAGACCGGACAGAATAATGAGGGGGTGTTTTGCATGCGCCACCCTCGATTTTGTATAATATGCCCATCACCCACGCCAATTTTTCTCTCTCATCATCATCATCATCAACATCATTCATCCATCTTTATGTCATGCAATGGTATATATTCACATGAACCATGACACTTTTTTGGGGTAAATTTCACGAATATCCCCTAAAAATAGTTTAATTATAAGGACACCCCTATAATTTTTAAAATATCATTGTCACCCCAATAATTCATATGTCTGTCTCAATTACTACCTCCACCATCAATAATGTTATTGACAAAGCCAAAAAGTGATAATATCAGCGAATTTTCTGTATTAAATAACAAATTTGCTCTTTAAATGTAAAATTATAAAATATCATTCATATACCCAAACATTCTTTATTCTCTTTTTGAATGATACTAATCTTAGACCCAAACAAGTCTCATATCCAATTTAATCAAATTAATTACAATAGTGACCATTAAATTTCTAAAATTAACATTAAATCTTGTCAAATTAACATAGAATTTCATAAAATTAACATTGCATCCACACAATTGTCATTCCATTTTATCCAATTGAAGTTCAATTTGATGAAACTAAATTATAAATTAAATGTTAATTTGAGTTTAATTTGACAAAATTAAATTTTAAAAAATTAATTTGATGAAATTAAATATTAATTTGGTGTTAAATTGATTAAATTAATATTTGAATTAATAAATTAAATATCAATTTAATAAAATTGAAGCTCAATTTGATGAAACTAAATTCTAAATTAAATAATTTGAATAAATTCTAAATTAAATAATTTGAATGTTAATTTGACAAAATTCAATTTTAAAATATTAATTTGATAAAATTATATATTTATTTAGTGTTAAATTGATGAAATTAGTGGTAGTGCGATAAAATTAATATTTAAATTAATGAAAGTAAATGTTAATTGATAAAATTAAGTGATGAAATAGATAAATTTGATGAAATTGTTGAAATAAAAATTGATTTTAAAAACAATAAATTTTAAATTAATAAAATTTAATGTTCTGTGAAGTGTAAATGAGTAAAAAGAGTTTTTTCGTTAATGGTAATTATGTAAAAGTAGAATTTTCGTCTATTCCGTTGAAAACAAAATTTGACAGGGAGTAGCAGTGATATTTCAAAAATTATAAGGGGTGTTCCTATGATTAGGCTATTTTCTAAGTGATGTTAGTGAAATTTATCCCATTTTTAAGTTCGACGAGTTTACGTGTACATCAATTAATTCTTTTTCTAATCTAGTCAAATGAAAGTCATTGGATAGATTAAGGTATTTATGGACTGGCCCCAAGAATTGTTAAAATTAGAACTTGGGACATTTGAATTTACGACTTATTCTTATTATCACTTAAACTAATCATTTGGAATAACCATGACATATATTCACTCCTCTCTATTACACTTTTAATCAATAGAAGATAATCAACCATATACAAGTGAGGAATCCACACATAAATAGTGGATCTTACAGAAGTACATGGTGAGTGATCTATCATTGAATAAAATTGTGTAAAAAAAATGATGAAGAGGATCTTAATCTACTTATCTATAACATAACAAGAATTTTTTCTTATTTACATGACGTCTAAATGGTTCATTTTTTTTTATTTAATTTGATGCAATGTAGATCTTTCATACACTTTCCTATGATTTTGTAACAAAAAGACACATATATATTCCCCATATAGTTGATCTTGCAATTATAATTTTAAAAAATTATAATATAACTCGGCTAATCAAATCTCATTCTTAATATCCCAAATATATTCCATGACCCACCCTGATTACAAGGCGTCAAATAATATATATATATAATTTGATAGATTCTTAAACACGGCAAGAATGCGACATACTTAAACACCGATTCGATTGAACACAACATAAATTTAGCATGACATGATTAGTTGTCAACTCTAGGGCATAGGAAGAACAACATTAGGAAATCAAAAGACTTGAGAGGCATAAAAAAATTGTGCTAATCATGTCTGAAAATCAAAATTTTTCTTAGTATGGAAAAACTATTGCATTCAATCCTCCCATTTTTTTCTAAAGATGACAAAATGGGTCAATGCCATTACCATTTTCAATATTATAGACTGATGGTCTTCCTCCAAATTGGGCACTCAAAGCTTTGAAAATGGCTTTGTATATATGAATCTGATTGGTGAAGAACTCAGTAATGGCAGACCAATTTGAGTGGCCTTTGAATTCTCCAATTTCCAAGTATTCAAACATAGACCTAAAACCCCGCGTTTTTGCCATTGCATTTTTTAGTCCTCCTATGTATTTTTTCCATTGAGAGAGTAAGGAAATTTGTAACAAAGATAAGGCATCATACAAGATCAACAACGATCACAATCAATGGGTTGAATTTTGATTATAATCTGACCCGACCTGACCCAAGTTTAAATTTGATTAGCTAAATATGGATTGATATTTTTTTTATCCCTTATCCAAACCTAAATTCGAATTCGATATGTTATATTTCACTGATTCGGATTTAAATATACCTATATCCGATCTGATTATGAGTTGATTGGAAATATTTATATATATTTTATATAAATATTAAAGAAAATAGGTGATTATTTGAAGAAATTTAGGTAAAATTTATATGTAATTTGTTAAAATTTAGTTAAATATTAAAGGAAAAATTACATCCAAACGCTCAAAGGTTTATTAGTTAATCACTTACACCCATAACATTTGAAATATTATATATAAACCCCTGAAATTTGTACGTGCATTACACTTAAACCCCTTAAATTTGTAAGCACATAACATTTAGACTTCTCAAGTTTAAAACGAAATTTATTAAACAACTAAATTACCTCAATTAAAAATATAAGATATTGTATCTAATACAGTTTGACCTTTTGTTAGATTTTATTTCTTTATTCCAATAGACAATATAATTATATACAAATGAGTGTTAAATTGAGTTCTTTAATATATTTATACTGATTACTATTTTTTATCAAAAAATTAGAATTTTGTTTGATTTGTATGTCAATAGATGATATAATCGAACACGTAAATGTGTTGATTAAATTTATTTCATATGTTCGTACTTGATGATAAAAAAATTGACCCAAGGTAAAAAAAAAGTCCATTTAGTCCAAATCCAAACTGACGTGGAGATGGTCCAAGTTTTGTCATCAACAATACTAATTATGATTTTTTTATGAAAAAATAAATTTTTATTTCTGATTTTATTTCAATAAATGACATAATATAATATGAATTTTAGTTATAAAATTTAAAATATCTGATATTCTATCTTTAATTGGAGTATTTTTTGTATAAATATATATTTTAAACTTTAGTGATCTAAGTATTATACATTTCAAATTTTAAGGGTTTAACTATAATTTACTAACGGATATACTGGCAAACATTTAACTGCAAAGTTCTATGTGTTATGCGTGTACAATTTTCAAAGAATTTGTGTGTAATATTATAAATATTATAGAGTCTAGGTGATTTTTTTTTTTTTTTGATCAGAAGTCTAGGTGATTAAGTGACAAGAAACTAGGTGTAATTTTCGCTAAATTAAGTTATTCATATCGGATTTTTACATCATTATCGAATTTGACTATGAACCATGAAAATAAAGTATGTCGGATCATCGAATTAGATTGAAGTTAGACTTTTAAAGTAGGATTCGGATAAATTCAAACTCAATTTGTTGGCAGGCCTAACCACAATCAATGATCAAATTTTTATTTCTTTAAATTGTTTCGATCACCTAAAGAATAAAAAAAATTAAAACAATGTGAAATAGAGAATAAGTTTAAAAAATTGTTTCTCAAATATTATTTAAAATATCTCGAAATATTTTAAAACACCGTAAAATATCTCAAAACATAAGAATCACTATTTCGCTTTGATTTCTATGAAAACACGAATCTTTGATTTTGTTTTCTTTTTTGGTAAATTAGCTACTATGTATTAATAAGGAACTCACTTATATAAAATGAGTCTTGTTTGAATTCATGATACATGATTTGCCAAGAATTAAAAAAAAATGTGCATTAAAGTAGATTTCAACCAATTTAATTTCTTTGTACAATATCAAATAATTGACTTGACTTATTGCATGAACTTATCCAGAGGTGGCTCAAGAAAATTTGAGGCCTAAAACAATATTTATAAATAAGGCTTTTTTTTTAAATGTTTGTGTCAGTATTTCTCCCATTCTTTCTAATTTTATTAATTTTAAAATTTGCGTTACTGATTTTTTTTTTGTATATTTTGCATCTACGACAGTTGTTTTATATGTTTAACTCTCATCGTGAATATTTTTTTTTTAATTTGTTGTATTATTTTATTATTTCTTATTATTTGGGATCTATTAATCGTTTATTTGCAGGATTTTAACCTATTTTTTCTATGCTGTTTTATTTAATAGTAGAAATAAAGAGATCATTATCAGATTTAATTATTTTAAAATTTTCTCATTTTTTAGAAAGATTTGTAGTTGTCATATTTATAATACACAAT
>CM042198.1:16909240-16933128 GCA_023539305.1 Ilex asprella | reverse complement strand
AAAATTATAAATGATTGGCCAATTTAATAAAAATTTATAAAAAAAAATCATAAAATTTGATGTTGAGTACCGTAATCTCCTCCGATTAATTAATGAAAACGTCAAGGGGAATATTCGGCGCCGGCGGTAATGTGACGCAAATCTCGCCTTTTCTCTAGAATACTTAGGATGTGGACTTTAAGTGGGTCCCATGTGTTGATCTGACAATCAACGGCGATGGTACAACTACTCTCACTGCAGGAGATTGCATACGTGCCCAGGGAGAGTTACAATTTCTAATTTGGCCCAATTAATTTCGTCTTTCCCGGGGTCCAAGTCCAACTTCCAATGAACAGTTTAGCTGACCAAAATTTTCAATCAAAATTTCAATATTATGGTCCAAATAATGTGAAAGTTGTTATACCTAACCATCTTAACTCGTGAAATTGATAGAAACCCAACATGTAATTTAACAAATTTGGGTATAATTTAAATGAGTTTGAGTGATTAACAGATTAACTCGACAGCTATGTAAAATAAACGAATCAGTTTTATGCTTAAGTCATAAACTCGTTTTAATCCGTTAATAATAACACTATATATTATAAAAAAAAATATAGGTCTCTCAGTCTCAGCCTCACGCATGCTTCCGATCTCTCTGACTCACTCTTACCCACACCTCTGCAATTGCATCTCTCACGCCTCTCATTTATAACGATACTCCTCAATCCTCATTTGTCATCTTTTCTCATCTTTTTCTCAGAATCTCATTGAGACAATGATAAGCGATCGATCAAGTAACGTCTATCCCTCCCCCTCTCTCTCGAGTTGTAGAAATTAAGGCTTTTGATTTTGATTTTTTTTGTTACTTCTACAATTAAGTTATTTTTAACCGATTCTCTTATTTAATAAGTAACACACGAGTTGTGCTAAGTAACTCGCCTAATAAATCAATTGTGTACGGGTGTAACAGTTTAATTTGTTTATATAAACAAATGGAGTATAGATGAAGGATTTTTTGGACACAAACTTGTTTCACCCAACACAATTGTCAAACCTATAAGTTCTGCAATGAATAGAGAACCTCGCAGTACTTAGACGAGTGATGTTATTTACAGGGCTAACTCAACCCCCAGACAACTTAGGTGCTTGTCAAGGGCCCCAAATTTTAGAGGGTCCCCAAAAAATTTACTCCTTTAGTATAATAAGTCTATTTTTTTTAGGTATGATCCAAATTTTTAAGACCCAAATTTTAAAACTTCAAATCAATATTTAATTTAATTAATCCCAAAATTACTCTATACTTAATTAAGCCCAAATTTTGGAGAGCCTCCATAAAATTTATCCCTTTAATATAATAAGCTTATTTTTTTTAAGTTATAATTGTATTTTAGATATAATTCAAAATTTTAGGCTCAAATTTTAATTGTCTAATTCAATATCTAATTTTGTTAGGTCCAAAATTATTCACTCTTTGAAAGCTTTCAATTAAGTTTTTCTAACTCTTTTGTGTGTGTTTGTATTTCACGCGTGCACATAACTCATGGATAAAAAATAATTTTTTGTTATATTAAAATTATTTTTTACTCACATATTTTATCATTAAATGAATTCACTGTATTATCTATTGAGAAATATTTATTCTCAAAACTTGATCAACATGTTGCATTTCAAAAATTAAAAAATAAAATTAAAGAAAATATTAATAGGGCCCCAAATAAAATTTTCGCCTAGGGCTCCGCTTGACCTTGGGCCGCCCTTGGTTATTTAGAACTAATTTATTGGTTTAATTCATTATATTGCTTACATTAACTATGAACCCTAGTAAACATTAAAACTTGATATTAATCTAACGATTATGGTAAAACTATATCTTTAAATCAGTAAACTATATCAATTTTTTAGGTGTAAATAGTATTGCTCATACTTAGATTGGTTATTTAGATTTTGCCTTACCTACAAATTTGTTCCCAATTTTAGTCATTTTACTAATTTTTTTCCAATGAAGAAAGTCTAGTAGTTGTAATTGCAATAATATTATTGCACCATGTCACTTAATATCATTAGTTTAGCAACTTAGGTAAGATATATAGGTTCAAATAATATTGTACCAAACGATATTTGATTGTTTAATTGAACATTGATTCATGTTTCTAAGGTGTATTTAAACGTGTGTAGAGGCTTGGAATGCATGGTCATGGTGTATGGAGGTGGGTGGATGAAATCTTAGGTGGGTTTTGGGGTCATGGAATTTGTTTATGGCCTCAGAATTGCAAAAGAATGAAGTTTGGTGGGTGAAAGCTCAGGTTGCAGGTCTGGTCAAAATGAGTTTTGGCCCAACTTTGACCACAAATTCAAGGGGAGTGGTGAGGTGTTGATCCAAAAGGACTTTGGGGTTTGGAATTAGGATGAAAGGGGAGTAGATTGACGCTAGAATCATAGGATTTGGTGGGAGTGTAGAGGAAGAATAAGAAAAGAGAATGAGGGGGTGTTGCCTGAAAATCAAGAAAAAGTTCAGGTTTTCAAGAAAAAATAGGACGAAGAAGAAGAAAAAGGAGGGGAGGAAGGCAGGGCAAAAATCACGTAAAATGATAATTTTGACTTTTGAGTTCTAGTTTGACTTAGCGAAGTAATTTTTAATCCAACCAACTTTAAAACTATGTTTAGTTGATTAAAATAATGTTACTCTTAAAACTTTTTAATTGTTCTATTTTTGATAGTTTAACAATTTAGAACACAAACCGAAGAAGAGATTCTCATTTTCATAATATTCTTAACTTTTTCGTAACCTTTTGAATTATACTTTATGAATATGTTCAAAATGTTATTTAGCATGTGATTTGGTGGTTCAAATCTTTGTGAAAGCTCTGATGCGGATAGGATTTGGAAAAAAGTACCAAGGCTTATGATTGAATTGTTCAATAAATGTGAAACTCATTTGATAACGTTTAAGTTTTTCATTTTTCGTTTTTATTTTGATATTTAGAGAAAACAAGAAAAAAAAAATTCGTTTGATAACAGTTTATGTTTTTCGTTTCTGTCATCGTTTGATAAACGAGTGACAATTTTCAAAAACAAAAAAAAAATACATTTTTTGTTTTTATTTTTCGTTTTTAAAATATAAAAAATAAAAACGTTACCGAACAGAACCTAATTTATTAAATGTAAATACACACAACATTGAACCATAGAAGGCTTCATTGAGTTCGTTAATGCCTAGTGGCCCCATTGGCTTTCGAGCTTAGGTACTGAATTTGAATTTGAGAGAATATTAGGGAGCAAGTCTCCTAAAAAATTTGAATCATAAGCTCGTATCGACCCTAAATAAAAATGTATTATTTTGGAGTTGAGTTTATCTACTGAGCTAGACCTTATTTTATTAATTTTTTTTTTTCATTTTAGGTCGGTGGATTAAGTCTAAATAGCAATCTCAACGGCAGGAAACAACCCATTTGATGACAAGCCCAGCTATTATGTTCGCCATCTTGATTCATTGGGTAAGGCCGGACTGGACCTTGGACACTTTCTAGGTGGCCCTTGAATCTGTGCATAACATTGACATAAAATTTACAAGGAATTAACCGATTTAAATTTAGGCTTAACAACTTTAAGTGATTAAAAAAAATGAGCTTAACAAACTCGTCAAATAAAATGGTTGACACGAACTACATTTCCCCAGTAACCACTGGTCTGTCTCAAATCCATCCGTCACTGACTGGTGAGACAACTAGATGATGCAAAGCGAGAAAATAATGAAAGAAAGAAAGAATGAGTGACGGAGCTAATGGCTGACTCAGTAGACAACTACAAAAATCTAAGATGGCAACCTTAGTAAAACTAGAAAACAGCCACACTTCAAGTAAATGCTACAAGGCACAAACAACGCATACAATATAAGAAATACGGGACGATACATCTCTCCTTGGACTGAGATTCGTCACCTGCGTAATTTTCTCCGAGACTTTCTAAGTTCACTTCTTAAGATGTACATGAGGCTTCATAAAATCACATTTCAACCGAAGATAAGAATAAATTCCACCTTCTGCAGTTTGGAAACGTGTCTAGACAATGTCAGTTCTAGAGTATATACAAATTCTACTGCTGTTTTCAGTGTCCTCAACTGTGGTTGTTTCGATGGATCTTAAAGGAAAAGCCATCTTTAACGCAAGGAAGAGATAAAGGAAACTCTGCATCGAAATGACATGCTTGCTGCCCTAAGAAACTATCCAATCAAACAACGAGTATCATTATTTGTCAACCATGACAGAGAAAATGGGACTACAGCATTCTGGGTTGAGCAAAATATAAGGCCAGAAGATCAGGAGGGAAAAAAGGGAAAATGGAAGCAAACATACTTACATATCCCAACATTCTAGGCAAAAGGATTATCCCAGCAAATAATCAACTCCTCAAACCTGCATGAAAAAGAATCATGTTCTCATCTTGCACATTGGACGACCTAGAAGCTCAACTGCACTTGCAAATGTTTACTAGTTAAGGATGAAACTCATTTTCTTAATCTCAGGCAAAGTGAAATTGAAAGAAGGCAAAGAAACTTCAAGATAAAAACTACTGCAACAAGATCTTTTGGCGATTTATGTGGTGATGTGTTTTGATAAGTGATAAAAGTTGAAAGACAAAAATTATTAAAAAATTAATTGTCACAACATAATGCTACCAACGCATACTTTCCATTTCACTTCCATTCTTAGATGGCTGGAATGAAGTTGGGGTGCTCTAAAAGCAACTTAGCTGTATAATCTGCAGATGCCCGCAAGTTTCGATGTCATTTTGAAGGTTTATAACTTGAGAGATTGATCATTGGTTGTGCAACTTAATTTGATAGTACAATACAAATCCAATTGTTTCTTGACCCTGAGTCAACGTATCCAAAGTTTTGACTAACTAGGTGAAGTTACGATTCAAATAGACCATGTTACGCACAATGGGGTCAATTTAGGAGTGACACCAAATTTTTGGACTGCATTGATCAAAAACTTTGACCTCAACTTTTCATGGCAGCATAGATTTTTCGCAGTCTACATTCCAGTTATATAGTTGAAGTCAGTGTCGAGCACCACAATACAATATATCTAGTGGTTCTGACACCTGATGCACATTGAAAGGACGCTGATGTTCTCAATGATGCCTGATTTCCTTTCAATGTATGTAACATTAAAGCAAACAGTTGAATTTCAAAAGGCCTGAACCGTTTCTTACAAAACAAGAGTAAAAACTGATGTATAGTACTGTGATCCAATGAATTAAAGGATGAAAACTCTCTGATAACATCTGTATTATTACCTATTTACCATTCACATATTCAAGGAAGAGTCTATCAAGCTCAAAATGCCGGCAAAGAAGTTTCTGCAACACATAATTCACAGATGTAAATAACGAAGAGCATTATGTCATTTCAATTCTCAAGTATAATGTAGATATTGAGTCAAAGGTGCGTTGCAATAAAAAGTACTCAGGAATGCTATGTATGACACATAACATAGAATCCCTGTGTAAAATAACACTGACGCATTACAAGTGGACATGTGGTGGGCTTAACATAGAAAAAGCAAGTTGGCTTGTGCTTCTAATATATGGGAGAATTTTAGACTTACAAGTTGCGATTCACTAGGTTTACAAAGCACCAAGTTGCAGAAAATCAGAAAACATGATCAACACTTCATTTAAGGATCTAGTAACCTCCATTATCTTAAGCATTAAAGGGCGTCCTGGCGTCAAGCATCCATACGTATATCTCAAACACCAGCATGTAGGCTTTTACCATGTTTCTTTTTGTCACTATTTTGGTTGCTATTCTACCACTTTCTCCTAAATACTTAATTTTGATGAGCGATTGTGGCATACCGTGAAAACTTGGTGTAACCTTCCATGGATTTGTGCCCGCCCCCCCGGGGGGGGGGGGTTAACACTAGTATTTAAAATTGGGAAAAAAATAACAGCGCGGGCAACTGATTTCCTTCTAATATGACACTATCTTATTTTTGTGCATTCAATGCCATGGTTCAAAGAATCGACTGAGATGGATATGAATCGGCTAAATCCTACCCAAATTTCTACTTTCCATACTTGTACTCTTACATGTTCCGTGTATAGTACGGGTATCTCTCGACTCGTGGTTTACGCGAAATGGACTTGGCCCGGTCGTCCAAGTCATCATCATTAACTCGCAGCATATCTCCCATACTGTTTTGCAACGCTGCCATATGCTCTGGATTCCTTGGCATGTCCAACTTCTTCTTCTATCTATCATCCCATAAAGCAACACCCTGTTCTAAGGGCCAATACCATGACCTTGGACATGTGAAATGTCCACAACAAATCATGTACTTTCTCAGGGGTAGCAAGCTATAAATTGATTCATATAAAATACCAAGAGTGATTGAAAACTAGCTTTACAGATTGTAGTTTTTTGACAAACAAGAAGGAAATTTATGCAACAATGAAGGTATAAAATGCCAAGAGTGATTGAAAACTAGCTTTATAGATTGTAGTTTCATTGACAAACAAGTAGGAAATTTATGCAACACTGATGCCTTTATGCCATATAATTTGTAACGTGGAGAATACCTTTGTTATGGGAGTTTTGGATGCCTTTGTTTCGAAATCAGCCTCAGGAAAGCGTGCAACCTCTGCAGCATTCTCAAATAGTATATATGTTGGGAGTTGGTTTAGGCTCCCTGTCAAAAAGTGGCCAGATGGATCAATACATACATAAGTAAATATATACATACAAACATGAAGAAATCAGGTCAAAAGGAAAAGAAAAACTAAGACAATGATGACTAGGTTACCAACCAAGAGAGATTCCAAATTTCCCTGCAGCATTTGGGAAGAGGCCAAGGTCAACTATCCCAAAAGATAAATTTCTGTTTGAGTATCTGTAATGAAAAAGAAAAAAAAAACAAGAATGCAACATAAACTTTACAGCTGATACAAGTAACAAGTTAAGCAACACAGGATTCCATTGGAGCGCTAATGCATCTTGAGGCATAATATAATACTCACGTAATCGAGAGTTCAGGGAAAGACGAACTGGTGCACACACAAGTAGACACAGACAAAGCACGAAATTCTACCTGTCAAACTTGATTGTGTCAGTAATCCAGAACAAGAACAACAAAAGCTGAAACAGTCAAACATGATACCAAAATGTAGGATCAATTCACATGTCAACTCAATAAGCTTGGTCATTTATGCGCATTGGTGTAACTTGATATTCAGCCTTGCAGTTGGGCCAAATTGTAGGGCATGGAGCAAGGGAAACTAGCAAAATCAATACAACTACGTGACCTCACTTATCCCAGTTGGCGAGACACTTGTCTGATGAACCAATTTCACCTACTACAATTTTCTTTTGGATGCACAAAAATCAATTTCATATTAAGTAGAATGTTGACCTTTTATGAGAATAATAATCCACAATATGCAATAGCAGACCAGTAATGCCTGTAAAGGATGGAGCCAGGACTTTTGCGCAGTGGGATCAATAAAAGTGCCATGGAATTGTAAATCTTTCTTTCTTGAGGCCAACCCACAAATATAGTGTCCGAGTTATTGATAAAAGTTCACCACAAATATAAAGCATCCTTTCCCAACAACTAGCTATTTCCCTTTCTGGTCTATTATTTATTTAAATCGAAAACAAAAACAACTTAAGGTTTGGTCACCTTAACCCAATTAGTCACTATCTTTGATGAATATTGGATTGTACACTTGATATTTAGAACTGACTATAGGTCTGCAGAACCAACCAGCCAATATCTTGACATATTCCCTTCGGTAAGCAAAGCTTCCAGTTGCAATGGTGTTAAGTGATTTGAAGACCCTAGAGAAGTCAATTAGAGAAAAGGAGAACAATCAACCAATATAAGAAGATAAAGTAATAATAATTCCAGATTTACGATCATATTATGAAGTTGCTATCGTAAATCTTGGTATGAGACAACAAAAAAACATTGCAAAGAACATGAAAAAGTACATTTTTTTTTCCTTTTTCATAAATTCATCCATACCTAGTTCTTGATAGGCAGGCTCTTGAGTTGAAACATATATAACTGTGAGGAAACCAACACAATAGAGATTGCATTAGGATCAAAATCACCATACGTATCATCATCTGGCCAACTTTGTTTCCCCAAATATACAATCCCAAGATCAGTGTCAGTTCTATATAATTAAGTGCACATCATTAATATACTTTCAAACAAGAAGTTTTTAGAAGTATAATGATATGGAAAACATGAAGAGAAAGCTAACCAAAATACAGGTAATTCTTTTTCATAATTAACAACCATAAAAAAAACAGAAGAGAATGAAGTCTTACCAAGAAAAACCATTGTATACCAGAGAGCCAAGTGATAATCTGCGACTAAAGCAATGGCGACAAGGAAAATCTGAAAAAATAAAATCCAACATCGTGTCAGAAGATAAAGAAGAAGTACATAAATCAAGAAGTTAAAAAAAAAAAAAAAGGTAAAGCAAGTTAAGGGAGTTTCGTGTGATAGGCAAAAAGAGACCTCTATAAGTGGTGGGTATAAAATACAGAAATTGATCTACTAAGGTTTTTTTCATGCAATTCAACTAAACACTGTTTTTTAATAGGATAGAGAAAGTCACACAGTTCGACTTGACTTAGCAAAGCCCCCAAATTTTTGTAAAGATGACTTCTTTTTTTATTTTTGCTCAATGGCGAAACAAGATTCATGTAGACGACCCCAAAAACATTGGGACAAGGCTTTGTTGGGTTGAGTTGAGGGCTCCTTTTTTATTTTCAATTTTATTGTTGATTAAGTAGCATAGAGTTTCACTTTGTCTTTCAATACTTTCAACTGAACCATATGAGCCCCAAAACAATAAGCAATGACCTGTTACGAGTTATGACCCAGTACAAATAATAGTAATTATACATGTTTTCTTGTTTGGTTTCTCAGTTTTGTTATCAATAACCCTTCGTAAACTACAGGCAAATTTTTTGAATGTTTGCAGATCTCATCTTGGTAAGGGGATATAAAATACTAAAGTGACCTCATTTTCTCTTATATTGTTATTCATATGCATGTTTATGTATATTTATGTATATGATTATACCATTTCTAGGTCATGTTGATTCCAGACTACCAAAGAATGAAGAGCATAAAGCTTGGTTGATCTATCATTTATAATTTTTATTTGGTTACCATAAAATTGGATTTCCATCTGATAGCTATAGAATTTTCAATACTTTTTCTTTGCCAGCAAAACTCTGAACAAAAGCAAAAGAAATTGAGAAACTCTTGTCAACATGACATAGTAATTACAATAACAAATGAAATTAGATACTACAAAGTACTCCATGAGATTTTTTTTCGGTCTGCTCCATGAAAATGAAGTATCCTTTATGTTTTATATCCAGCTAACATTGATGTGACCACAGAACCTTCACTTCAACTATCTGACAATGAAGTTTTAATTTTCCCTCTGGAACATTCTTAGTTTTGCATATCCTTAGGTCAACTGGTTTGCCGTCTAATGCATCTGCTATATTCCTAACTTCATGTCTAACCGTAGTTACACCTTATCAAATATTTTGCTATCAGTAAACAACATACTTCTTGGAGTCCACCCATGACCAACTGTATATATCTAATGGAAAACCTTGACAGCACCAATGCTAATTTCTTGCATTGGAAAACTCCATTTATTATAAAAGGGGCTTATCATATGTGGCTATGAGCCAATGATGAACGATGTGAAAGTCTTGCATGTCCTCTCAAAACTATAAATAGAGATCCACCATAGTAGCCTTTATCGGATGTACTGGTAACAGGTAAGCCCCGAAGTTGTTCCCGTACCTACCTAACGGGGGATATGCCAACCATCTCTCCTCTATGAGCACCTCTCAAAACTACATTTTTAGTTGGCCAAGAACATTTACCATATTTGATCTCCTTACGAAGCTAAGTGCTTTTGAAATGAGCTTCCTTAGCAATATGTCAAAGCAATTCTGCATACTTGTACATTATGCCATTGTCTGTACTCGATCACCATCCCCAGGTTACGTAATTACATTTATGATTCTCAAGCTAATAGAGAATATAATAGGTAAACTTTTTGATACAATCAAAAAAAAGTAGCAAATGTATTTTATGTTTAATCTCACTGATGAACATGAGCAACTAAGCCAAGTGGTCACGGGCCGGAGCCACTTCAGGACCAGTGGCCCATTGATGGGGACCGTGTAGAAATTGGACAGATATTTTAAATTAATCATGAGAGTAATTTAGTATTTATCTTTTAAGTATTTTCTTTTAACTTTTAAGGGTTTAGTTGTCATTTTGATTATTTATTTATTTTAGAGTTTGTGGTCTCCTTATATATATAGGATTTGTGAACTCCTTATATATATAGGGGATACATATTTGTTGTGAAACTAGACTTTGATTATTATTGATTATTGATATTGAATCATTTTTCCTCAAATTCTCTCTTTATTCTCATCTCCTTTTTCTTCCCTGTTCATCCCTAATTTTTCCTCAATACGATTTACATCACCCACCCTCAATTTTTAAAAAAAAAAATATTACTTTTGTATATTTCAAATAATTATAAGTATATTCAATTGTGTCCACTCTATTATTTTTTGTTTTATCAATTAGTATAGCCTCATATCTAAATAACTATGAATTTTTGGACACAGTTTAAATCTTGTATGGATACGTCTATAGAAATTTTTGACATTTCAAACTCAATTTTTTAAGCTATAGATATTACGACAACTACGTTGCATCACTGAATGAGTGATGGTTATATAGAGAAAGACTATAATATTTTTTATGCAGGTCATCCCATATGTTGTGAATTGTTGTAATTAGCCTCTTGTTTTCATTTGTTTTTATGTGTAAAAGTTATATTTACCGATGTTTAACTTTTTTGTATTTTGTGAATCTTTAAGTATCAATACAATGCAATACATTTGTATATATTATTCTATTTTTATTGATCTAAGTAAAGTGCTCACCCTAGATGACATTTTTGGCTCCGCCCTTGCATTTGGTTACACCATTGTGAATATATAGGACATATTGAAAGATTAACTAGTGATTAAAGACAGTTCCAAAAGTTTTTTAAGAAATAATGTAATTGCAAGGTGGCCTATATAAAAAATGATGGAAGTCTAGGGAAAAATAAAGGTCCAAAAGATATATTTTTGAGCATAAAATAAGAAAACAGTGAAATAACCAAACATGAGTGGTGAAGTGATTCTTTTTAGTGCACGAGATGGCAAGAAAACAAGCAAAGTTTTTAAAATATTGAGGGGAAAAGTAAAAAAATTGAAATGCACCTACATATGGCAAGGATAAGATGCATAGACTTTTGTTGAACTAAGAACATGTAAAATAAACAATCAATGTAGCAATGAAGGGATCACCTTTGCAAAAAACAGAGTATCTGTGATGAAGACCTCCCATGTTTCTTTTTTTACCACCTGTCAGAAAAATACAAGCAAGTTGATAAAACTAGAATAACCAACCACATAATAGCCAACAGGTTTGAACTATTCTGCGCAGACTTTGCAGAAGTTCTAAATTCTGAGGTTTCTTCATCAACCACGAGGAAAGAATGTCATCCTCTAGTTTGTCACTGTAATTTTTCTGAGCTCTAATTAAAAGCAAATACAGGTAACGATATGTTCACAAACACTACGGTCAAATGACTTCTTGCCAATTGCTTTTGAAGATGCACTGCAATTCTACTATGTTGAAAGGCAAGATCTTCTTGTTTCTGGTTCTAAGTTGGATAAAAATAATGTTTCACTCAACCCAACGAACACTCAACCTCTTTGAGGTTTCCAAAAGGGATCCTTTACTTTACCATGTTCTTAACTTTCCACATTTCTCTTCTTTCTCTCTACAAAGTCAAAATTTTTAACATACATAAAAATGAAGTGAAAAAGAAATCCTACACTTCCCAAACACCCCTTAAGTTTTAATTCTGTGAGGTTTCTTTTCCCCATTTTCCAAGTAGACAAAAGATGCAACAACACTAATTTGTAGTGTAGACTCTAGAATAGTTATTATGTATGTACAAAACTTCTGAGAATTAAAACACATACTGGCCCATCTATGCAAAAAATTCTTTAACTATACTCATCCTTTACATCAATAAACTGGTAATTGTACTCTGAAACTAAAGCTACATAAACTCCAATAGTTCACAAATTTAGAATTATTTATTTTTCTTTTTCATTTTTTTTCCTGGTAAGGCGTGGAATGATATAGAAATGATGGAAACAGGAAATATTTTAACGGAATACTAATATTAATGGACATGTATATTTCAAAGAAAGATCTGTAAGAAGCATACCTTGACAACAGCCAACACAGAAAATGCAACAAGTGCTTGAATTTCCTACAAAATAAATACCCATCCACAAAGCATCAAACATGACTCAATTAACACAACAAGAACAACTAATTGAGAAATTATCTAATGCGACAGAAAATCAATTAAGCATTCAGTCTAAAAGTGCGTATATCAGTAAGCAGCAGATTTATTTACTTAATCACATTGCCTATAAAATACACCACAAGTGTGTAAGAGAGAGAGAGAGAGAGAGAGAATACTCGGTGGAGAAGGTGGGAGGTGAAATGAGGAGAGAGGAATTGAGAAGCGGAGCAGCGAATGGGTATGTAGGAGAAGAAAGCGAGGAAATGGAACATGTAGTACGGCTCCGAGACCATTCGATTCAGCCATTTGAATGGCTTGTACAGTTGTTCGTCATAGCTACTCTTCTCTTCCATTCTCTCTCTCTCTCCGATTTGTCGATCTGGTTCAACTTTCAAAAGCTTCGTAGGCTCCACCGTCAAAAATGATTTTCTGGAGTGTTGAATCTACGCTTCGCAGCCGATCGGATTAACAGATCAAAAAAAAAAAACCGATCGGATTTGGATCCAAAATTCGTTCCGATGATCCAATGGATGCTATTTTTATAATTTATATTTGGGGTTAATTATACAGGAGGTTTTCAAAGTATAAAATTTATCTGATTTTAATCTCTAATATTTCAATTACGTTATTTTTGTCTTTGAAATATTGAATATGTTTCTATATGATCTTCAAGCAAATAATGTCTAGATTGTTAACAATTTTTTATTATAAACTTGTCGCATGATACTTAAATATGGAAAAAAAAATAATTTGGATAACTCTTGACCAAATTTTAACTGAAATTTTGGTTAAATACCTACCTAAATTATACAATTTTAATCATAAGTTATTTAAATTTTGATCAAAAGTTATCCATATTACACATTTTTTTGTCAAGAGCTACCCAAATTTTATTTAAGAGCTATCAAAATTATTTTTTTGTCCATATTTAGCTATTACGAAACTAGTTTATGATAAAAAATCGTTATCAATCTGGACGCAACACCATATAGAAACATATTCAATTTTTTAAGGAGTAAAATGATACAACTAAAACATTTAAGACTAAAATAAGACAATTATCACACTTTAGAGCCTTTAATGCAATTAACCCTTATATTTGAATATCGGGCAACAATCGCGTCGTGTTGTGTCATTTTCGTGTCGTGTCACTTTCGGTCGTATTATTTTAGTGTCGTGTTACTTTCGGTACGTGTTGGGGTCGTGTCAATATTCGTGTTAATAAAAAATTATTTAATTAAACAACAGCTCATATAATACTATTTAAAAAATTATAAAATTTTTATTTCATGTCTATAGTACTCATTAATCACGTTATTCGTGTCGAACATTATTTTGACTTATTTATTACTCGTGTCAACTAATCGTGTTATTTTTGAGTTTTGTGTGGGGTCGAATATGAGTTTACGGATAAAATTGACACATCTTATACGCTAACAAGACCTAAATAACTTAATTTATATAAAATTTAACAAATTCCTTCAACTAAATTCTTTCAAATAATCACTTAATTTTTTTATTTTTTATATAAAAATATATATTTTAGATCAAATTGGACTATATTCAAATATAAATTAATAAAATATAAGATAACGAATTCGAATTATCTATAAAAAAATCTCAATTCATATCCAACCAATCAAATTCAAGTTGGGGGTCAAAATCTAGTGCAGGCATAATTGACTTCCACTCACAGTTCTGTGATTTTGTTTTTTGATGGGCCGGAAATAGTCAACAGGTTAGTTGTGCCACTTTGAAAACAGAATGGGTGATGCTCCTCAAACATCAAGGCCCATTTAAGCTACATGGTTTTGGATCCTCTCACGTTTCAAATGCTCCTACACTTGCTAAATAGTTTATCAAAAATTACTTATCAAATTAATATGAATTATTAGATCAGTGAGTTTTATTAACTTTTTTGATAATATTTGGTGACCCGACCATTCGGATCATTTGCTAAGCAACTTTTGGTAAAGTATTCAGTACAGACATCAGTAATCTTCCAATTTTGTTCATTTTTTGTATATGTTTAAGCATGCACTGTTAAAATTTACTAGGTCTTAATAAAATCCATTGAGTCCGGCTAATGAAATCGCATGAATTTGAACGACTTTTCGTACATGTTTTTTCAATTTCTCTCAATGACAGATCACACATCATCAATTCACTCGATATTATATAATAACGTCAACACTAATACACGATAAGCTATTTACTATTGAGAAAAAATTGTTGGACCAAAACAGTTTTTGGTCGACTTTGAGCCAAAATTAAAGTAGGACCTAATTGTTATTTGGAATAAATTTTCGTGGGTTCATATTCTACTCCGTGAGGAGTATAATGTAGTATATTCACTTGCTCAAATCGAGTAAAAAATGAATGAGAAAATAGGCTCCAAAGTGATCCTCTTGAAAAGATGGTGCAATGTGGGATGTGACATCAATCCCATATTGATTGAGGAAGAAGTTCAACATGGACATATATAGGTCAAGTTTGCTCTATGGGTTGGGCCCCAAGGAGTACTGCCCTATCTTTTTAGAGAAAATTTATTTAAATAAATAAATTAATTAAATGGGCATTAATTTAGACTGTTTCTGTTCATGAAGAACAGTTATTCAAAAGTGTCTACTGGCTGTTAGAGGTTTTATTTCTGGGTTATGTCTTTTAGTGTGGTGACTGTCCGAAAAGTCACCAAAGTGTCTATAAATACCCAAGTTCATTTATCATTCTATATATAAATTCGGTCATTCATTAAGGCATTGAGACAGTCTGCATTTAGACATTAGGCAGTGCATTTAGAGAGTACACAACACATTTTGGTACGCTATATGAATAGATTGAAGTTCTACTTCTATTTGTGGAAGATCATTGTATCTTGGAAGGTAGGCGCTCGGTATTCCATAAGCACCGTAAGTGGGGGCAAAATCCGTCTTAAGGACATAGTGCCAAACACTAGCCTCGATCTAATTAAAGTTCAATAACAATTCTTGTTCTGCAATTAGGTTAGTATTTATTGTGTTTACATAAAATAGTTACATGTAACTATTTGTTGTAACTCTTTTGTATAAGACTGTCACTGTATCTCTTTACTGTAACTCTTTCGTATAAGATTGTTTCTGTGCAGCTGTTCACACAAAGTAATTACTATTTTATTTTATGTTAAGTTACATAATATCAGAATTATCTACAAGTGATTTTACTATTTTGGAACACCGCTTCCAACAATCTTTAGACAGATTTTCTACTCCATTAGTTTATTTACTTGTTGTGTTTCTGATACATGTTTTAGTGTTTTAAAATATTACAAATTGTTAAAACTTATTTTTTCAATCTGTGATAGTTAGAAAAGGCTTGAAAAATTCTGTTACGAAAATTTTCATTTTCTGTTTATGTGATTAATTTTAAACAGTGACATTGTTTTTGAGTCTGATTCAAAACCGTTACACCAAACAGTGACACCAAACTGTTATAGTTACACCAAACAGTGACTTTGTTTCTGTGTATGTTTTAAACAGTTACACTAAACAGTGACACCATACATAAACGTTAAAACAGTAATTTCAAAACAGTGACACCGAATCTATTTTTATAACTTGCTTTGAAAAGTGTTACTATTTTCCAATTTTGGATAGTTTGTAGTCTTTGTTGATCAGAAATGGATGCAAATAATAATAATATTTCTGTTACTATAAATCATGTTGTGTCTATGAGCGATTGGCTTTTTAAGATGAATGTAATGACCATTGTATCTAATTTTAATAATAAGAACACATCTTCTGCTTATATGCTTGAGTCTTTAAATGTATGACATGGTAGATTGAGACATGTTAATTTTGATACTTTGCGTAAATTAATGAATTTAGAATTGTTGCCTAAATTCAATATTGATGCAAGTCATAAATGTGAGACATGTGTTGAATCAAAATTAACATGAACATCATTTAATAATATTGAAAGAAGTACTGAACTTTTAGAGTTAGTTCATAGTGATATATGTGATTTGAAATATGTTCAAACTAGAGGTGGAAAGAAATATTTTGTTATTTTTATTGATGATTGCACAAGATATTGTTATATATATTTGCTAAGGAGTAAAGATGAAGCATTGAAAAAATTTATGTATTTTAAGAATGATGTTGAGAATCAACTAGGTAAAAAGATTAAGGCAATAAGGAGTGATCGAGGTAGTGAATATGATGTACATTTAGATAGGTTTTGTCAAGAACATGGTATTATTCACCAAACTTCTGCGCCTTATACACCTCAGCAAAATGGAGTTGCTAAACGTAAAAATAGAACATTGAAAGAAATGATGAATGTCATGCTGATTAGTTCGGGATTACCTCAGAACTTGTTGGGGGAAGCTTTGCTTTTAGCAAATTATAGACTACCCTACAAGAAGTTAGACAAAACCCCCAATGAATTGTGGTAAGGTTGGAGTCCTTCCTACAAATGTTTAAAAGTGTGGGGGTGTTTGGCTAAAGTGATGGTTCCTATTCCCAAAAGGATTAAAGTAAGACCTAAAACCATTGATTATATATTTATTGATTATGCAACAAATAGTAGTACATATCGTTTCATTATAAAAATGCATATGATGAGAGTTCTCTTAAAAAAACTCATGACACTGCGACTAGTGATATAGACCATGAGTCTATAAATAATGAAAGTGAAGAGGCACTTAGACGCAGTAAGAGGGCAAGGACTTTCAAGTCCTATGGTCCAGATTTTTGAACATATTTGTTAGAAAATGAGACTCAAAGCTTCAATGAAGCAATGTTCACTCCTGAAGCACCTATGTGGAAAGAAGTTGTAAACAGTGAAATTGAATCCATCATGCAAAATCACACCTGAGAATTGGTTGTTCTTCCACCAGGGAGTAAGCCATTAGGGTGTAAATGAATTTTCAAAAGGAAAATGAAAATTGATGGATCAATTGATAAGTACAAGGCTAGACTTGTAGCTAAAGACTATAAACAAAAGGAAGGTCTTGATTACTTTGATACATATTCTCTTGTTACGAGAATAACATCTATTCGTATGCTCATAGGTATTGCAGCATTGCATAATCTTGAGATACACCAAATGGATGTAAAAACAGCTTTCCTAAATTGTGACTTAAATGAGGAAATTTATATGGAGCAACCCGAAGGGTTTGTTTCTCCGGAACAAGAGAAAAAAGTGTGTAAACTTATTAAATCACTTTATGGTTTAAAGTAAGCACCAAAACAATGGTATGAGAAATTTGACAAGATAATGATGTCAAATGGTTTCACAATTAATGAATGTGATAAATGTGTCTATGTTAAAGACACAAATAATGGATATGTCATTGTTTGTCTATATGTGGATGATATGTTTATTTTAGGTAGTAATAATAATATTATTACAGCTACTAAGAAAATGTTATCCAGTAAATTTGATATGAAAGATTTGGGTGTTGCAGATGTTATACTAGAAATTAAAATTTCTATAATATCTGGTGGACTTGTATTATCTCAATCACATTACATTGAGAAAATACTTGAGAAGTTCGATAAAGATGAAAATAACATTACTAGAATACCAGTAGATATAAATCTTCATTTATCTAAAAATATTGGTCAAAGCATATCACAATTGGAATACTCTCGTATCATTGGCAGTCTAATGTTTGTCATGAACTGTACTAGATCGGATATAGCATACTCAGTTAGTAAATTGAGTAGATATATGAGTAGCCTGGGAGTAGATCATTGGAAGGTAATTATCAGGGTTCTTAGATACCTAAGAAATACCCTAAATTATGGATTGCATTATATAAGATATCCAGCTGTACTTGAACAGTATAGTGATGCAAACTGGATATCTGATATGAAAGATACAAAATCCACCAGTGGTTATGTATTTACACTTGGTGGTGCAGCTGTATCTTAGAAATCCTCAAAGCAAACTTGTATTGCTAGATCCACAATGGAATTTGAATTTATTGCTTTAGATAAAGCAGGAGAGGAAGCTGAGTGGCTTTACCAATTTCTGGAGGATATTCTAATATGGTCTAAACCTGTGCCAGCAATTTGTATACATTGTGATAACCAATCTGTAATTGGTAGGGCACAAAGTGACATGTATAATGGTAAGTCTAGGCATATACGTTGTAGACACAATACCGTTATACAACTGCACTCAAATGGGATTATTTCTATTAATTATATAAAATCAAAGAAAAATCTAGTGGATCCACTTACTAAAGGTTTAACGAGAAAGAAAGTAAATTGCACATCGAGGGAAATGAGATTAAAGCCTATGTCACAAGAGTCACCTTAATGGCAACCCAACCTAGTTGACTGGAGATCCCAAGATCTAGGTTCAAAGGGACAACCGAATTATGCGTGATTCAAAAGAAGAACTTAGGGGACAATCTCTCCTACCTATTCCTATGATAAACTAGTGCTACCTACAGAATTTATTAGAGTAAGTTATGTTTTTAATGACTCTTATACCTTGAAAAATCCAAGTGGGATATTACAGGATATTCTTAATATGAGTCACCTATATGAGTGTGAAGGGCCCGCCTCTATGAGAATTTTTAAAGGCTGAATTCTCTAAAGCACTCATGAAAACTAGGAGTTGTTCAGGGCCAAAATGAACACAATCATGAGAACTAATTGTGTTAGGAAGAGACTGTGTGAAGTCTATTCGATCTGATTTATCAAACAGCTGAATAGTTCAAGACATCACGTTCACTATTTAGCCGATAAGTTTGATAGGCTTTCACTAGGGAAGGTTCAAGGCCAAAAGCTACCTATCTCGATGCACGATCTTTTCAAAGATGTACTCTCTATAGTGTGTCAGCATTATCATTTGCATACTAAACAACCAATTTTTCACTCATGTGGCGGATTGTTGGACCAAAACAGTTTTTGATCGACTTTGAGCCAAAATTAAAGTAGGACCCAATTGTTATTTCGAATAAATTTTCGTGGGTTCATATTCTATTCTGTGAGGAATATAATGTAGTATATTCACTTGCTCAAATCGAGAAAGAAATGAAAGAGAAAATAGGTTCCAAAGTGACCCTCTTGAAAAGGTGGTGCAATGTGTGATGTGACACCAATCCCACATTGATTGAGGAAAAAGTTCAACATAGGCATATATATAGGTCAAGTTTGCTATATGGGTTGGGCCCCAAGGGGTACCACAATTTCATGAGCGGAGCGAGCGCGTACATGCCGTTGGCTCGACCACACATGCGCGCGCGCAGCCCACCCACCCACCACGACTCCGTCGGGTATGGACTTGCCCTATCTTTTTGGAGAAAATTCATTTAAATAAATGAATTAATTAAATGAGCATTAATTTGGACTGTGTCTGTTCATGAAGAACAGTAATACTCAAGTTCATTTACCATTCTATATATATAAATTCGATCATTCATAAAGGCATTGAGATAGTCTGCATTTCGGCATTAGGCAGTGCATTTGGAGACTACACAACACATTTTGGTTCGTTGTACAAATAGATTGGAGTGTTATTTCTATTCGTGGAAGATCAATGTATCCTGGGAGGCAGGCGCTCGGTATTCAATAAGCACCGTGAGTGGGGGTGAAATCTGTCTTAAGGACATAGTGTCAAACACTAGCCTTGATCTAATTGAAGTTCAATAACAGTTCATGTTCTGCAATCGAGTTAGTATTTATTGTGTTTAGATAAAATAGTTACATGTAACTATTTATTGTAACTCTTTTGTATAAGACTGTCACTATTACTCTTTACTGTAACTCTTTCGTATAAGATTGTTTCTGTGCAACTATTCACACAAAGTAGTTAGTGTTTTATTCTATGTTAAGTTACATAATATCAGAAATATATACAAGTGATTTTACTATTTTGGAACACTGCTTCCAACAAAAAAATATTAGAAAACATATATGTCGGAAAGATCTGAAATTGATACTTTCTATTAAATTTTCTCTCAAAATATTTCCTCTTTGGGGAAGAAAAGAAAAATGGATCAAATGATCTTTTAAGGTCTTCCATTTCTTTCATCTCTCCTCCACTTGATGAATCTTAACTCATCTTTCCACTCCTTTCCTTTTCTTACCAAATCATTCCATCCTAAACATTTGTTCGTGGAATAATGACCAATGTTGTGTGGCTTGGGTACCCTCAAAGGTCCAAAAGTTCAAAAATGGCCCAACTTTTTCAAAGGGCACACAATTTCCTTTGAACTTATAAGCCCCATTCCAACAAGATGTTATGATATTTTCTTTTGTTAGAATAGAAGAGCGACTGCTCTAGCAAAACTGATTATAAAAGAGAAAAAATTAACTATATTAAAATTAACTTTTGGGGAGATTCTTTACTCATTTCCCTTTTTTTTTGTTATTTCTTCTAATGATGTATAGACACCTCTCCTAAAAAAGTCTTTAAAGACGTGCATTTAGTACGACGACACCTAAAGAGTAACTTTTAGAACGAGTAATGAACAAAAATGGGACCAAAGATTTACAGCACTAAGACGACAATATTAACAACAAATAACTACCTCTTGGATATGTGACAAAATCTTATAAACTCACGTCACTTGAAGATATTGAATTTTAAAACTTACTAACACAAATTACTCTTTTTTGGAACCCGATTTTATATGTTTCGTTTATTCACAATTTTTCTAGTTAACTGGCCGGTAAAATTTCTTACTTGAAACATTTTTTATTTGCCAAATTCTAATCAAACCAACCCAAATTGAGTAATTAGGGCAATTGGTCATTTGGATGGGGGTACTTAAATAGACCATGGACCATAGGAGTGTAAAATTCAAATTGAGAAAACGATAATGAGAGTGTAAATGAATTGAATCAAGTAAATTAGTAATTTCTTTCTTTAATTTGATTTTATTTAAGTAAAATTAACTAAATTAACAATATGTTCAAACTTGTTTCACTTTATTACTCAAATCAATTTGAAACAAGGTTTTAAAAAAATCAAAATCAAAACTTTTGGTTTATTTTACAACCCAAATTTGCAAGAAATCAGCAGGAAAACAAAAAGAGACCACCGAGCTCGGTAGTTTAGTGGCAAGATAGTGCTTCATAAGAATCATTTTAATAAAAATTACCCACATTCGATTCTCAGAGAATGGATTGTTGATTTGTTTCTAACGATTTGATGAGACCGAAGTTAAACTACGATTTTAGTTATCCTTAAGTGGTGATTTTGGGTTGCAGAGTATACTGTCTAGACCCTTCTGGTGCACTATCCCAATGGGTTCGAGTTGTAATGGTCATGCTCAGACAAAATTTTCACGTTGGTCGTCCTCTGGTGACACTTTCTTATTTGGGGAGAAAAAAACAGAAAAGAAAAGAGAACGTCCATCTCACGTGACTAGTCACTAGAGACATGCACGTGCGTTGGCCTCACTTCACGTGAGCAGACGCACATGCTTTCACGTTATCGTTAAGTAATAAAACCACTGCTCTACCTAATTGAAGCATCAACGAAAAAGCATAAGCCCATTACGTATCGCCACGTGTCATTGACCACCGTCAATTTCGCTGTCGACACGAGTTAAAGAACTCACATGGCTGGCTGACACACCCTCAACCTCTATCATCATGTTGCCAATTTGGACTCAAAAAAAAAAAAAAAAATCTACACTATCAAATATTTTTAAAGAAGATTAGTTTGTTTGATGTCCTCGTTATGAAATATTTATATTCTCTAAACCACTATTAACCATCTAAAGTTTCTTATTTTTATTGATTTTTTTGGAAAAATTACACTCACACCCCATGAGATAATCATTTAGATCACTAACATTTTAAATATTATAAACAGACCCCCTAAAAATTTATACGAATGTAATACTTAAATCTTTGCCATCAATGCCCGCTATTATATCATCCATTAGTAAATTATATCAAAATTCCTTAAAATTTGTAGACGTGTAACACTTAGACTCCTTATTAGTTACAAAACTAACAGAATTTATTAAACGACCAATTACCCAAATTAAAGGTACAAGATAATATGTTCATTATAGTTTGACTATTTATTTTATTTTTTTATTTTTATTCCAATAAACAGTATAATTATATGTAAATGAGTGTTGAATTGAATTTTTTGATATATTTATACTGGTTACTATTTTTTTCTCCAAAAATTGAAATTTTGTTTGAATTTTATGTCAATGAATGATATAATAGAACATGCAAATGTGTCGATTAGGTGTATTTCATATGTTCATATTTGATGATGAAAAAATTGACCTAAGGTGAAAACTCTATTAGTGCAAGGTACTCTAGGTATGTCACTCCTAACTTCTAAACGCAGTTCATACATTTAAGTCAATTAATGACTTAGACATCGGAGAGTCGACCACCAGAGCTCCCCTCCAGTCTCTGACTTCTTTTTAAGGTGATTAAAGTCCAACAAAACTGACGTGGAGGTCATACAAACTTTAGCATCAACAATACTAATTATGATTTTTTTTAAGAAAAAGTAAAATTTTTATTTTTGATTTTATTTCAATAAATAACATAATAGAACATGAATTTTGATTGTAAAATTAAAATATTTGATATTCTATCTTTTATTGGAGTATTTTTTTTTATCTCAGTATAATATTTTAAACTTAAGAAGTTTAAGTATTACATGCTTCAAATTTTAGGGGTTTGGCTATAATTTATTAACGAATATACTAATAGACATTAACGAATGAGGTCTATGTGTTAGGCATGTAAAAACCTCAAGGGGTCTGTGAGTAATATTTTAAATGTCAGACGGTCTAAGTGATTAAGTGACAAATCTCAAGGGATCTGAATGTAAGTTTTTCCCTCTTTTTTTGGGTATTCTTATGTCTATGACCAATATTACTTGAACTAACCAACGTGCAGTTGGTCTAGTGAGTAAGAACTTAAGTTTCTTCACTCTATCCTTGAGTTCGAGTCTTTGTAGCTATAATAACTCGTAGGGGTAAATCTACTTTCAACGTCTTAAGCACGTAGTGAAATCTTCACTTCAGCATCAACGTAGGTGCGATAGGTCCCCTACAAATAGCTATATAGTGCTGAGAGGTACTGCTTCCGTGACAGATTTGTGGAAAGACCTATCTGCACATTCATTTAATGTACCATATTAACCTAATCACTCACTACCATTAATAAAATTGAGAATAGGTCCTAATATTCGTAAAACTTGCTAGTTGCTACTAATCCAATGAATAACATAAATTAGGTACATTAGCTAATTATGACCATATTGTATATCTATTTTTCTCTCTATATTTTGAACGGATCTCGTGCATAAGCACTCCTAGGAGGGAGGGAGGGAGAGAGAGAGTAAACCTCCAAGCCAAGCAATGACCCGGGTACCCTCTCTTTTTCAGCCTTTCCTTTTAATTCAAGCATAAAAAGCTAAAAAGAAAAGTAAAACAATTGTTGCAAGTAGACACACAAGGGTGGGTGTGTGGGCTTGGGCTT
>CM042198.1:16885914-16902469 GCA_023539305.1 Ilex asprella | reverse complement strand
AAAAATAACGGTGCGCAATTTGGACTTTCCAACAAAGAGTTATGATCAAATTAGTGAGAGGTAGTCTGCCGGACTGCTTGGCAGATTTTTGGTCAACTTCGGAGAATAAACTGATTTGACTCAGGTATTTCTAGCATGTGTGACCTATATGATTGGAACGATATACGAGTTAGAGTTCTAACAAAAATAACGGTGCGCAATTTGGACTTTCTAATAAGGAGTTATGATCGAATTAGCGAAAGGTAGTCTGCCGGACTGATTTTGGATAGTTTAAACACTACTTCGTAATATGGGCATAACTCCTTCCTCCTAGTTCCGGTTGAGATGATTCAAGATAATATGGAATTCTAAGAAATAGCTCTACAACTTTCATGTTTTGAGTTTTGAGATTTATTGATTGCATCAAGGTCTAAATTGGGCTTGAAGTTGCAGCCAGTGCACTGTTCACGTGCACTGTTCACTGTTTCATCCATTTTCCATTTCCAATCCATTCCTAAGCCAACCAAATCCATCTCAAACCTCTCCAACCCATATTTTTTACACCAAACCTATTTAATACAAGTTCTAGGGCCTAAAATTTCATATTTTCACTTATTAAAACTAAATTTCAATTATTATTTCCACTAATATTTTAAATCTCTATTTTTTTCAATCTACCAAATTCAAACACACATCACTACACATATCCCCATTTTTACAACAATTATTTATTATATATCTATATGCATATATAAAATAAAATGCGGGGTGTTACTGTTCAATGAAGAACAGTTATTCAAAGGTGTCTACTGGCTATTTGAGTTTATTTGAGTTGTGTCTTTTAGAGTATTGATTGTCCGAAAAGTCACCAAGAAGTCTATAAATACCCAAGTTCATTTCTATTTTATAAACATTTCATTCATCAGTCCATTAATTCAATTTCATCAGTCTATTTTCGGCATAAGACCGAACATTAGTGGATAACATTTCGGTGTGCATTTTAGAGAGTACACAACACAAGTTTAGTTCGTTGTACAAATAGATTGGAGTGCAACTTCTATTCGTGGAAGATCATTGTATCCTGGGAAGCAGGTGCTTGATATTCCATAAGCACCAAGTGTAGGGGCCAAATCTGTCTTAAGGACATAGTGTCAAACACTAGCCTTAATCTACTTACTTCTTTTTTTATACTAGGTTAATATTATTGTTGATTTGACAAACAGTTACGTGTAACTGTTTACTGTTACTCTTTCGTAACACTACGGTAACTCTTTCTTGTAACAATTTTGTTTCTATGTTACTCCTTACTATTACTGTTTTGTTAGAATAATTTGTATGTGTAACTGTTTCAAATATATTGTTACTATTTTATTATATCTTGCATAGTTTACATCCGAAATTACAATAAGTAATTTTACACTATTTGGAACACCACACAACAACAATATTAAGACAAATTTTAGTTAGTTTAATTATTTGTTGTGTTTCTGATACATGTTTTAGTTTTTAAAATATTAAAAATTGTTAAAACTTGATTTTACAATCTGTGATAGTTTAGAAAAAATTGAAAAGTTTTGTGAAAAAATTATATATTTTGTTTATGTGTTTCATTTAAGCAGTTACACAAAACATTGACTTAGTTTATGTGTCTGATTTAAAACAGTTACACCAAACAGTGACTTTGTTAGACCAAAGAGTGACTTTGTTTCTATTTCTGGTTTAAACAGTGACACCATACAGAAACGTTAACTTCAAAATAGTGACATTGAATAGTAATATAGATTGTTTCTATTTGAGTTACTTACTGGTTTTCCTAATTTTGAATAAGTTTGTTTACCAGAAATGGATGTAAATGATAATAATGTTCCTGTTACTACAAATCATGTTGTGCCTGTGGTGCCTATTTCTGTTCTTACTCATGTGTTTCATGAAGAGAAGCCCAAAAAGTTCAATGAGAACGATTTCAAGAGATGGCAACAGAAAAGGTTATTCTATCTCACTACGTGAATTTTGCAAAGTTTCTTCCTGAGGATGTCCCTGTTTGTAATGAGAATGAGACCGACCACCAAGTTATTGTTGCAGTAGATGCATGGAAGCACTATAATTTTTTGTGCAAAAACTATATTGGATTGGATAACACATTATATAATGTGTATAGTCCAATTAAGACGGCTAGAGAGTTGTGATAATTCTTGGATAAAAAATACAAAATGGAGGATACCGGAATGAAGAAATTCGTTGTGGGCAGATTCCTTGACTATAAAATGATAGTTTTGAAGACTATCATAAGTCATGTTCAAGATCTTCATTTGATCCTACATGAGATTCATGCCGAAAGGATGGTGCTTAGTGAATCTTTTCAAGTGGCTGCAATTATTGAGAAATTACCACCAAATTATAAGGATTTCAAAAATTATTTGAAGCACAAATGCAAGGAGATGAATCTTAAAGACTTGATCGTGAGGTTGAGGATTGAGGAAGACAATAGAGTCTTTGAGAAAAAAGTTGGTAATCATTCCATAGAGTCAAAGGTACATGTGATTGAAGAGGGACATAAAACCAACAAGAAAATGAAGTATATTGATCAACAAGGAGCCAAGGGTGGTGATTCCAAAAGGTTCAAAGTCAACTACTTTGTGTGCAATAAATTGAGACATCGTACAAAGGATTGTCGAAGTCGTAAACACAAGTGAACCACAAGAGGAAGGCTGCCTAAGCCAATATAACTGAGGTAGAAAAACTTTCTGAAAATATTTCTAACATAAGTTTTTTTGTTGTAGTATCCGAAGTAAATTTGGTGAAAAATACCAAAGAATCGTGGGTGGACACTGGGGCCACTAGACACATATGTTCGGATAAGAATATGTTCTCTTCATATGAAGCAATTAATGATGAAGAACAACTCTTCATGGGAAATTCCTCCACTTTCAAAGTTAAAGGCAAAGCAAAAGTTATATTAAAGTTGACTTCCGGGAAAGAACTCACTCTTAATGATGTGTTACATGTTCCAGAAATGTGAAAGAATCTTGTGTCTGAATCATTGTTAAGTAAGAAGGGTTTTTGAGTCTGACAAATTTGTATTCACAAAGAGTGAGATTTATGTAGGCAAGCGATACATGAGCAATGAGCTCTTTAAGATGAATGTAATGATTACTGTATCTGATTTTAATAATAAGAACACATCTTCTGCTTATATGTTTGAGTCCTTTAATATATGACATGATAGATTAGGACATGCTAATTTTGATACTTTGCGCAAATTAATTAATTTAGAATTGTTGCCTAAATTCAATATTAATGCAAATCATAAATGTGAGGCATGTGTTGAATCAAAGTTAACTAGAGTATCATTTCATAATATTGAAAGAAATACTAAATCTCTAGAGTTAATTTATAGTAATACATGTGATTTAAAATATGTTCAAACTAGAGGTGGAAAGAAATACTTTGTTACTTTTATTGATGATTGCACAAGATATTGCTATGTATATTTGCTAAGGAGTAAAGATGAAGCATTAAAAAAATTTATGCATTATAAGAATGAGGTTGAGAATCAACTTGGCAAAAAGATTAAGGCAATAAGGAGTGATCGAGGTGGTGAATATGATGCACCTTTTGATAGGTTTTGTCAAGAACATGGTATTATTTACCAAATTTCTGCGCCTTATACACATCAGCAAAATGAAATTACTGAACGTAAAAATAGAACATTGAAAGAGATGATGAATGTCATGTTGAATAGTTCAGGATTACCTTAGAACTTGTAGGGGGAAGCTTTGCTTTCAGCAAATTATATTTTAAATAGACTACCACACAAGAAGTTAGACAAAACCCCTTATGAATTGTGGAAATGTCGGAGTCCTTCCTACAAATATTTAAAAGTATGGGGGTGTTTGGCTAAGGTGATGATTCCAATTCCCAAAAAGATTAAAATAGGACTAAAGACTATTAATTGTATATTTATTGGTTATGCAATAAATAGTAGTGCATATCGTTTTCTAGTGCATAAATATGATATTCCTGATATACATGTCAATACAATCATTGAATTAAGAAATGCATCATTCTTTGAAAATATATTTCCTAGTAAAATTACATGTGACAGGAGTTTTCTTAAAAGAACTCATGATACTGCGACTAGCAATATTGACCATAAGTCTATAAATGAAAAAAGTGAAGAGACACTTAGACGCAGAAAGAGACAAGGACTTCCAAGTCTTATGGTCTTGATTTTCTAACATATTTATTAGAAAATGAGCCTCAAAGCTTCAATGAAGCGATGTTCACTTCTGAAGCACCTATGTGTAAAGAAGCTGTAAATAGTAAAATTGAATTCATCATGCAAAATCACACTTGGGAGTTGGTAGATCTTCCTCCAGGGAGTAAACCATTGGGGTGTAAATGGATTTTCAAAATGAAAATGAAAACTGATAGGTCAATTGATAAGTACAAGGCCAGACTTGTAGTTAAAGACTGTAAACAAAAGGAAGGTCTCGATTACTTTAATACATATTCTCCTGTCACGAGAATAACATCTATTCATATGCTCATAGCTATTGCAGCGTTGCATAATCTTGAGATACACCAAATGGATGTGAAACAGCTTTCTTAAATGGTGACTTAAATGAGGAGATTTATATGTACCAACCTGAAGAGTTTGTTTCTTTGGGACTAGAGAAGAAAGTGTGTAGACTTGTTAAATCACTTTATGGTTTAAAACAAGCACCAAAATAATGGCATGAGAAATTTGACAAGGTAATGATATCAAATGGTTTCACAATTAATAAATGTGACAAATATGTCTATGTTAAAGACACAAATAATGGATATGTCAATGTTTGCCTATATGTAGATGATATGCTTAGTTTAGGTAGTAATAATAATATTATTACAAATACCAAGAAAATATTGTCCAGTAAATTTGACATGAAGGATTTAAGTATTGCAGATGTCATACTAGGAATTAAAATTTCTAGAACATCTGGTGGACTTGTATTATATTAATCACATTATATTGAGAAAATACTTGAGAAGTTCGACAAAGATGAAAACAGTATTAGTCGAACACCAGTTGATATAAATATTCATTTGTCTAAAAATACTGACAAAAACATATTACAATTGAAATACTCTCGTATCATTGGTAGTCTAATGTATGTCATGAACTGCACTAGACCAGATATAACATACTTAGTTAGTAAATTGAGTAGATATACGAGTAATTCTGGAATAGAACATTGGAAGGCAATTATCAGGGTTCTTAGATATTTAAGATATACCATGAATTATGGATTACACTATACAAGATATCCAATTGTACTTGAAGGGTATAGTGATACAAACTAGATATCTGATATCTACAAGTGATTATATTTTTACATTTGGTGGTGCAGCTGTATCCTGAAAATTCTCAAAGCAAACGTGTATTTCCATATCCACAATGGAATCTGAATTTATTGCTTTAGATAAAGAGGGAGAAGAAGCTGAGTGGCTTCGCCAATTTCTAGAGGATATTTTCAATATGGCCTAAACTTGTGTCAGCAATTTGTATACATTGTGATAGTCAATCTATAATTGATAGGGCACAGAGTGACATGTATAATGGTAAGTCTAGACATATACGTTGTAGACATAACACCATTAACCAATTGTTCTCAAATGAGATTATTTTTATTGATTATATAAAATCAAAGGAAAATCTAGCGGATCCGCTTACTAAAGGTTTGACAAGAGATCAAGAAAATTGCACGTCGAGGGGAATGAGACTAAAGCCTATGAAACGAGGGTCACCTTAATGGCAACCAAACCTAGTTGACTGAAGATCCCAAGATCTAGGTTCAAAGGGACAACCGAATTATGTGTAATTCAAAAGAAGCACTAAGGAGATAATCTCTCCTAATTCAAAAGGGACAAACTAGTGTTGCCTACAGAGTTTAGTAGAGTAAGCTATGCTTTTAATGATTTTTATACATTGAAAAATTCAAGTGGAATAGTGCAGGACATTCCTAATCAGAGTCACCTATATGGGTGTGAAAGGGCCGCTGCTATGAGAATTTATAAAGACTGAATTCTCTAAAGCACTCATGAAAACTAGAAATTGTTTAGGGCCAAAATAAACACAATCATGAGAACCAATTGTGTTAGAAAAGTGACTGTGTGAAGTCTATTCGATCTAATTTATCAAACAACTGAATAGTTCAAGACATCACGTTCACTATTTAGTCGGTAAGTCCGATGAGCTTTCACTAGGGAAGGTTCAAGGCCAAAAGCTACCTATCTCGATGCTCGATCTTTTCAAAGATGTACTCTCTATAGTGTGTCAGCATTATCATTTGCATACTAACAACCAATTTTCCATTCATGTGGGAGATTGTTGGAACCAAAACAGTTTTTAGTATAAAACTGAGTTTTTGGTCGACTTTGAACCAAAATTAAAGTGGGACTCAGTTGTTATTTTGAATAAAATTTCATGGGTTCATATTATACTCTGTGAGAAAAATAATGTAGTATATTCACTTGCTCAAATCGAGTAAGAAATGAATGAGAAAATAGGCTGCAAAGTGACCATCTTGAAATGTGAAAATAAATGATTTGCAATGTGGGATTTGACATCAATCCCACATTGGTTGAGGAAGAGATTCAACATGGACATATATAGGTCAAGTTTGCTCTATGGGATTGGGCCCCAAGGGGTACCATAATTTTATGAGCGGAGCGAGTACCTACATGCTTTCGGTTCAACCACACATGCGCACCACTCGCCCGCCCGCCTCGCCACGACCATGACCACGACCCGGCTCAGGTGTGGGTTCAACCTTGCCTTATCTTTTTTGGAGAAAATTTATTTTTTAAATGGGCGTGAATTTCTTAACCCGAAATTAATTAAATGAATTTTGGTATCCATGGGTTGGATTTATGCTTCCTTCAAGTCCGAAAGTTTGGATTGTATTTGTTCAATGAATAACAGTTATTCAAAGGTGTCTACTGGCTGTTTGAGTTTATCCAAGTTGTGTCTTTTAGATTGGTGACTGTCCGGAAAGTCACCAAGAAGTCTATAAATACCCAAGTTCATTTCCATTCTATAAACATTTCATTCACTAGTCCATTAATTCAATTTCATTAGTTTGTTTTAGGCATAAGACTGAACATTAGTGCATAACATTTCGATGTGCATTTTAGAGAGTACACAACACAAGTTTGGTTCACTGTACGAATAGATTGGAGTGCTACTTCTATTCGTAGAAGATCATTGTATCCTAGGAGGCAGACACTTGATATTCCATAAACACCAAGTGTGAGGGCCAAATCTGTCTTAAGGACATAGTGTCAAACAATAGCCTTGATTTGCTTACTTCTTGTTCTATATCAGGTTAGTATTATTGTTGATTTGACAAGTAGTTATGTGTAACTGTTTGCAGTTACTTTTTCGTAATATTGACGTAACTCTTTCCTGTAACAGTTTCGTTTCTATGTTACTTTTTATTGTTACTGTTTTGTTAGAACAATTTGACATGTATAACTATTTTGAGTGTATTGTTACTATTTTATTATATCTTATATAGTTCACATCAAAAATTACAATAAGTGATTTTACACTATTTGGAATACCACACAACCACAATATATTCATAGTATATTAAAACTCTTCTAATATAATCTTATTCTATATTGGACTAACTAATCCAATTGTCCCAACAAACACTCATTCATAGCAATTAGAGAGTTTGAGTCAAATTTCAACACTAACTAATCCAATCGTCCCCACACTAATTCAAGGATCATTAATAAGAATATCTTAATCTATCTCACTTTTTCTCTTGCTTCTATTTTTGGATCGAGAAGATAGGGTTTGGAGCTCTAGAAAACCAACCTGATGAGTATAAGTAATTGTTCTACCTCACTTGAGAGGCATTCTATTAAACCTTTTCTTAGGTAACTCACAAAATAAATGATTTCAAAGTTGAAGAATTTCATATCAGCATCATAGTGATGTCCCTAATCTCTAAATGTTCTATTCTATTTTATTCTATTGCGACTCAATCACACTAATAGGGGCGGAGCCAAAATTTTATTTTAGGGTCTACACATTCTAACTACAAGATTCTAACTACAAAATTTTATTTTAGGGTTAGTATTGTTAGTTAATAGTATTGCTAGTTAACAAATTAATAGTATTGTTAGTTATTATTTTATATGGTAAAATTATAATTTTAATGTTATGATCGATAATAGACATCCATGATCAATTATAAAAAACTCAATATCAATCCCAACATTCTATGATCGATTATATCTTTTAAAATTATAACTTACATTTTAAAAAAATTATAACTTAACTTTAAAAAATTATAAATTTCGATACCAATACCGTCTACGGTACTGTAAAAGTTCCTCTATGAAGACTCTTTGTAGGAATCTCAACTTGATTTGATGCTTCCAAGCCATGCACATATTCTGGGACGAAGCATCTCTTTTTGGTCTTTTGCTTTGTCTCTTGTTACACTTTGCCTCAATGATATGAGACATTATAAACTAAGTTGATAATTACTTTTTGTGTACCTCTTTTTCTTTTTCTTTAATTTATATTTTACAATCCTTTTTTTTTTTTATCTTTTTTAAATGATCAAAAAACTATCACAATCACTCATCTTTAAAATCCGTGCTTCCAAGTCAAATTGTAAATGCAAGCAAATAATGAGAAAATTGCACAATTCGGGTTAACAAGACATCTTCAAAGTTTTCTTAATCCAAATTAGCATTGACGGATTCGTAATGCTCCTTTGACTTGCTTTGGTTTCCACCTAAATTATAAATTTGTTTTGCCTTCAAGCTATACTAATAGAAACCCTTATGTGTTGTCCTTTGATAATTCAGAGATTTCAAACTCAATCTTTTTTCACACTTCTTAAGAGTTAGTCACGTTTATCATTTTAGAGACATGCTCTAGACTAGCTCAAGTCACGGTGACTAGCCATTGACAAGGGCGACTCAAGGTAATTTGAGGTATAAAACAGAAACACTAAATGAGATATTTTTTTTAACATTAATTTTTTTAAAAAAAATTAACTTATTTTAAATTTTTTATGTCAAAGAGATAGAAAAGATGCGTTAGTAGAAGTTTTAACTTTTGTCTTTTATCGAAAAAGAAAGAGTTTTGATTTCAATTTTTGTTTCTGTTTTTTAATTTTTTTTATCGGAGAGAGAGAGGAGTGGGATAAATATAAGTTGCCTTTTGAATATTTTTTTTAACTTTTGGTTTTTAAGATTTTAATGTTACAAATTGAATCATAAACCTAAATTATTATAATAAAAATTTCGATTGGACTTAATTTTTTAGTGCTTTTTTAAGGGTTTAAAATTAATAGATTTAATTTTTTTGTGAGTTAGTAATGTATCTAAAATTATGAGATTTTTTCAAAATTTGGGGTCAAAGCCCAGACTTTATTTTTTAGGGAAAATTGTGAAAATGTACACTTTTTAGAACTTATTTGTGAAAAAGTACTTTAATATAAGATATATGTGTATAAGTACCTTTGTGTGTAAATGTTTGGTCAAAAAGTACACTTTTGCTGAGTTGTATTTTTTTGTCTTACAGAAATGTCTTTTTCCTTTTTTAATGGGAGACAAATATGGTAATTATATTAGAGATTCAGTTTCCTAAATATATGAAATAACATTTTTGAATTTTAAATTATATCTTTCTCATTCATTCAATTTAAGTTATTCAAACATTCATAACTTTTTCATATTTGTATAATTTTTTTTAATAAATCGTAATAATCAAGATGATAATTCTGATTCGGATGATAATTTGCTACCTCGCACGATAATGTCATAGTGTTACAAGAAAATGTCACACTGGTACTAAAAAATGTGACACTGTTACAAACCAAATTCACACGACTACAATGTCGTCCATTTGTTTTTTTTTTATTAAATCGTTACGGTCTCTTAACGTTAATCATGTTCATGTGAGGATAAATTTCACTTATGATGACTCAAATGAGGATGATCGTAATAATTAAGATGATGATTCTTATTCTTATTCAGAGGATGATTTGCTGCCTTGCACGATAATGTCACAGTGCTACAAGATAATATCAAACTGGTACTAGAAATGTTGCACTTCTACAAACCAAATTCATATTGCTACAAACCAATATCACACTACTGCAAGTCAATGCCACACTGCATACATTAACACGATGCATGTCACAATATATATGACCTCTTTGTTTTTTTTTTTTTTTGGCAAATGATCGAACACTTGGTGTGCATGTAGTACCAACCGCCAGAAATAGAAAGGTAATTGAGGGGAAAAAAGTAGATTAAATAAAAATATTGAGAGAAACACAACGATCTTCTTATTCACCAATGAAGCAGATTTCTTGCGAACTTTTAATATTACCATCATCGAGCTTTGGCAGGCCATGAACCTGAAACCTAGTCTTGATAACATCCAAATTACATACAAATGTAGCTGCAATTATTCTTGCACCAAATTCCCAATTCAAACATACAATTCACATACATGAACCCTATCGGCATATTTGGATCACTAATTAACCAAGGAAAGAATAACATCTCTTACGTTTCAGTTGTGTGCGAGGTTGCAAATCATCCTCCGAATCAGAATCATCATCTTGATTATTACGATTTATAAAAAAAAATATACAAATATGAAAAAAATATGAATGTTTGAATAACTTAAGTTGAATGAAAGAGAAAGATATAATTTAAAATTCAAAAATGCTATTCCATAAATTTAGGAAACTTAATCCCTAATATGAGTATTTTAGAGATTTGTTAGGAGTTGTGTATTTTTTCACTTATGTTTTTAAAAGTGGTACTTTTTGTCCTATAATTTTTAAAAAGGGTACCGACCCCCTTAAAACCTTATTTTTTAAACTATTGGCTCAGCCTCAAAAGAGTAATCAATACAAGACTAAACATCATATAACCCAAAAAAAAAAACTTCTTTTGAGCAAGAAGACCAGGTTGCAGCACATGCTGATGACCCAAATGCCTTCTCTTGCTAAACTTCCCTTACCCAATGGTTGATCTAACCTATTTTAGTTTTTTTTTAAATTTCTCCAAGTTAAATAATTTTTTTTAATTTATTAACATATTAAATAAATATGTTCGGATGGTAATTGAAATTCTATTTACCTAGTCAAATTTGTTATGTTACTAATGTTGATAGCTTATATGGTCAACAAATTAAATTAATAAATTAAATTCAAATAATATTGCCTATAAATTAATACGTCACAAACTTAAATTGGGAATCATATTCTTTAAAATGGGAAAGAAAATGCAATTACTTAATTCAGAGTAGTGGTATATTACTAAACAATTTTAATAGTAATATCTTTACAAATCTTTAACATTTTATATCCTAAAAAATCTTCAAAATTTTAATTTATATCTTAAAATATTAAAATTTTATATTACACCCTTAATAAAAAAAATTAGTAACTTGATCAAAAAACAAATGCTTGTGCATTGTCCAACAATTTTTTTTGATGTAGTTTTTATTGTTTCAATTTCTATAAATAGTTATTTGCTTATTGCTCAATTTTAAATCCAAAGTATTTTTCTTAAAAAATTTATATCCACAATTTTTTTAAAATTGATCATGTTGTTACTTTTTTTTTAAAAAAATGTAATGAAAATTTTTATCTTCTAAAGTTATAAATGAGAAAATTTAAAAGTTTTCAGAGCAAAAGTTACAAAAGAAAGATGACCACTTCTGTCTTTTATCTTTTCACACTTCTATTCAAAAAGCACACGCAACTGATTAAAAGGGAAAATTTGAACTACACCCCTTTACAATATCTTGAAAGATAATTCATCTATTTTTTGAATCTTTATTGACACCCTCTATCAAATTAAAAATATTAATTAAAATACAATTTTATTAAAATTTCTCATGATATATTTGAGAAAAAACTTCATCCACACTCCCTCTAAAGAAGCATATCTTCAATGAGATTCCCTCTGTTCTTTAAATTTTTTTATGTATTAAAATTTGATTTAAACTAATTAAAATTTTAGTAGATTAAAAATTATATTTTTTATGCATTAAAATTTGAACCAATGAGTCGATTAAAAATCAATCAGCTCAAATCAAATTTTAATTGCATTGAATTTTAATCAACCCAAATTTTAATATATAAAAAAATATAAATTTTAATTTACTCTTTAATTGATACAAATTTTAATAAGTAAAAAAATATAAATTTTAATCGATTTGAAACGAATTTTAATCAGCGCTAACAATTCGGGCAAAGCTTAAATCAACTCGAATTTTAATACAAAAAAAAAAAATTTAGTAGGCTATAATTTAATGCATAAAAAATTTTGATCAGTTCCAATTGAATTTTAATAGGTTAAAATTTTAATATGTCAAAAAATAAATTTTAATTGGCTTGTATTAAAATATAATTTTATGCAGAAAGATTGTTTGGGATTTATATAGGGGTATTTTATGTATTTTAGATGATTTTTTTTAATGGTTTAATGGCAAGATGTCAGTGATATTTAAATACAAACTAGAAGGGGTCAGTAATTTTTTTATAATAGATGAAGTGTCCTTGAAGATATAGTAAACTATAAGGGGTGTAACTAAAATTTTCCCTTAATTTTTCTGTTTGTAATCAATAGTAATACAACCTGCCAAATTACATGTATTAATTCGGAGGCGAAATTTTACACAAATTGTAGAGAATATTTTTGAATTTTAATTGTTGACTCGAACCATCCGACATGGTAGTCTAGTGGTAAGCATTACCAATTTAGGACCCGTTTTGACTCTTGTATGGTTATCAAACATGTTCAATTCACGGGAGTAAAATAGTTTGCTACTTCGTTTTAATTGTATTGTGGTGACAGACGTTCTTTCCAGATTAATAATTACTGCTCAACTCGAACATTCTCCAGTGGGAGGACCCTAATAGTCACGCCCAAGAGTTACTCTGTATTGGGCGCCGCCCCCTCCTTTTTCTGACCAAAAATAAAATAAAATTGTAGACTCACATTGCCGATTTGGATCAAAATTCGCACCTCAATTTTTGCCCAAATGAGTATGAAATACGTTTTTCAAAACAACAATAATCTGATAAATAAAATTGTTAATACTATGAAATAATAGTTAATTAGGCTAGGTCCCTCATTTAGCGTATGAACTAATTTTAGTCCTACTAGATTTTTACTATATAAAAGGTCCTCTGTGTTTTTTAAAAAATTGCATGTCGTATCTGTGTGAGCGCAAACGTATAGGGGTTTGACAATTAGTATACTTTCATTACCCATTTTGCCTTTATCACATGGTTTTAGCTTAAAATACAGTTAATTTCTTTTTTTTTTTTACGTTTGTTATTGAGGATTTTGTGGTGTTTTATATCAGTTTTGAATTTCAAATTTGTGAATCAAGAAATTTGGAATATATCAATCGTTTACTTAAGAGTTGATTTGGTATGTACACAAATTAGATTGTAACAGTTAAGTTTTATGCATTCGTTGGTAGCTTTTGGTTACATATTCATAATGATTTATGTAATTTGAATTTTGTTTGATTTTATGTACTTGTGTACCTGTAATGGCGTATATGTATTTTTTTCTCAATTAAATACTAATATATCTATCCCGTGAATATATGTATTCGTATAATGTACCTGAATGATCATGTATGTTGTTTGTCATTTATAATATGTTGTGTACCTATGCAAATACATATATTAATTGCGTATATGTTGTGTTTGTTCATACATTTTTTTTATATGTATAATCATGAATGTTTGTGAGTGTGATTACCTTTTATATTCAATTTTAGTTTTGCTAAGGATAATACATAACTCCTGTTGATCCATTATTTTATGTATTTCTATTCTGGTTTTTTGATACGCTATTTAGAGGTTTTTGCATGAGATAAATGAAGAGATTTAAATGTATGTTTATTATGGTATTAATTGCATAGTTAATTGAAGATAAATCTTATCTCAATGTTTCTGTTGCATAGATATACTAAATTCAACCGTTATTAATAAATATATTTTAATGTACCTGTGAATCCCTAATTAGTGGGTATGTTAATCGAGAATATGACATCTTATTTTAGTATGAAAATATTATGTAGTCCAAATTTATATACTAAATGAAGGGAGATTATTGGATGAGTAGATCCCATCAATTTTTTTAAATGGGACCTACTGATCCAATGGTCCCCTTTATTTGAAATGCAAATTTGAGTTACATAGCATTGCTCTTGTAATATACATGTTTGACGATTTGTATTTATAGAGAAAAATGTATATTATAGTAACGTAACTTTTTAGAATAAGTATTTCAATTATGTGATGATATTATTGTTATTTTTGTAATTTTAAATGACGTCAATTATGTCAATTACTTTGACTGTTAAAAAACAGGGTCATAATCCATAAACAAATTAGCGAGTGGATTTTTTTTGAAATCCTGTTGTGCCCAAGTTCTGGCCTCCAAAAAACTCATGAAATAATTGAGACTGTTTATGAAAAATCGACTACGATTGGGCCAAATTCTGCCATCAGCCCATGGACCGTTTTGGGGACAGAGTTGGGACCAAACCTTTGTTTGGTGTCACACTGGTTGTAGTACAGTCCAATCAAATTGAGACATCAACCCAATGGGTCTCTAAATTCCAAACCCAATATTTTTGGACCCGAACTTTCTTTTAATTATTGACGGCCAAACCATATTTGCCATGCCAATTTCTAGCACCATTCATTGACCCGACATGATAGTTCTTAAAGTATTCAATTTGTATCATTTTAATTCTTATATAGACAGACCATAAATTTTTGACAGAATGATCAAAATAAAGTATTTTGATTCTCATAACACCCCCGCCCCATATATGTGTGTGTGTATGTATATTTGTATGTATGTGCATAATTCAATTACTATAGACATTTTTGTGGTTGGGAAAAGTTAGTAAATTTGAACCCAAAGGAATCAAATTGCTGTTTTTTTTCCCTAAAAAATAACAAAAAGTAAAAAAAAAAAAGGACACTTTAAAAAAGTATTACCAAATCAAATGCTTAATGAAATCTTGGGCCAATGTGTTCTAGTTTGTTTTCCAATAAATTAGATTGGACCACTTTATGAATGATTTAAATCTGACAGGAATGACCATATATATATGTATATAACAAAATGTGTTCTTTCACTTCGACCTAGAAGTCATCTGACATGTATATAGAGTACGATGTGGTTGAATTCTGTCCATAACCCCAAAAGTTTTTGGAGGGACAAAAGCTAGAAATAAATGAACAATGGCATTATGTGCATGCAATAATATTGATGGTTTGATTGGGATAGAGACGACAGCTTTATGGTCCTGCATTTTTTCAACTAGATAACAATTTTCCCAACCATATATCATTTTTATCGATAGTTACGATAAAAAATTTCGGATGTATACAATCGTTCATCAATTTCGACTAGTGAGACTCAAAAAACTCGAACTCAAGATGTAACAATTAGTGCCTGCCTCCCTAAATCATGAACAATGCTGCACGTATTTCAAATTTAGGGTTAGAATAATGCAAGCTTTGGATATGTGTAGTCACATTTTTTTAACATGTGCACCAGTTAAAATCGGTTATGACCAGTGAAACTCGAAATAAAGATGTGTGAATATAAAGATCTCGCCCATTATTGAACTAATGGGAGCGGATCAAAAGGTAAATCTTTGAAAAGAGGAGAAAGGCCCCACTGCTGGGGATTCAGATTTCAGAGTCAAATGTCTTATGGTCCTAATTTCACCTTTGCAGTGACTATGAAAGAGCCATGTTCTAGGGTTGTTACTGGCACTCACATGGCCATAACTTGTTCTGTCTCTATTACATGTGTCACCAATCCGACAACGGGCTCATAGGCCAATGTATCAGCCAAAAAATAGCTGAAAACTCCATTATAAACGCTGCATGGCAGTGAAACTGACTACGATACTGTATAGAAAAATCCTAGTATTTAGGGTTAAATTATGAAAATATTGCATGATGACTCAAATATTGTGATGGATTGATGACAATTTCAATTAGTTATAATTTCACTTTTAAAGTTGAATTTTCATAATCGAACACAATATTTATAGTTGATCATAATTTTTTCTAGTCGAAACTTAAGACTCTTCTGGATTACATGCAATTGTGATCGAGAGTTTGCTCCCTTCAGTCATCTCCTTCCTGGATTTGATGTTTTGCCACTCCGGTGCATGTTAACGCACGTCCATTTGTCTGCTGTGATTGGATACATGGGGGTGTACATGAATGAGAGAGAGAGATTCCCTTATAGGCAGTGGGAAGGAAGTTTGCACTAGATAACAAAGAAAACCGACCAAGGGTAGCTTTCTATGGTTGACGTTTGGGACCTGAACAGTGCTCCTTTGAATTATTCATCCTCCAAATAATTGGGTCAGTTTTGTCTCTCTAGCATTTTCCCTATCTGTTCCTTGAAGTAAGACGAATGAGATGTACTAGACAATTAGCTTCATTTGCTGTTCTTTCACAATCTTCCAGGCCCATGTCCAGCT
>CM042198.1:16873287-16885395 GCA_023539305.1 Ilex asprella | reverse complement strand
ACGGTTTGACAAGTCTCACCCGAACACGACCTGTTTATTAAACGTGTTTGGTGTGTCAACCCGTTTATCATCCAAACCCGCTTAATTCGTGTAAATTCGTGTTGGTTAATCGTGTCGTGTCGGATTTTGACAGCCCTAGTTAGGGCTTTTCGCAATTTGTGTTCTGAAATATTTCAAGATTCTCATTTTATACTACGAAAATTTAAATTTTTTACATTTCACCCTCAATAGACCAAAAGTATTACAATGTGGTATTTCTGTACTTAAATAGAGGTATGCATAAACTGACCTGGACATCTTAACCGTTAAACAAAAAAAAATCGGGGGGATGTACTTTTTTTTTTGACAGATGTTAAATCTTAACTGGTAACTCAATTCAACTCCTTAAAAGGAGAAGAGGTGAGCACCACTATACACTCACACACACACCCAAAGACTCCCGATATAAAAATCTTAGCCCCGACTAGGTCAGAGACCGACACCTCATGACACACCAGGGGGATGTACTTAAACAACGAAGATAGTGTTATAATTTGTGGTATCCTAGGCATTACTGATCCAGAGGTCTGTACTTAAAATTTATAATCTAATCCCTACCCATCTGTTATTCTGATTAAATCATTTTTTATTTTTGAAGATTAATAGTTTTTAGATAAATATAAATTCTGTAAAAAAGCAGTATGTCCACTGCTTCCTTATTTTTCTTTCATCAACTGTGCATCTTTAATATAGTACAACTAAAATTAAAGAAGCCTGAGTAGAGAAGGTAAAGAAATTGAAAAGAAAACAAAAGAAATAGTGATCACATGCCGCTCTTCTGTTCTTCATCGAGTCTATTACCAAAATACCGTCCATTTCAAACATATATACCAATTTACGACTGTTTTAAACTTATTTACCAAAATATCGTTGTTTTAAAAGCGGATTTGGCAAATTCGACTTCATGGGGAAAGCGGATTTGCCAAATCCGACTTCATTTGAAAAGTGGATTTGCTAAATCCGACTTCATAGCAATAAGAGAGCCCAATTCTAATGGTATTTTCTTAGGAAAAAAAATTCCTTACTCTTAAAGAAGGGAAGTCCATATTTTTTTTTTATTATTTATTTATTCATCTCTGCAGTAAAATAGGAAGGAAGTTGATTTTTTATTTCTTAAATATTTTCCGCCAAAAAATATTACATTACTCAATTATATTATATATTTAATTTTTTAATATTGAATTAATTTATAAGTTAACATAATCTTTATTTCATACATTGTCCATATATATTAGTGTATACGTGTTAAAAAAATTTATCGAGTTATGCATTTTTTGAAAAAAATTTGATGCTATTTTTTAAAAAATAATATGTAAAAAATAATTTTAAATGATGTAATTAAAGAGAAATAAATGATGTAATTATATATATGTCAAATTGGCTTGCACCTTAGATTGGAATGTTTATTTGCCATATAAAGGCGGATTTGGTATGTCCGCTTTCCATATAAAGGCGGATTTGGTATATCGGCTTTTCCTATGAAGTCGGATTTACCAAATCCGCTTTCCTAATGAATCGGATTTGACAAATCCGCTTTCCCCATGAAGTCGGATTTGCCAAATTCGCTTTCCTCATAAAGTCGGAATTGCCAATTCCGTTTTTAAAACAACGATACTTTGGTAAATAAGTTTAAAACAGTCGTATATTGATAAATATGTTTGAAATTAGTGATATTTTAGTAATAGATTCGTTCTTCATCTGTGTTTTTCTTTAAAACTGAGGTCTCTCTGCATCATCACCATACTCATGACCTACCAGTCACTGTCTTTTTAATTCAAGAGAAACCGTCTCAATCATATGCCAATTAGACTTGTGGCAGCTACATAAACTTGGTATAGATACAATCATCCAAAAATCACGTGTATTGGGTTAATGAAGGCGTCTCTTATGAGTAAACACTAAGGTACACTTGGTTGATCCGGGTTCTCTTTCGTCCATTTTTTACAACTCCAGATATTCAATAATATTATGACGTTTGCTTTCCAAAAAAAGGGACATATGTTGGATCCCCACAAGGCCCTTATCCACCCCTTGTTTCAGGCTCAATGAAAGGTACCAGCAGTGAAACCTATGGTGGACTTCAAAGAGATATCGCCAAGTTTTAGGGGAAAAAAATGTAATAAATTAAACAACGTTGAACTTAATTACATATGCACAAATACCAAAGTCCTAAATTATTTTAAAATTTCAAAGATTGAGAAATATCTTCAACCTTAGGCCGTGGAACTAATAAACAAAAAAACCAGTACATGGGCTTCCATGCATGGAGTATATTTCCATGTTCATTGTAAAGGTTTTGTCTCCTTTCCACAGCCACCTATGCTGACATTGACTTGTCTTCTCCTTCTTTGTGGACAGCTTTTGCTGAATTGCCCTAACATGGTAACAATAACTCTATAACTCGACCAATTTTTCATCTTTTTTTTTTTAATAATTGTGACTGAGCTAACTTGAGCCTAAGAAGCCCCCCAACTTTATCAGAAGATGATTGGTTCAAAGCAAAGTAGTCAATGGATTGATTCAAGTTGCTTTCACTCTGTGATGAGACTATCGAATCGGGTGTTGTAAAGAATTCGAATGTCATTTGGTTAACAAAAAATGAATATGAATATTTCCAGTCTTTTTTTTTTCTTGCATAGTTGCATAATCTAAAGAACAATTAGTATATCAAGGTGTTGGGGAGTGATAAAAAAGAACAGATGATGAGAACTAGTTACCAGAATGAGAGGGAGAGAGGCTCACATGCAGGTGTACTAGTATCATGGAGACACTGATGCGATGGACGAGGCTCATTTCAGAGGGATGGGAGACATTTAAGCACTCTATCATCAACCTCCAACTTCCTCACTTGCAGTACCCCTCCCCCCCCCCCCCCTAACACACACCACACCACACACGAAAACCTTATACATATATAATTGTATAAGTATATAAAATTCCATATTATTTGCCTTCTTTTTGAGTTGATAGGCCTGCCACGTAGCAATCTTTTTGTCATCTATATATTTCTGTTTTGTATTTGTAAGTATACAAGAGTGAGATCTCCTTCAATACATTATTTTTTCAATGCCCTTCTTGATAAATCATTCATCAGACATTCAAGTGGAACCCACTAGTGGATCTCTCTCTCCTTCATGGTAAATGGTCTATCAAGAAGGGAATTAGAGAGGAAATGTATTGGAAAGATCTAAATCCAAGTGCATGCATGCATAAATCCACACATACAAGTACATCATATGGATTATGGTATGTCTATCCTCTACTAATCCAGAACTTGGAGACGGGTAGTTACATTTTTACAAGTTAACATGACTAAGTAGCTCTAGGATTTACTCTGACAACAGGATATTAAAAAAAGAAAGAAAACATGAAATACAAAAAAGGATATTATTAAAAAATAAAATTTCTCTTCATAACTCAAAATAAGAAATACAAATCTGCAGCAGTTTGATCTCAAACAACAGGCTGAAGGGAAAAAAAAAAAAAAGAATGGAGTTGGCCTTCATCCATTGAAACAGTAAAACCTAAAATACATAGCAACAGGAGGACTACTACCAAAAAGAGTTTATGAGAAGATAAATGAATTTCCAAAGATTCAAGAAATATGTGGACAAAAAGCTTTTATTATTGCAGCTATGTCCATTATACAAAATTGTTTAGAATAACTTGCTGTGACAAATATGGGAAACACGTCACTGAGAGAGAAGCCATGACACTGTTTCATCCTCCTAAATTCGATATCAGTCTTTTATCGCGGCACACTGAGACCTAGTTCTGAAAAGAGTAGAATGACGATACATTAGAGTCAAGGCGAGTGAACAAAGATTGTATCGGAAAGGAATTTCAGTAAAAGAATTGTTAAAAAATTAGCAGCAGACATTTACACAAGCAAATAAGCACATCGATAGGAGTGACCTAGAAATATAGTAACATTACTTCAATATTCACCATACCATATAAGGGAGTTTAGGAGTTACATTCCTCTCTTCTAAAGTCCCTCTTTGAATAAGACGGGAATAATAGATTTGTATAAGTGCACATAAATAGATAGCCAGAGAATTATTAACCTTTCTGTACTACTAGTTCCAAATGTCTGAGGATACAGGCCCTAAGCTGCAGTAACATTAACTGAGCCATTTATGGATGCAGGTACAATTTTTAGACTTATAAATTTTGCATCAAACTCCATTTTTGGTCTACCCTAGATCTCCAAAGAAATTTAAGTATATTCAAAAGTTGAATTGGAAAAATTACGCTAATTTTTTCTTGCCCTCACTGAAATCTAACTGACAGAATCACGTTTTTTTTAGTTGAAGTGGATTCTACATGAAGAATTGTGACTACATATCAACACGAATGGGGGACTAGGAAGGTTAACGATAGCTTTTCAAGCAGGTGCAGAAAACTAAATATATGATTTTCCGAACCTCAATTCCCCGAAGGGCCAATAATCATATCCTTCATCCCAGTAAATACCTGGATTTATCTTCAATGAGAGAGCTCTGGAAGTGGTATTTGAAAAAATAAAAAGATTAGGTTGAACTCAACTCCCGGGACTGCTAACGATTTTTTTGAAGATCGCCCTAATATTTCCCAATAATTTTATTTACCTCATAATCATTTCAGTCTTCAGAATTGCAGATCAATAATTCCTCAATATAAGAGAAAAAGTAACTAACTGTAAGGAGCAAAAAAAATATCAAGAAATGAAAGAAAAGAGGGCCAGCCCACAGCAAACCCACACACTTAATCAACAGAGAACTGGAGTTCTAACCTCATGAGAAACTTAGAATGTATATTCCCAAAGCCTTAGAAACATTAAATTGCAACCAGACAATGCTCCCAGATATGGACGACACCATGGCATGTCATACCAAAGATGGCTTGTGTCATGTAATCAGTAATCACGGTTCAAAGTCGTGTTATTGGCCATCGACACGGAGAGTACTAAGAAACATCAGTTGCCACATCACAGAACTGAATCGACCAATACACACAAAATGCTAGATAGAATACCCGAACAATTTTAAAAAGATAATCAAAATTTTTAAAAATGGAAAACAAAATCTATGCACCATATGCACAAAATACATCATCTAACACATTAAACATAGTGGAAATGCAATGCAAGTGTGCTACTAGAATTTGAAAAATACAAAATACATGATACTTTGAAAGAGTTAATTTTGAAAGACTAACTAATCAAGCAAGAAACATAGGTTGCATGTTAAATTTTGGTTATCATTAAAACAAATCAACAAAGGGGTGGCGAAATCAATCGGATAGGCTTTTTGGAGTGAAAATGAGGAAGAGAGTTATTGTTTTGGAATGCCTACAAGGAAACCATGAATGAAATAGAAAATGGATACAGGCTAGAAGTACTACGAACATGAAGTAGGAACTGGTCACAGAAATGAAAGGCAAAAGGGTATGTGTTGTGAACGTGCAGTGCACTCAACAATCAAGAAAGAAAATAATCAAGAACAAGGACATGAGATTTACATGGTTCGGTAGAAATTTTACCTACAAAAACGAGAGCTGCTTTTCACTATGTATCAGAATCTCTCAGAGTTACAACATACAAACGAGCACTAATTAATAACTCTAATTTTGGGCCAACTAGAAAATCTATTCCTAGTAAATCTGATACATCCAATCCTAGTAAAACTCATCTACCATATGAAAATCCCCAATATACCCATACACAGGCACATCAACTTCTAGGCCTAATAAATATGAGCCACCAACATATCACAAGAACCACATATTGTCATTGCTTTACATATTGTCTCAGTTTAGCAATACAAAGTTTCTCTAAAGGACTAAGGAGCATGGAAAACCATAACATGTCGTCCTTTCAAGTTTTTTTTTTTGGTCAGACCATCCGGTATCCAAAAGTTACTTTGGGCTCTGACTAATCCGGATTCGAGCCGGGTAGGACCACAAGGGCGGCAAAGTTCTCCCTACCGAGCGCAACTGCGTTCCCAAGACTCGAACTCGAGACCTTGGTTAAGCTAGAACAGTCTCTCACCAATTGATCTAACGCTCGTCCTTTCAAGTTTTGTACTTTAAAGTAATGACATTTAATAGATTTTGAAGCTATTCTGGAGTAATCATCCTCATTGTATCCAAGTGTCAGAAAACTAAACCATACAAGTTTCCAAGTAGAAGAATTCTAAGGGAATACTTTTTCATGTTTAATGAAAAGTTTTTCGTCAACAATCAAAAAACAAAAACAAAAACAAAATTGTAGGGAAAAGACTTTATTGGTGAGATGAACAATAAATGACATAATAGTTAACACTGTTTCAGTTTTCTTAACTGTAAGGTCCAACTTGAAATGCTATTTTATTCACCTCCGGAAACTATAACAACAGAGTAAATGTTCTTGTTTTTTACCCCTGAACACTTTAACGACATTGTCATCTTATTCAGAAGGAAAAGCAAAGTATCGGCACAAACCATCAAGAAATGAAGTAACATGCCAGGGATTCCATAGGTGTGAGGGTTGGGTTAATCTCATATGGCTAGATCACCACTTAAAGGACTGCCAAAAATTCAATACACAAGACAATCTTGTAAAATACTATGATTACACCATCAAGCAATGAAAACCTGAACGCATGATAATCAGTAAGTCTAACAAAATAAAATCCCAGAGTTTGAGTAAATTACAAAATGGGATGTTCATCAGTGACATAAACAAGATCAAGCACCACTTTCAATTGAAATGACCAAATTTAATCTACAACAATTTAACATATTAGAATCCGAGATTAAACAAGTGATGCAAAAATCTAAAAATAAATAAATAAATAAATAAAGCCAAAAGCAAAGAAAGAAATAAAAACAAATGTCAAGCTAACTTAAGAGAAACCAACCAATTAATCAAACAAATTTCAAATTAAGTTGATTTGCTTACAGATACAGGAAAATTTTTCAAACTCCTGGGTTGGCACTGCAAAGCATACCCTGAGACAACGACCTCGAGCCTTTGGAGTCGACACCGAGGCACGAGGTGAGCCGAGATGACGAGACAGCCGAATGAAGTGGGAGCAGAGATTGAAGACAACCCAATTGTGACATTGGCCTGAAATTCAAAATTCAAAAAAAAAAAAAAAACCCGTTTAAGAAAGTAACCTGAAAATCAAAATTAAATGTCAAAAATCATATCTTGATTGAAGAACTGAAATGGGAGATGGAGTTCAGTAAACCTAAGTGTTAGGGTTTGAGTAAACACAGATTCTGCAAAGAGGTTTTTGACGGGGTTTTTGGATTCAGGGAAAACTTCATAGGGTAATGAGAAAAGCGGAGGGAAAATTTTATTGGGTTTCCTCAATTAGAAAGAAAAAAAATGATGAAAAATAAAAATTATAGGAAGCGAAGTGAATGGGAGAAAAAAAATGAAATGACAATAGATTTTGAGTAATGCTAAATCCCACAATTTTTATAATTACTAGTAACTATCACATTTAATCATAACACATAAAATTAGTATAATCCATGTTATCCATTTTTTTTTGGGTACATTAAAAAATAAACAAGTGTTATTTAAACCTTTTAGGAAGTACACGTAAGATCATTCAAAAGAAACTGACCCAAAATAGACGGTGGGCTTTCAAAAAGAAAAAAAGAATCATGTTGATGGCCTCCAAGACTTGCCATCTTGTCGGTACAAAAGTTTTCTTCTCTCAAAGTATGGAGAATGAGAGTATTAGTCAGTCCCATAATGTACTTGCAATTAGCAATGATATTCCTTTGTGGATGGACATCTTCCAACCTAGCAGTGATTAGGTTGAGTGCTTTCAGAGAATCCGTTTCCATGATCACTTTCTTCAGGTTTTTTGATTGGATTATCCTCAGGTCTTGTAAGATAGCCCACAGTTCCGCTTGTAGGCTAGTAGAGTCCTTAAGCTTTCCAAGGAAACCAAGTAACCACCTTCCTTGGTCATTCCTTAGTAGTTCTCCTACTGAAGCGAGGCCAGGATTTCCTTTGGAGTTGCCATCAACGTTCATCTTCATCCAACCTGCAGGAGGAAAGGCCCAACCAATAAGTTTGGGGGGATTGAAAGTACCCTGAGACAAGGTTCATTGAAAGCGTCCCATGAGTCCCGCGCCATATTCCAAGCTTTCTTAGCAATAAGTTGGGGGGGATTCTTTATGTTCTCCAATCATTCTTGGTTTCTATCTTTCCAAATGTTCCATAACAAAGAAGCAAAAAGAATAGGCCATTTCACATTTTTCCAAAAAATGTCTTCTCTAGCTTTATAATTCTTAATGAGCCAATTTTGAAGGTCCAAGGATTGATCTTGTTGGAGGTCATTTCTATTTAAAAAAGATCTCCAAACAAGAACAACTTTTGGACGGTCCTTCAAAATATGAATTGTATCTTCATTAACAGCATTGCATCTTACACATGTAAGGTCATCAGTGAGATTTCTTTCAAGCCTTAGGGAATTAGAGAGAAGTCTATCACTTTGAACCAATAACAAAAAATGCTTAATTTTTTGTGGGACCCTGAGTTTCCAAATTCACTTCCAGTTAAGGATATAATGATAACAATGTCTTCTCCTCTAATTGAATGGTAATATCATATGACAGTAATAATATAGTATCACCGTTATAATGAATATTTTCTACCAAATGAGATACAAAAATTTATAACATAAATATATATTATTATTTGGATGAGTGAATTTTATCATTTTTTTCAGTAACACTCACTCATTCAACACTTAAAAATGTCTTGTTGTTTCTTCAACAATTTGGGTTTTACATTTAGGTTGTATTTTTCAGATTTTATTTGGATTGTATTATATTTTTTATAATTTTTTTGGAGAAATGAGTTTTTTTTTTTGAAAGCTGTTTAAACTAATCAATAATTGGCTAAATTATCTTCTTCATTTTTCTATTTTTCTCTTTTCTTTTCTTTTTTCCTATCATTCTCTTGCTAAAAAAATGGGCCCCAGCTGAAGATTTTTTTTTTCTTTCAAAATACTTGTTTTAGGAAAAGGGTCTTACATGGAAAATCTAATGTAATTTATGGATTTCAATGGGGTTTTTTTTTTTGAATAGTGGTTCTAATTTTGCTGGTAATAAAGAAGATTTATATTAAGAGAAAAAATAAGTTTTTTTTTTTTTTTGGAACCAGAAGATACTACAACATTTCTACTAAAAATAAAAATGGTATAGCCCTTATGACACACACACACATCCAAAGACTATCCGATGTCAAATAGTCCCAGCCCATCACCATTTAGGCCCGAAAGCCTACCCGATCATTTTTTAGTCAGGCCTGATATGGATTCAACTGAACCCATATGTGACCCACCTTGGAACGTACATGCGTCGTTATCATTTTTTTTTTGAACCAGAGGATACTACAACATTTCAACTAAAAGTAGAAATGTCATAGGTCTTTATAATTCACGTACACATCCAAAGGCAGAGCCCAAAAATAAGTTTTATTTGACAAGACAAACATTTAAAAGAGAATGTTTATATGACTTTATGCCATTTTTTTTTTGCTGGTGACATTCGTAAAGTACAGTCGTATAGGTTTATTAGTCAATTTTGGAAACTCTTTTTATTCAACTTTTTGTATGCTTATAAATTTGGTTCAAATTCAAAAGTAAGAAGCCTCCAATTAAGTTGTTTGTATACTTGACATCAAAGTGTCGATCTGACATGTCAATTTTGATCCATATATTTCATTAAAAAAATTAATATTAACATTTAATGAAGTATACAATTTTATTATCACTTAATCGATCACAACCTTACTTTTTTCTATAAACTAAAAATTAATTCAATAAATATAATAATATTTTTTTGTATTAGAATTATGTCAATATATGATAAAAAATAACAAAAATGTGATATTTTATTATTATAGTATTAATTAAACGTGTTAATCATGTCAATTTTATATTATTCATATTTGATACTAACCTGTCTCACTTACTATTCGTGTTAATAAGTTATATCATTTACAGGTCTGTATCGAGAAATAGTCAACCTTAACTAACAAATTATGTGTCGATTTCGAATGGTATTTTTGTGTCGTATCATCAATTAGCTCAAATCATAACAGTTGACAATAATGGAATAATCTATGATTACTCTAAGGTCTGTCCAAAGTAAAAATCTATCATTCTTGGATTTATCAACCATGGATTAGGGTGGGTCGGGGCGGATTTCGATCATTCGGGTTATTTAGACATCATTGATCATTGCCTACAAGTAATTGATTGACAATCTTTACAGTTTGCTTATGATACAAAACTCATTATCCTTATGATCTGGTTAACCCATAACTTATGGTACTTCCTAACAGTAAATTTTACACTATACAAACCTTCTTTTATATTAAAACCATTACCAACAAGCTCATTACTACCTCTAACGTGCCTTAAAGGACAACCATTGTATTGTATAGGATGAATGACCAATTCAAAGGTGATCAAAACACATCCACACCTTTACACAATCCCTCACGTGTCCCACAAAACTCTCCAAAGAATCCCAACCACATCTACTACAAAACAAACACTTCAAACAGGAACTTTACTCTTCCATCCCTTACCCGCCAAACATAACAGCCATAACTACCTTCAATCTAACTTTAACTTTCCTCTCATGGAGTCTGTTGCCTCCAGTTCAACCCCAGCGGAGGAGAACCACCAATACCACCGTATCAAGTCAATACAACCCTTGGAAGACAGAGTCCTCCGAGCCATCCGCCACCGTCTCCGTCTCCTCCACCGATCAAACTCAGACTTCTTCATCTTGGGCGCCACCGGGAATGTCTACACCGTGTCCTTATCTCTCACACCTTCGTGTTCTTGTCCAGATCGTACGACACCATGCAAACACATACTCTTTGTGTTGATTCGAGTTTTGGGTGTGTCACTAGATGATGGGTGTCTTTTAAGAAAAACTCTCCGGCCATGCGAGCTCCATCGCCTACTTGGGTTGTCAATGTCCCCGGAATCATTCGCCGGAGATGGTGTTCGTGAATGGTTTCATCAGCTATACTTTCCGGCAAGGCAAGGTCCTTCAAGGCCGGTCGTGGAGATTGAGAATGGTGCAATGTGTCCGATATGTCTGGAGGAGATGGAGAGAAGAGAGAAAGTGGTGGCCTGCGCGACGTGCCGAAATCCTATCCACGAGGAGTGTTTGATGGCATGGAAGAGGAGTAGCCGGAGAAGATCGGTCAGCTGCGTGATCTGCCGTGCACGGTGGAGAGATAGGGCGGAGCAGGAGAGGTACTTGAACCTTTCAGCTTATGTTAGCGATGAGGATATGGTGGAGGGTGGAAATCTATGTGAAGATTAGGTGGCCGTTCATAAAGATTCAAATTGATAGGTAGATGAATTCAATTTGTAAATGGTTGTATAATAAGTTCAACATTGAAGATTTGCTTAGGATGATTTTTTTTTTTTTTCAGATTACTTACATGCACATTGATGATTTGCTTAGATGAATTTTGATTAACGTGAATCTATTCTTTACATTCAAGGAAAAAAAATCCAAAAACTAAATGAATAATTAGACAAATGGATTAACAATTTTGAAGTGACCTAAGACGCAAAAAGTTCGAGGGTCCATAAGATTTATTTTTTTTGTACTTAAAATGGATTTGAGTCGTAAAAAACTCGAGGTAAGTTTGACAGATCAAAACGCACTCTATTTTATTATATAGATGCGTGGCAAATGCTAAAATCTAACGTTTCTCGAAGCTAGAACACAATTTTTTTTGAAGTATCTATACCATGGGAAAACAAATGCCATGTAAAAATAAAATAAAATAAAATATACAGTGCATGAGGTTCTTGTTAAAAACGGAGTTTAAAGATACTTAGATATACACATCTTATCTACGTGGTCGGGACTAATAAGTTACAATGGTATTCGAGGCCTTGTGCAAATACTTCTAAAGCACTTGAGGAAGAGAATTTTATATTTCAGCATTGCTATAAGAATTTAATCAATGCTTAATTCAATACAATTGTTGGATTAGTTATAAGTCTGGTGCATGTATACATGGATTGTCCATGAAATCGCTTG
>CM042198.1:16838435-16863287 GCA_023539305.1 Ilex asprella | reverse complement strand
AATTTGACAATAAATCTTTTTCAATTGATAATATAGTTAATTTATTCAATCTAAATTGATCGTAAGTTTTGAACAAACAATTTAATGGGGCCTCTAAAATTTGGACCAAAAAAATTAGATATTGATTTGAATTTTTAAATTTAGGCCCTAATTAGGCCTACTATACTAAATCTAAATTTTTGAGGACTCTCTAAAAGTTGGGTTAACCAAGTGGAGAGTAATTTTGGACTTAACAAAATTAGAAATTAATTTGAACTCTTAAAATTTGGGCCCTAAAATTTCGATCATGTCTAAAATAAACACCTCCTACCGATTGTTGAATAAAATTCGGATATGAATAGTACACTTGATCGAGTAGGATAGATCAAGAAAAAATTCTTCAACAAAGTATTGGGTATGAAGATGAAATACTAAAATTCATACCCGTAAGGTAGGGTGAACACCCCTATCCAGAATTATTCTCCAAGTCTCTAAATAAACCTTTATGGACATACTCAGGGTAATCAAGTCTGAGAAATTAGGGAATGCAAAATAGTAAAGAGCAACAGAAGGCCTTATACACACACCTAAACCCAAGTCTATCTGATATGGGCTATCTTCATTATTTTTAAGTGATAATTTTAGAGTGGTCCTGTGATTAAAAAAAATAGTGAAGAGCGTAGTGAGAACAATAAAAAAGTTACGTTATCTTGATTCTCATCTCCTCACCTAAAAGGCAAAATGAAAAATACAGTTATCCCCAACCTTTGCCATATCTGGGTAAACTGGGTTTGTCGAAGAATTCTATTCACTAGCTTAAAATTGAAGTTGGTGGAAGCATGCAAGAACAGACCAACATAATAAACACTCAGGTAAGAGATAAGATAGTAGAGGCCACCAACTATTCTGTGCATGTGACAAATTTAAGAATCAAGAAAGAGAATCGAAATTAGGTGAAAGTCTGGGTTTTGCCACCATCTATGTAGAAAGATGTCTTACTTTCATATTTGTCGTCCATCAAGGTGTTCGGCCACATACTTAAACAGCTCAATAACTCATTAACTGTCTCTCCCCCTCGTCAGATTACCTTTGACTAATGAAGTGCTACCTGAAAGGAGTAATCAAAGAGACAATTTAACCACATTTTTTACCGCTTGTGCGGGCACCCGTCAATTCTTAAAAAACGCGAGTTCTTCTTTGATTGTATTCACCTTTTAAAGAGGAATGTACCAGAATTTTATAGGAGATCAACCAAATTTAAATTACAGGATAATGTGTAAATAGATAAGATAAACAAATTTGTGAAATATAAACCCAAACTAGAAGGGATTGCATTGTAATTTCAGAAAAAATAAAAATACATCCTGTGATTGAGTAATCTGTTAGCATTTAATGTTTCCTAATTCCACTAAAGGAAGTTGATGTTGAGTTTGGTTCCATATAGCATGAGTGCTTGCAAGCTTCTTCAGCTAGTTACAACTAAACATAATCACCATCAAAAAGTTTAAATTGAAAAATAATGCGTAATTTAAGTATTTATACTTCAACATGTTCCCTCACGTGCATGTTAGATTTTGGGTTTAGCACATGAAAATCTTTTTAATTATCTGGGTGATAGCGAGATTCGTGTACAAAACCTCTAACTCTGATAACATATTAAGCAACCATATACTTCTAAAGTTTAAATTAGAGAATGTCTAATTTAAGTATTTGTACTAGTGTTGCCAACGCCAGGGTATTGTCTCATTTCCCTCTTTTGATGGTCTTTGTAAGTTCTTGCTTGACTCTCCTGTGGTGCTCCGTCCTTTGTCTTTAGTATTTAGATTTGTTGGGAGATTGAGTGCCCAATTATCCAAGGCCTAATATACATGTCTGGAATTTATTCGCACCTAAAAGCTTAAGCCTATAAGTATTGAGCTCATTTATTGTATATTAGGACAATTTAACTAGTTTTCTACCTTATCACGCATGCAATACCCAACAATCTTTTTCTCATGTGTGATCCATCATTCTCCACAGCACTATGTCCAACCACTTTTAACTGAGTTTGCTCTTCAAAAAACGAAGCTTTTACTACTTTTTATGAGTCCACGGATGACCACTTTGCCAAGGGCCCTTGTGCCTAGACCCGCATCCTGTTTTTCGAGTTGCGTTTTCATGACTTCAATGCCAAGAGCCCATCAATTTTTTATAGAGTCATCATTGGTAACAACTTTTTTAAGAGTTCATCCAAGGTCGCCAGTCATCAGCTCTGATATAATTTGTTGGGAGACTTGAGAGCCCTCACACGCATACCCACCTAAAAACTTAAGCCTATAAATGTTGAACCCATCAATTATATATTAGGACACTTTAATTTAGTTTGCCACCCGATATATAATTGTCACACATGCAATACCCAACAAGATTTACTGTATTGCTAAATCTATGTCCATGCTCAATATATCATTCCTATTGGATTATGAGTAGGTTCTAAATAATATTGAGGTTTATTATCAATCTAATGACAATTATTAATTAGGTTAACAAATTAGGTCCAAGTAATATTGGTCTATAGCAAAATATGAATGCCATCACCTTGAGAATTTTTTTGTAATTCAAATAAATATCAACTTTTTACACACACACACACACAAAAAAGCAGCTCTATCTATCACTTATTTTATATGTATGCATGGTGCTTCTATAACTGTGAATCATGATGCAGGTCTTCTCTTAGACAATTATGAGTAGGTTTCTTGATTTGGACCAACGGGTCATTGATTCAATAATACTTTTTTGCCTTGTGAAGGTTTTGTCTCCTTGAGGTTAAGGATTTAAATCTCCCCTCTCTCCCCCCCAAAAAAAAGGTTGCTTGATTTGGAATTCAACTACACTAATCGCACCAGGCAGAGTTTAAGATAATTTTTACAAATTGATCCTGAGGAATAAAAGTGATTCACTTAGAGCTGTGTGTACAAGGGAACTGCCTAAGCAATAGAATATTAGATGTTCTAAGCTGTTGAATTCTTTCATTTTTCTTGTTACTCATTGTCTTTGAATAAGTCACTCCTTCATCTAACTTCTAGAGCTGACTGAAATGGCAAAAGAATATTGACTTTCACTTAGCAACTTCGTGGAAAAAAAGTTGCCCCAATTGCAAAAATTAACAATTATTAAACCAAGTCTGAACATTCTAACTTCGTGGAAAAAAGACTGCAATAATTGACGGAAATGCAAAAAAAATAATATTGACTTCCATGTTGCACCTTCGAGGCAAAAATGGTAACGATTTAGTGAATCTTCCTTAAGAAAAAGACCCTATCCCTAAATTATTCAGGCTTATTGGCAAGAATGCCCCCCATAAACTTCGTTCAAAATTCAGTTTGCTCCAAAGTAAATTTTTCTTCAATTAGGTAAAACTATCAAGGTTGGTTAGATGGTGCCTATCAGTCATATTTTACAATTTTCATGTATACTCCCTTTTCTTAACAATAAATCTGAGGGAAACATCGAACTCATCTTGCTAGTTTGGTACCAAAAGAAGGAATGGCACTGAATGTCACCACGTAGTCATGACAGAATCCAAGTGATTGGGAAAATAAGTGGTGGCTGTAGTTGACATCCTCACCGTGTATGAACTATAAAACCACCAGTCGTCTCTGTCTCTTTTAACAATACTAGGAACTAGTCACAGTCAATTCTTTACATAATGAAGGAAGCTTCCTTATGACACAGACTGTATTTTTCTATGGTAAGAATGTCATGGACTCTGATTTTATATTGTTTGGTGGAGATCAAACATGACAAACTAAAACGTCAAAATGAAAAATTTATTAACTTGTCTAGTTCGCGTTGCATTTTCTAAAGATGACGTTTTAGTTTAAGGGCATAATAAGTTATATAAAAATCTGATTTTCGCTGATGGTGCTGGAACATATGCAACTATTATACACACACAACACACACAGAGAAGGCTTGAATCCACCCGCAACAATAAAAAATAAGAGTCATAAGTATGGTGTGAGTATGCAAAAGAAAAATTGCAGTCTACATGCTCTGATGATACTGATACAACAGTATTTCCTGCTAACGTGTGTAAGGATATGGGTGCGATATAAGCCATAATCCTCTTGCATGGCTTTGTTTTTATTTTTTTCTGTAAGAGAAAGCAAAAAAGTCATGCAAAAGGTAATTGTAAAGGCTATTTAGTATAGGAAGTTGCGCATAAAAACGCCAAACAAATGTAATTCCAATTGGAGCTTGGGAAGGTGAGGTAATTGCAAAAACATAAAATATCCGGATTCCTCCTAAGAGCAGGTCTTATCATCGAAATTAGAAAAAAAGTATGTGTCATTTTTGTAGTAGTAAGGAACATATATAGATTGCAATGGGACTTCAAATAGGCATCTGTCCTCAATCACATGTTGATTTTTTTTTTCCTTTTTCCTTTTTTTTTGGGGAGGAATAACCAAGTGTTGATTTTTGGTCAAGCTAAAAGATATTCTAATACATAGTACAAGAAGCCTAGTAGGACGAATAATGTCTTTAAATGTTGGTTGACAAAGAACTCCACATTCTAATTGTTTTATATGTAAAATTCCACACATACCCTAACCCAAGTTGGGTCCTACCTTAATTACTGCAATATGGGTTCTTATTCTCACGTTTCAATCCTTACCCCTATAAATAATAGTTCTGACAATGCCCTGAACTACCCAGCTTCAGAAAGTTTACAAAATGATGATGAATAACACACCAACCCAGCTCGTTTTCTCTCTCCTCGTCTTCTTTCTTTCTTTCTCTAAAAACATCCCTCGTTGATATGGCCATGGCACAAAACTCAACAGTCCCCGTAAATGTGGGGTTGGTTCTTGACATAAATACCACGATTGGCACTATGTGGTTGAGCTGTATCTCAATGGCCCTCTCTGACTTCTATGCCTCCCATGGTTCCTATAAGACTCGGCTAATTCTGCACACCAGAGACTCCAAGAGAGATGTTGTAGGTGCAGCTGCAGCAGGTACTCTCTCTCTCTCTCCCCCCGCTTCCCCCAAAATTATACTTATATTTGGGTGTTTGTATGTCCCTCTTCATTATGCGTTATGTTACATCTTCCATGATCTTAGTGACTCGAATTATTGAGTATGCTGAAATATAATTTTTTCAATGGTAGTGAAATATTTGCACCATACTTGATAATTTTATTTTATTTTGTCACAACACGTGATTATTTTTTGTCGCAAAATTAATGAATCTTTGTTTTTGGATTCAATGTGAAACCCATTAAAACAGGAGAGTGAATAATGTAAAAAATTCAAAAAAATGGGTACGTCTCGGAATCTCAGGTCTTGATCACGGCAGGCATGTACGACTTGGCTGGCTCAGGGTCATTGGCTTGACCATCAAATCGCATTTATGGTTGTTGCTTAGCAAATTGGAGAATGAAGTTGAAAGATTTTGTAGGTAGGAAAAAGGCTGCGGTGTCGAAAGAGATATTGTACCAAAATTTATAATTATTTAAGGAAAAGTCAAAAAAAAATTTATGTGTAAATTATAATTTTTAAAAATTATAATATATTGGGGTTGATAATAAAATTATAACTTTTAAAAGTTAAACTATAACTGGAAAAATTATAATTACTCAGGAAAAGTCAATGATCAATCATATGTATTTGTGATTAATCATCATTCCCTTGATCGATCATAAACTTCTCTTAAACAATTATAACTTATGTCTTTTGAGCTGTAACTTTACCATAAAAATAGTAAATGGCGGTACAGTACCAAACAGGGCCGATCCAACAGTATGGAAAAAAGCATGGACTTTAGATCCCAAATTTTTAGAAGGCCCATAATTTTAGGTTCATTACTAGCCCACAAAAAAAATTAAATCCATTAATTTTAAGTCCTACAGAAAAGCCCCAAAAAAATAAATCCAATCAAAATTTTTATTACAATAATTTGGGTCTATAATCCAATCCATAACATTAAAAACTTAGAAATAAAAAAATAAAAAAAAATACTTAAAAGTCAACTCATATTTACTCTCACCTACTTTTTTTTCTCTCTCTCTCCGATAAAAAAATAAAAAATAAAAATAAAAGTTGAAATTAAATACTCGCTCCTTTTCTGTGATAAAAAACAAAAACAAAAATTAAAATATGTTTTTCGACAATTTTAACACATCCTTCTTTTGTCTATCTCTTACATAAATAAATAAAAATAAATGAGTTTTTTTAAAAAATAATACTAAAAATAAAAAGACCTTCATTTAATATTTTTATTTTAGGCCTTAAATTGATTTGAGTTACCCGTGATACTGAAGGCGGTATTGTAGACTTTTTCGATAGCAAGTACTTTACTTTTTGTTTTATCTGTCAACATCAGTTGACTATTAACTATAATATTGATTATTTGGTTATTTATTAACAATTTTCTGGATATCTATTAACGTGTGATATAGGAAGCACTATAGTTAAGAAAGTATTTTTTTTTTTGCTACAGAGGGTTGGCTTGTGCCAACTACTCTCTTTGAGTTCAACGGCTGGTCACTATGACTTCAATTGAATTAGAACATGTACCTAAAAAGACAAGCGTGGTTAGCCTTTAGAGAGTGTGCAAATGAATTGAATTCGAGACATCTGAGTTACTGAATATCAGACTACTACATAATCTTCCTTAAGGGTTTGCTAAGGAAGTGTATTTATGAAATGAATACAAACGTAAAAAAATTGTTACAACTATAATTTTTATTTTTATTTTTTTGTTTTAGTAATCAAGGGAATCTATGAGGCTAATCACTTGGAACTGGAATTTCTAGAATGAGTGATCTCTTGCGTTAAACAAATGGATTTTGCTCAAATAATGAGAGGATTGGATCTGTTTTCTCCATTACGAATCTAGGTTTGGTTTCCCATAATTCCCAATTTAATATGATTGTGAATGCTGGCTCAATTCCCTTCTATAAAATGCAGCTTTAGACCTACTGAAAAATGTTGAAGTCCAAGCCATCATAGGGCCCTCAACATCTATGCAGGCCGACTTTGTAATTGATCTTGGAGGGAAAGCTCAAGTGCCCATTATTTCGTTTTCATCAACAAGCCCTTCTCTTTCATCACTCAGGAGTCCATATTTTATTCGTGCAACCCAGAACGATTCTTCCCAGGTCGGTGCCATCAGTGCAATTGTAAAAGCATTTGGGTGGAGAAAAGTCGTGCCAGTCTATGTAGACAACGAGTTTGGAGAGGGTATTATACCATTTTTGACAGACGCCTTCGAAAAGATCGATGTCCGGGTTCCATATCGGAGCATCATTCCTCCATCTGCCACTGATGATCAGCTTGCTGCAGAACTTTACAAGTTGATGACGATGCAAACCAGAGTGTTCATTGTTCACATGTTGCCTTCTCTTGGTTCTCGCCTTTTTACTAAAGCAAAAGAGATAGGAATGATGAGTGAAGACTATGCTTGGATCATAACTGACGCCATGACTAATGAATTGGGTTCAATGGATCAATCCATAATTAATTCGATGCAAGGGATTCTAGGAGTGAAATCGAATGTTCTGAGAACAAAAGAGCTTGAGAATTTTACCATTCGATGGAAAAGGAAGTTTTTACAAGACAATCCAACTCTAGTTAATGCAGAGTTGAATATTTTTGGACTCTGGGCATATGATGCTACAACTGCATTAGCAATTGCAGTTGAAAAAATTGGGGCAAAAAGTTTTGCCTTTCAAAAGGCGAACATTTCAGGGAATTCAACAGACCTTGAAACTTTTAGAGTCTCTCAAAATTGTCCAATGCTTCTCCAAGCGCTACAAAATACTACATTTAGAGGCCTCGGTGGAGATTTTTATTTAGTCGATGGGCAATTGCAATCATCACCTTATCAGATAGTTAATGTGATTGGTAATGGGGGTAGAGGGATTGGATTTTGGACCACAGAAAATGGAATTATCAGGGAACTAAATTTTAGAAATTCTAACACGGACTTTAGATCAAAGAATAACCGTGGATCTATTATATGGCCCGGAGATACAACATCTCCTCCCAAGGCTTGGGTGATTCCAACAAATGGGAAGAAGCTAAAAATAGGAGTTCCAGTGACAGATGGCTTTCGTCAATTTGTAACAGTATCACAAAATCATGGAAGCAACAAGACGACAGTTACAGGATATTGTATTGATGTTTTCGAGGCAGTAATCAAAGCATTGCCTTATGCGGTTCCTTATGAATACATTCCATTTGCAACTCCAGATGGCAACAGTGCCGGTACTTAAAACGACTTGATATATCAAGTGTATCTTGGGGTAACTCTCTCTCTCTCTCTCCCTTAGTATTTGTCAATATTCATATTGCATTATCATGAAGTTTGTGTACACTATTTTTGTCGTTTCTGGAAGTAGGCTTCTCATAACATTCTAACTAGATATATGGACCTAACACTTTCGTTTACATCTTACAGTTTGTAATCCTATTTCTCTCACTTAAACTATTAAATATTTTATCTGACCGTGTGATAAACAGAACTACGATGCTGTCGTTGGAGATACAACTATTATTGCAAACAGGTCACAATATGTGGATTTTACTTTACCATATACTGAGTCAGGCGTTTCAATGGTCGTACCAATCATGGATAATAAAGGCAAAAATGCATGGGTTTTTTTGAAGCCATTAACATGGGAACTTTGGGTGACCAGCTTTTGTTCATTTGTGTTTATTGGATTTGTGCTTTGGGTATTGGAACATCGAATTAATGAAGATTTCAGAGGACCTCCTTCACATGAAGTTGGCATGATCTTCTGGTTTTCTTTCTCAACCATGGTTTTCGCACACAGTAATTTCTCTTCCTCTTCTTTGGCTTATGCAATGACCATGAAAAATGTGTGACAATTATCCAAACATGTAGTGCATTGCATTTTTGTATGTGAAAAGCAACACACTTGCTACACGGGTCATCAAAATACATATCGAATTATGTTAGACTTTCTCTAATAGGTTAATCTTTATCTGTAGTTGGTTATGCACATGGTTGACCTAAACTATGGTTCGTACATGTTGAAATATAGAAATAGTTATAAGCAATGTTATAAGGGACCTAATTTAATTCAGTCATTAGATTAATTGTTAGTGCCTAAATTAGATGGAGCCAAACTTTAATCCAATGGATGAATTGAATTACGTCCCCATATTAGGTGCAAATAACATTTTTCAAAAGTTATATCAACATTTTATGCTTTTTGAGAAGACTAAACAAGAGTTAGGTTATGAAATTGAATATGAAATTAGGGACATATACATTGTGTTATTGGAGACTCAACTTTCTCGAAGAGATAGATTTGGTTGCCTACTTGCCTATTCTCCAATGAGGTAGAAAATAGTCAGGATTTTCTTTGGATAAGCTGCAGTGCAAATATCTCTTTTAGAGTTTATATTGATGATAAAAAGAGTCAATTTTCTGTAGAGGAGAAGGTGGTGAGCAATTTGGCTAGGTTTGTGCTGATCATCTGGGTATTTGTTGTACTTATACTGACCCAAAGCTACACAGCAAGTCTCACTTCGATGTTAACAGTTCAACAGCTCCAGCCGACGGTCACAGATGTAAATGAACTCATAAAGAAAGGGGAGTATGTGGGATACCAAGAAGGTTCTTTTGTATTAGGACTATTGAGACGGATGAACTTCAATGAAAACAAGCTTAAGGTGTATAAATCTGCTGAAGAATGCGATGAACTTTTTTCCAAAGGGAGTGGAAATGGTGGTATCGCAGCTGCTTTTGACGAAATCCCCTACATTAAGCTATTCCTTGCACAATACTGCTCAAAATATGCCATGGTTCAACCCACATACAAGACTGATGGATTTGGCTTTGTATGCAACCTCTTTCTCTCTCCCTCTCTCTTTCTTGATTGAGCTTTCTTTTGGGCGGGCTTCTTAGAATTTTTGAAATGCAGGTCTTCCCAATAGGTTCCCCTCTGGTACCAGATGTATCAAGAGCAGTGCTAAACGTAACTGAGGGAGATAAGATGGAAGCAATTGAGAAAGAATTGTTTGTGCAACAAAGCACTTGTTTAGACTTTAGCCCCTCCTTGACTTCCAACAGTCTTGGCCTTGATAGCTTTTGGGGCCTCTTCCTCATTTCTGGAATTGCGTCAGTTTCAGCTCTCATCATATTTACGAGTATGTTCATCCGCGAGCACTGGCATGTCATCAAATGCTTTGATCCTCATGCTTCAATATGGAACAAAATTGTAATGTTAGCTAGACGGTTTGATCAAAAAGATTTAAAGTCCCACACTTTCAAGACAAGCGAATTGCAAGATAGAAGTGGAATGAATGGTATCGATAGAATGAGTGCACCTGATGCCTCACCCCGGGTTAACTGCCCCACAAGTCCTTCCACCTTTACACTCCGTGCATCACCGAATACAAATGTGTCGCCAAGTCCATCAAGCTTTTCGCCCCATACTCAGAGGAACTTTTCTTTCTTTAAAGACCAAGAAACCCCTCCACATGAGTTTGGAGATAAAAATCCACTTCAGCAAACCACTCAAGAGATAACTCCAGCCATCGACCTTACTAGCCAAGATCAAGATGTTCCTAGAACTGTAAACTCTGCAAGTGAAAACCATTGAAATTGACTTATATCTTCTTTTTTCGCTGGCTAAGTAAATAAATATATTGATAGGTTATGTTATCCCTTTTCTCTCACATTTTGTTTTTACTTTGACTTTATTGTAATTAGAGGATAACTTCTCTGTAATGAAACCATCTTACTGTTTGGACATAAAATATATAAATTTTATGAATATTCAATGTACTAACATATAACAATTTGAATGCAACAAGAAGATTTCATGTGGTAGAATCCGAAAAATTGTGGGAGATGGATTAGTCACAGCCATGTTTGAAAAGAGAAATAATTAATTAGAGGTTGCTATCCAGCAACCGTCAATAGAAGTAAAATCGTCGAGAACAATGGCTATAAAATGACATGTAGTGGAGAAGATAAAAGATACATTCAAATCCTCACAAGACCCACGATCTGGACATTTTTAGTAGTAGTGTTAGATTAGATTTAGGAGGCAGTTACTGCTGCAACCAAAGCTGTTAATCTAGTCTTTTTTATAACCAAAGTCCCTTCGTTTGAATTAATAAATGAGTTATCCTCTATTAGGTCCCTATGTTATGTGTTTGTCCATTACAATTCATCCAGGGAAGTCCTAAAATAATGCATTTGAACTCCTCACAAACAATCGTCTGAGAACTATCTGTTAATTGGATTTCTTCCGTCGATAACAACAAATTTTGGAGCAACAATCTTTTGGCATGCCGGATGGGACAACATAACTAACTTGGATAAAAAAAATGGTTCAAACAAGGAAACAAGACGAGATTGTATTTGGTACTATGAAAAATATGGAAACGCCGCAAATCAATGACAATTATGAAGCAAGTTCGAGTACCAATCCTGTAGAAATTGTAAATCCAAGAAATGACCAAATTAGGTGCCAGGATAATCTGCAGATGCAACAATTTGTGCAAAATTTGAAGCAGATATTGCATAATCCTAATTATGGTATTAGGCAAAACTTAGTTAATGTCATGCATGAGTTAATGAGTCTCCAGACACCAATGTCAGGACTAATTAATCAAAAATTAACCATTGCAGTTAGAAATCCAACAATAGAAGAAGGAAATATCAATCCTGTGGTGTTTCCTGTACAAAACCAGAGACAACCACTGATGGTTAACAATGAAAGAATAGGTCCACCACACTAAAATTATTATAACATGGTGTTCAACAAGGAAGCTATCGAAATGTTCCCTAATTTCTTCCCCGGAAGGAATCTTAGGGGAATAAATGGACCAAGCCTTTAGATAGTTATCTTCTAAAATGTCTCAGGATAGTATCCCTGATAGCTTTCTATCCACGATACCCTAACAAGTTAACGAACACTCCACTAAAACATTGAAACTTGTGTAAGTTCATCATGCTCTAGATGACATCACACAAAATTACAAGCTTAGATGGTTAGGTCTGGCAACGTTCCTCTCCAATTCTCCTTCTCTTTCCAATTATGCTTGAGGTTATCATCCGGCATTAATACTAACGGATCTAATCGGTGGAAGCCTGAACAAGTATAGCAGGTCATTGGACTGAAGAGAACTAAACAACAATCAGAATTGGAGAGAATCCAACCTTTTTTTTAGACCCAAAAGGTGTTAACTTAACACCCAAATGTGATAACTTTCCCCCAAAAAGTAGTGAACTTATCACAAACGTTGTAATTTAGTCTAAAACAGTGGTTTCTTACTCCAAAAAACGTAACTTCCCACCTAATAGTGGTAACTTACCACAAAAAAAGATGGTGAACTTATGTCTAATTTTTCCTAAAACAGTGGTGAACTTACCTAAGGGTGGTCAACTTACCCGAAAAAATGCTAACCTCTCATAATAACTTTAATTTAACCAAAAAAATGGTATGCCACTCAATAACCCCAAATATTGTAAGCTTTTCCTTATATTTTTATTTCATATCCAGGTTTAAATAAGACAAATAATTATCATTTTTTAAAACTAATTTTAATTTCTTTTATCAATTTTTATTTTTAAAGTATGTACCGGTGAAACCAGTTATGAGTTTTAGGGTGTATAGGTGGCAAGCATACACTGCTTTTACATTTTCGTTATGGTGCCGAAAAAATAAAAGCAGTATTGAAGTGAACTCCAAAACGTTTACCCTTTGTATACTATACTGCCATGGAAATAGGTTGGTGAACAGATATTTACTTATAAAAACATGCTTGCCTGTTTGGATGCAGACTCTATCTACAGATCTTTTAGCTGCCATTTCAAACTTTGTACGGTTGATGATTGAAATTCTGAGTAACATCAGAGAGTGGACGAGGTCAATTCATGCAGAAGGTAAAGAACAGAGGTCATCTAACCCATTAAGGTTGTAGCAGAGAAGAGGGTAAATTCATTAGTAAAGCACATACAAAGAAGAATATTTGATGAAAGCATTCACAAATATTTTGGATGAGTTCTTTAATTTCATTGGCTATATAATTTATAAACTAATGAAGTTTAATGGTTGGTGCATTGTGTGAATTTTAATTGGATAATTTGTTAGATGCATTGTATGTTTAATATTTGATTTTAGTGCACAGGTTTGTTAAAAAAAAAATATCGGCGTAAATAATTTCAACTTTGGAGCATAAGTTTTTTTTGATGGGTTTTTGTTCCAGTTATCGACGCCGAATAGTCAAGAGTTTGAAACAATTATCGGCATCGAATAGTCGTTTTACATAGCATGCAATATGTATGTGTATATATATACTTGGTGTAGCGAAATTTTGGCTTCTTCTTCACCATTTCAGAGTTTCATCTTCTCTTCTAACACGACGGAAATTGCTCAGCTGGATGTGTTGATTTCGTCTTCACTTTTTCGTCTTCTGTTTTTTTCAATGAATTGAATTCTTTTTTAAAATAATGTAACAATATAAAAATCAATGTGACAAGTTACTCAAAAATAATGTAACAACATATTAAACAATGTGACAAGTTACTCAAAAATAATATAACTACATATTAAACAAAATGTGACAAGGTATTAAAAAATAATGTAATAACATAAAAAACAATATGACAAATTACTCAAAAATAATGTAACAACATAAAAAATAATGTAACAACATAAAAAATAATGTGACATCATATTAAAAAAATATAATAAATTACTTAAATTTGTTATTTAAATATTGCTTTAAACTCTTAAAATTTGGGACCCTAGGTAAGCCTTAGTTGTCTATGTCTAAGGTCGGCACTGAGTATTTGAGTTCGAGAGAGTAGTCGAAGCAAACACATCCTGTAACAAAAAAAAAAAAATGTGTTTTTATATCACTTGCCTCAAAAACTAATAAGTAGTGAATATTTTTCTCCCAAAACATAACTTCGGGCAAACATTCATTCTTAGTTTTTTTTTTTTGAACACAACACTTGCATAACTCCTTAAAAAGGGAAGTGCAAGTTAAAATATTTAAATAACACACACCCAAAATAATCCCGATGTAGAATTGTCCAATCCCCAATACCCCGATAAATTATCATAACCGTAGGACTTTTGACCCAAAGTGTAAGATCCATTCTTAGTTTACTGACCTATCATGCCACTCTATACTTAAAAAAGGATCCACCCACCTGTTAGCTTTTAGTCTTTTCAAGCTTGCGACAAGGCGATAAGCGTTATCATTTTAATCTGTGTCATCGTCAACAGAAATAAATGTACATGGAAAGTTATAAAAACACCCTACGAAATTAAACCCCACAACAATTCTCCACTCGTCTTTCAACCCCTCCATCTTTCTCTTTATTCTACTATCAACCCTTTACTTCTCTTATCTCACCTTGTAAAGCCTAAGAAAAATCCGAAAGTTCTTTTTTGTAGCGATAATACCAAAATATCAAGTTGCCCATTTTTCATGCTTTTTCAAGAGGTCTGAAGAAAGCTGCAATCAATAAGATTCCTCTAATTCTGCCTTCAAAGAGCCATGGAGTTAGCGTCCAAAATATGAAAGAAACAGACGTTTTCACAACTCTATCGCTCAATCAATTTTGTTGCGCTTAATCCCTCTTTCATGGTCACATATCTTTTCGAATAGTCGTATCCATTACTATTTGATCAATTTTGGTTAATAAGATTAGTGAATTAGCTGAAAGAACAGAAAGATAGGGCTTCGAACCCTTGCTAAACAAAAGCCTACATAGCAAACTCCCAAATCGTCAAGCCACATCTAGTTTGATTTCTCTATGTATATATATATATACATGTATATATGTAGAGATTCTTATCATTGTATGTTACACGCGGAGAGATTCTTTTTGTAGCTTGAGTTTGTAATGTACGAGTTAGGGAAAAAAAATCTTATACTTATGCTAAGATTCATTCTCATATAAGGTACAACAACTCAAATCGGTGACTTGAGCAAAAAAAATCCATTAATGTATTGTGAGGATTTAAGTTTTAGATTGAATCAGTTTCAAAATAAACAAAATTAAAGTGCATGTAATTGTACATATAAATAATATATCATCTATGCAAATGTGACATCTGAATACAAAATTAAAAAAGATTATAGTTGAAAAGTTTTATTAAGTTTTAAAATATTAGGGTTGTTGTATCGATATGAAAAATATTATAGGATTGTAAAATAATAAGTTTGTAATTGGAGGTATTTGTCCTAGTTTAGCTGAATACTTGAAGCTCGCTTTTTGTAAAAGCCAAAACACCATTTTTATTTGTCCTTTCTGTTTCCTTAGATAAGTTTTCACTTGTAAGATCATGAAACTTGTGACCGCTTCTATTATTTTTTTTGAAAATAAATTTAGTTAGACTGATAGTTTAGTATAGAGGTCAACTACCGAATTTCAGTGTGAATTTCAAAACTCAAACTCTCTAATATCAAGTAAAAAATTTGACCGATACTCTACTGAATCCACTTGGTGGTACCTCGCCCAAGTTGTCAATACATCAAAGCAAAGCATAGAAGAACCCTAATTCCACTCAACAAGACAATAAAATATTAACCCCCCACGCTACTTAGAATGAAATGTATTGATGAATAGAGGTTCCAAATTTGAGTTTTAAGTTTATTTCATGTGCATGATAAAAAACAATAAACTATTAGTGTAATAATATCGACTAAAGAGGTTGTTCAGCGATTGAGTCTGACCGCTAATAATTTAAAAAAATTTAGATTTAACATTTCTTATTCTTCAAAAGATATATTCTAAAGATACTCGGATTACAATAACAAGTTGATATGAATAAATATGAAGTCGTTTAGAGATTGAAGACAATGATTGCTTGAAGTTTGAGTAAGAAAATTTTCAATAGAACTCTTCTGTCACACATTGGTGAACGATTAATCATACATGCTTGTTATGTATTGTAGCTATACTAAGCAACCGTAAATAGAATTTGGATAAACTTATATTTGATCCGATTATTATCCGATCTGAAATATTTATATATTTTTATATAAATATTAAAAAATTAAATGATTATTTAATTTATTAATCTAGTCACTATTAGTTAAAAGGAAACTTAAAAGTCTTCAAACCATTTCTCTCTCTCTCTCTCTCTTGCTGAAACTGTAAAACAGTGTCCGCTCTCTCACTGCCATCGCCCGGGAACAATGGAGGACCCCGGAACACTTCGAACCTCCGGCAACGCGTCTCTCAAGATTATGACAATTGCTGCCGGAGAAGCTCATACTCTCGCTCTCACAGGTACCTTCCCATTTTGTACTCCAGAACTGATAATATACACATTGCTTACATATTTGTTTTAAAATATTTATGTTGTTTTGTGAATTAGAAGAAGTTAGGGTTTTATTTGGGGGCGTGTTTGGTTGTGAATAAGCAGGGGATGGGACTGTGTACTCGTGGGGGAGAGGAACATTTGGGCGACTTGGCACCGGCTCGGACACCGACGTTCTTTTTCCGGTCCGAATTGACTTTGATTCGGCCAATATTGAAGGAGGAGGGCGACTCAAGATTGTTGGGATTGCTGCTGGTGCTTATCACAGTCTCGCTCTTACAGGTCCGCTTCTTTAGGAAATTCAATTTGTTCTTTTTTTTTCATGTCAATGTTTATTAGTTAATTGCCTATCACCTGTACGAGAAAAATCCTCTAAGGTAGAAGTTTTGTTATACATACCATTAGTTGCTGTGGTGGATTTTTAGTGCTGATGAATACTTTTTTCTTATATATTAACACAGAAATTTGTACTGAAATGTTTGAGATGGTTGCGCGAAAAATATTTCACTCAGATGATAATTCTTACTTTTTTCTCCCTCAAATCCAAAATAGCAAAATGGTAATTCTGACTGTTAATTATTGGTAATTCTAGCTGCAAAACTTCTATGATCGAGCTACTATATATATTGTGAATGGAAGGTCATGAACATGAACTCCAATCTGTGATTAATGCTGCCTTGGTTCAATTGACAACTTGACCTGATGGTAAAGGTGGTGTTGGAGGATCAGACACCAGGGCTTGAATCATTGGGATTGGGGTTGGTAAACAGTTATATTTTATTGCTCGCAATTGAACAAAAATGCCTTAGTTTGGAGGCAGTTAGGGATCATGTTTGAAGCATCAGGCCTACAATATCACTTAAAAAAGGAGCTGGAGTTTGAGACTTTTGAGTATTTAAGGATTATAAGAATCGACAGGGTTTGGTTGCTTGAGACAATTTGAGCACAATGTTATGTCATCTGATCCCATACAAAACCACACATGTTGACTGATAGTTGTCCATTGATTATTGCTTTATTTATTATTTTTTCATTGGTCTGGTACATGAGTGTTGAGAGGAACGGAACTTGTGATGCATAGACTGAGTGAAAGACAAACATTATTTTGGTTCTTGCGCTGACCTATCACCATCTGAGAATGATTGCTTAAAAGTTCTTGTGGGAAGAAGTGGAACGCCAAACAAGTTAAACAACTACGCGGCTTAAACTTGTTAGGAGAGGAGATGGTCGACTTCTACACTTACCAATGGCTTGGAACTTTTTTTCATATTTAGGTCCATACCTCCTTAATCCTTCCTTTGTTTAATCCACCATTTCTTTTATTTTTATTGATGTGTTGCACTGCAGAGTATTAAAAAAGTACCACAATAGAAAACTATAGGAAAAAGCTATGGTTGCATTTCTAATAGAGGATTTGAAATCAGTAGATTTGAGGCTCTGATATCTGAATGAGAGACTTTAGGAAGAGGAGATGCCAGAGGTTGCATGTTATGAGTCAGACTCCTGTTACTACTACAAAAATATTTAGTAGGAAGGATTTTTTATAGAATCTTTCACTAGGCATTTCTAATCCATATATAGAAGGCTGAAAATTTGTCTGAATTTGTTGTTCAAATCCAACATTAAGTTATGAAATCCCTAAACAATAATTTTAGGATGCTGAGTCAAATCGAAATCGAAATGCACCAATTCCAATCCCATCTATTCGAAGGAGCCCAAATTTAATTTCAATTGCTATTACTGTTATTGTCAACAAATAGAATGTCATGTAATTGTAGATGGATCTGATTCTGTGTTTCTCTAAATTTTCTTCTCTTCTATCCATGGGTTTGATGACAGATGATGGATCAATTTGGAGCTGGGGCTACAATAGATGTATCCTTTAGACGACACCTTTTTGCTTCTATTGCATTGAACGTCTGGAGCATGAAATTTGCATTACCATCTTTTTCTCTTCCTGCTTGCTATTTTTGTACTTGTGTATTCATCCTTAACTGTTACATGGATGGCCAACTTGGTCTCAACGCAGAGAATTCTTTAGTTCCCCGAATGTTAGAGGGGTTTCTTGAGTTGGGCTCACCTAATTCTCTGATGGGTGAGTCAGGAACAAGTAGTAGAACCCCATTGAAGGTATGGAGTTCATTATTATGTTGTTGTGCCTGAAAAGAATCTGGCGCTGTTTAGTCCTTACATGTTATGCTGCATATCAGTCAGTTTTTTCAGTCCCTGTCCCAGGTTTCTGCTGTGAAAGCTGGAGGAATGATGTCGCTAGCAATTGACGATCTCGGAGGTCTATGGATGTGGGGCAACTGTCCTCAACAAAACAGCTCCAGTGAAGGGGCATTTTCACTTTTCAACAGTTCGGCTCCAATACCTGTCTGGGATTTCCATGGCCACACAGTTGTTAAGGTGGCTTGTGGGAATGAGCATGTTGTAGCATTAGTTAGTGCTGGAGAAACATATACAGGCAGTGATCTTATATGCTACTCCTGGGGTAACAATAACCATGGCCAATTAGGCTTGGGAGACAACAAGAGCAGACTACATCCCGAAGTTGTTGAAGCTTTTAACTTGGAATCTCCGTGGGCAGTTTATGAAGTTGCATGTGGGGCTTTCCACACGGCTTTACTAGCTCACAAAAAGATATCTGCTGATGCGTTAGAAAGTTTGTGCTGGACATTTGGTTTTGGGGATAATGGGCAGCTTGGTCATGGAACCACTAGAAGTTCTTTGTCACCTGAACCTGTCGAAGGATTGCCAGATAATGTATTCCTGATTTCTGTTGACTGTGGCTTGTTTCACACTAGTGCTGTGTCATCAGACGGAGATGTGTGGTCGTGGGGAATGGAGAAAGGCCTGGGTCTCTGCCCTGATGCTAGTTTTACTGGAACTGATGCTGGGGATGCTATTTCTCCATTGTTGATTGCTTGTGATAGGCTATATGGACCTAAATTTCCGGAACCTGTTCAGGTTGCATGTGGGGCGGCTCATACCATTCTTATTGCTGATGCTGGATATAAGCTCTGGTCTTGGGGCAGGGGATGGAGTGGGGTCCTTGGAAATGGTAAGATGGTTGATTGTTATGCTCCAACTATTGTGTTCTGGCCACCACTAGCAAAGGACTTTAAGGAAGCGACCTTGGACAATGTTGGTATAGATAGAAAGAGTGTTGGAAAAAATTCCGAACAAATGATAGAGATGGAAAAGAGACTGTCTGTGGCAGTGGAAGAGATGAAACTCCTTCGTTCGAAACTTTCCACAATGGAACAATATGCTAGCATCCTCCATGGTTCAATTTTTGGAAAGCCTTTTGAAGAGCAAGATATTCCAGTCTCATTACAGAACTCGGGTACTTTTGACATTGCAAGAGAGTGGGAAAACATGTTGGAGTCATCGGATCGCGGTAAGCTTGTTCGTTTGGAGATGTTTTACCGCAACATGCTTGCCGGTGTTAAAGATAAGTTGATGAAGAAAAGGATTCAGGAAATTGTGAAGGAGTGTCTCAGTTCTTCAACAAGCAGAAATTAGTCAAGAAAATGATGATAATCAAGTTTATTTAGATATTATAAGTTTGAGAAAAATAAAGGCTGGTTTGATTGTAATTCCAATACACGCTACAACATTGTTTTAATAGTGGGTCTTTGGCGTAACGATAAGGTAGGTTTGTACACTTTACTGTTTTTTCATTTCTTTTAGAATATTGTTGTATCCAATGAAATTGATGACGACGAAGTGCCATGCTTCTCCTATGTAACACTCAATAGAACTGAGGTTGTACCAAGTTTCAAACAAGGAAAAAAATATAAGAACTGGGAAACTTATGCAACACATTGTAAGTTGTAGCAACTTTTTTGTTTGAGAATATATCTTTTATATAATAAAGTGGCTTATAATTCAAATCTCAAAAGATAAACAAAATAATTTTTGCTATTCGCGGTTTAAATTGTTTTAAATTTTACTTTAAAGTTAATTTAACGGCTAATATTGACACCCTAAATTTAATAAGAAAAAGAGACTCCTAAAAGTGTGTTTGGAGTGATTTTTTAAAAATACTTCTATAAATTATTTTTCATAAGTACTTTAAAAAAATAATAGTATTTGAAACCGTCCTACCACTACCTCTATTACCGCCGCCGCCACCCTCGCCACTACCGCCACCACCGCCACCACTAGCACCACTACCGCCAACATCACCATCACCATCACCATCACCACCACCGTTGCAGCCACCACCACCACCACCGCAGCCGCCCCCACCACTACGGTCATTGTCACCCACCATAATCATCAACGTCTCCTACCACCACCAATGCCTCCCACCACCTCTCACCCCTATGACAAACCGATATTTAAATTCATTTATCTCTTCTCTATGTTTGTGATTTGATTTTAGATATAAATACAAATATGTTTATTATTTACTATTTTTTGTATTACACTGTGTCTTCATGCACAAACAATAACTAGTTATATTATAAGGAGAATCATCATCCGTTCTTCTTTTCAATGAAGTAAATTACAGGTTACAGGAGTCGCCGTTGTTGAACTTGCTGCCAGTAAATCAGAGGCCATTTCTCTACACGAACCAATCCACTGCCTGGATTTTCTCCAATGAATTGCTTCTCTTCTGAGTATAAATATACTGCCCTTACGTTTCATAGTATAAAGTTGTAAATGAAATCAGGCTCCTAAAGGATTATTGTGATTGAGAAGCGAGGTTATATTTTTCTGTTGTATGTGGTGAACATCTACCACTAATAGCACATGAATGGTTGAATGAATTAAAAAAAGAGAAAAAAAGGAAAAAAGGAAAAAAAATATGACAAAAAAGAACTAGCTTACGCCTTATACCAACTCAATCTTGTGGTGAAAATTTTAGTAACCCTCATCCTTCACACCCACTTCATAGAAAGATGGAAAAAAAATCTAATTTCTCTCTTCTTTCTCTTCTAGGAAGAAAACAAAAGCCTTGATGTTATCAACTTTTCCACCTTTCTCTTAATTTTTATACAAGAACAAATCAAGTCGCTTTATTTGAGACTGACTTTTGCTGCTCTGCATGCATACTGGAATATTTGCAGACTGCACAACTATCACTAAGAGTTTGCAAAAGAAATTAGTACGTTGAAGGCAATAAAAGAGTTGTGAAGTAGCATATTTTCATGTAAACTTGGCTCATATTTCTGCACCTTGCAGTCACGGATGGAATTACATTAGGGCTATGGCCCCCTCAACTTTTCAAAGATACCCTATATTCCCCTTAAGTTTTTCAAAATTTTACACCTTTCCTTAAGTTTTCAAAAACTTTTGTTTGTAGGTTCATTTAATTATTTTATTCAAAAACTCTAATGGCTTGATCTTTAATAACAAAATGGATAAATTAATCATATGAATTAATGTTTCTCTCATAGATTAAGACATACGTTTATGAGTTTTAAATCCCGAGAGGGGAAAAAAAGAGAGAGAAAAACTACTTTAGTTATACATTTACATATATATCATACTTAAAAAATAATTTTTGACAACATTTTATTCGTAGTTATTGTATCATATAATTAAGGACAGAGTAAGTGTACCATGACATTGTCAGAAATTAATTTTTACGATGCCAAGTAAAAATCAATTTTAAAATTTTTTAGGTTTTATGACCTAAACTAATTTTTGCAATTTATGTGATATAAAAGTTGATTTTATAGTTCTATAAAAATAAATATTTTGTATTAAAGATAACTTGTTCTATAATCATATAGACTAAAATTTTTAATTGTGATTATTTTTATTTTGCCCCCATCATGATAAAATCTTTGTTTTAATGTCTTTAATGTACTCAACGACCAAAATCTAGCATGCCTGTATTGTTCGTTTGTTGCCAAGAAGAAATGAATTATTTTGTGTCTTCAATCATAAAACCCGAAAAGGTCTAGAAAAATTACCAATTATCCTTGTTTGGGACAATCTCTTATAGAAATTGTCAGCTAAAATCACCCTGTGAACATGTAATCAATAGGGAGATATTATAACTAATAATATAAAAGACTAAAAACCAAGAGCTCAACAATAATATGACATTTATTTTTCGAATTTAAGAAGTATAGCAATTATTATAGATTCATTGAGAGCGTGCTAATGTCCAACGCTTTGTGTTTAAAAAAGCATGGAAAATAATTTGTCATATTTTTGCGTTTTTGTTGTCGAAGCCATCCAATGATGACTTCTAAGTTCAGTAGATTATAAATTAGCAGTCTTTTGGTCATAAAGGAGAACATTGCTTATAATACATGCTCACAATGTTTTCGGTAAAATCAATAGAACAACATCAAAACTCTCACTACAGAAATGTAAGTATAATAAATGGCAGAACTAACAACAAACCTTTCTTCTCAGAAAGTATAAAATGACATAGCCAAGTGACTCCAAAACACTATGACTACTTATCTACAAAGTGCAATCCTTAATCCTGTGTACAATACTAACAAATTTCCAAATAGGCCTCTGTTCAATAGCATAAGAGTACAGAGGGACACTAAGAATAGCAAGGTGGAGGAATTAAATTCAAACAAGGAAAAAATTGAAGAGAAAAGATGCTAGATAAAAGCAACGGGAGAAAACAAAAACAAAATAATAACATTTATGAATAGTTCACAATATGTTGATGATATATTTACACGTATGTGATACTATAGTTTAAACTGACCAAAATTTCTTATGTTGAACCCAAATCGATCAAAACCCTTACCTCCAAAAATTGGTAAATATTTAATCATCTATGTAAGACATAATCATCTGAAAAAAGGAAGATTTATTAGGAAATCAATAGGTAGCATTTCTTAGGTTTTCTAAGAATATCATTTGAGGAGTACATCTAAATAATTGCCAAAAATAGTCGATCATAGACAGATACATGGAATACAAGCAATCAAACAAATCATTGTAGAATGTCAAGAATAAAAGGAAGTGAAAGATTCCTAACATATTCAATCAATCCAGAAGTTTGGCAGTAGCAAAGAGACAGAGAAGGCTTTTAAATGTGTGAGCTACGAGCTATGAAACACGGATATAATGATATGACAAAATCTAAAAAAGAAAGATACAAGTACAGTTATTTAATAAAATATATTTAATATTTTTATTATTTTCAATCAGCATAATACTTGTATATTTTGGTAGTTCTTTAACACAATAAGAAAAATTAGTAATTCTTTTTAGTTTGAAGAAAATGTATATGGTATCATTATAGTATATTCACAACGTGAAGTGATTAATTAAAGAATTAAAGCTAACATTTATCGAGTCGGTTTATTTAGAAGTAATTTTTGCTAAAACTATAATGTAATAGATTTTTTTATGCTCTTTTGACATGTAATTGTAGATAATACTTAAAAAAATACTCATGTGTCTTTGAAGTATATGAATTTTTGTAAATGTATTGTATGATATGTGAATTCGAAATGAAATGTTAAAAATTCAACTCAAAAATTATATATATTACTTGAACACAAAAGTATCCGTGAAGTATCATAATATTTAATTGTTATCGGATACGTATCCTCGAGTATCCGACGAGAATCGTATCCAATATTGATACGTCGACCTCAACGAAATATCTGTGCTTCATAGACCACGAGTGTCTTTAAGATAGAGCCTGTAAAATAGAGGTAAAAACATTTACTTAAGAGGGAAAAAGAAAATCATAAAGATGACGAAGTAAAATGAACCCTCTTGGGAGAGAATATATCGAACTTGAACTTTAATTTCATAGAGGTTCATCTCGGAAAACTTTTTTCGTTGGAACCAACTCCGTTGGTCCATCGCAAATCCCAATAAAAAGATACCCCAATAATGTCTCTCGGTCAATTCATTGATAACATGACCCAAAAATTCTCAAATGATAGCTAGCTAACAAAAACCACAAAACAAAGAGGGCTGAACATTTTAACAAATAATGTAGGAAACCAATAACCCGACATCCAAGTCTCGATGTTTCAAAGTCGTAAAGCCCATGACTTACGACCTATGTTAATACAGGACTTGCAAAAAATGTTAGAATGAAAGACCAATTGTCCTCAACAAGCTCAACTATTGATTCAGGACTTGAAAGAATGTCCCTCTGCAATCCCGAGTCAGTCGGCTCCGCACCGTTGAGAATTAACTTAATAGAAACTGAAATGTAGAGAATTTGTTAGTTGAGGAGAGGGGTTTAAAGCGTATCAAACTATCAAGTTAACCAACTCAGAATACACAAAGTCTAATACGTTTGGCATGAAAACTTGAATCAATTAAATGGATAATATTGGTTTTATGGGATGCATTCCGTGTACGGGCTTTTGAAAGGCTAATTGACTTTTAAAGGATAAATTAGGATTAAAATAGAAAAAATATGTTTTTTAAAAAGATTTTTTAGAAGTAGTGTATATAGATTTAAATTTATTATAATTACTATTTACTTAAAAATGTTTATTTATTATATCTTGCATTGATTGATATATAACCTACAATAAAAGTATATAAAATATTTAATCTTGAAGAGTGTACGATAAGAATTCTTGAATCTTTAAGGGTA
>CM042198.1:16814278-16838425 GCA_023539305.1 Ilex asprella | reverse complement strand
GCCTCAAACCCCCGATATCTCCTCGCCTCTCAATTTCATGGTCACGTGGCAATACCCTTCGCGTGTCAGTCTTCCGGCAACCGGGGTCTGAAGTCGTGGACGAAGGTGGAGATTCGGATTGTGAAGTTGGCGGGAAAGTGGTGGAGGTGAAGCTCGGCACTGCAGATGGTGAGTTTAATGAAGTGCAATGGCGGAGGATCGCGTACGGTTCGGTTTCTCCGTTTGCTTTGCTTCAATCTCGGAAGAACTCCATGTCGGCTCTGTCGAAAATGTCGATGGACTCGTCTCCCTATAGTTCTGAGTGGTAATCAACTTTATGAACCTGGAATTTGATTAATTTCACCCACATCTATATATTACCATTATTATATATATATATGCATACATACATGAATATATGAATTTATATAACACATGAACACTACATTATTTTGGTATTGTTTGTGATGTATTGAGAATTGGACTTTTTTAGTCATTAGTGAGTTCAATACACATAACCAGATGAGAAAATTGTTATAACTAAATGAGAAATATAGTCTTTCGTCTTCTTACCCGATACTTTGTGAAAGAATTTTTCTTCCTTACCCTATCCGGTGGTATTTTACCTGATTTCCTACCCGATTAATCCGATAGGAAGTTGGCTAAATACTTTTGTAGCTATTAATTTTTGGAGCATTTTAACAATTCAATTAAATAGCATGTACCAATTTAACAACACAATAAATCAATAACACTAAAACCTAAAAAAACTACAACAACAATTATAACAAAATATAAGAAAGCATGAACATCAGTCCATTATAATTGTTACACAAATATAATAACAATTATTTCAAGTTTAAATCATATGAAACACATTAAAATCATAACTACTCCAATAGATCACCACTTCACCACAAATCAAGTAACCTACACAAAAAATAAGTCTATATTTTTTAGCAACTCAAAGATTCGCAACAATAACAATGGTATAATATAAATTATAAATTATATTATAGCACACAAATACTCTTATAATTACTAAAAAAAATATAAAAAATTGAAATATAGTTTTTGAGGGGAGGGGAGGGTAGGGTGGGGTAGAAATGCGGAAATTGATGGGTATTCTGCATTCCTACCCGATTTAATCGGAAGACCAAAAACTCTTCCGTATTCCTACCTGATTTTTGTGACTAGCCGTTCAATCGGGTCGGGTAAAAAATTGCGGCCAATCGGAAATTTGAACACCCCTATGTGCAAGTTAGGATAGTTGTCAACATTCCCGAAAAATGAGTAGTTAGTTTTTTCGAACTAATGCATGTAGAATATCACTCATCTATCCACACTTGTCAAGATGTAGAAGGTTTTTGAGTATGATCATGCTGATAGATAAGAAATGAAGACCATGTTTTGTGATATCATTTATAGTTCTTTTTATTTGCTTGTTTTCATAGGATGTGCATTGTTGAAGTATTGGAGGTAGCTAATGGCAAAATTGGACATCATAGCTGTGTCAAGCTTTCCCTTTACATATTGGTGATTAATGTCAAAGCTGTTGTTACTAATCAGCTAGTTCTAGTTTCAACTAGCGTGAATCTTTACTTATTAGCCTAATATTTGATGAATCTGCCTATAGCTCTGTCAAACATATCATCATTACTCAGTTGTTTAATGTTACGAAGGTAGCTTATTGAAAAATGACATATAGCTAGAGCTTGAGTGTGAAATCCTTCCTAGTTTCTCAGCACAGAAATTTGTCAATCTTAAAAAAGGATGTATACGAGAGATCTTAGCCCAAACACAAGGTTCTACTTCATTAAGGAAAAAGAAAAATGATAGCTATTTACCTGTTCCATGTTGGTTTTTACCTTACTTTAGAGTGAGTAGATAGTGTCTTCTAATTTGGCAGTAAAGAAACCGAATATGATTTAGCCCCTAGCCAAAAATTCTAGTGTAGAATAGAAAAATTAGAAATTGACAGGAATTAGCCCTTTTTATCTCTTTGATAACACAATAAACTCTATATTGGATATCACACCTCTCCTTTTTCCCCACCCTTGTCCTTTTAGTTTTGTTTTTAAACAACTAGTCAAATTCACGTGACTCATTTTAAACCATAATTTGATTTTTTGTTTTTATTTGCGAACCATTTGAAATATATGTAGTAAAGGTTAAGAAATTACAGCATGTAAAAACAGTTTAATATTCAAGAAACATGATATATAGGATTCACATGTATATGATTTAGTATATGTCATTAATATGACGATAAAAATCCTTATGGTATTTCAATCCTAATAAAACACAAAAGCAAATAATTGTCTTGAAAATTTCTGGTTAGTTTGATATAGGAAATTTTGATACCTTACGCCAACAAAATTGGTGACTTTTGGGTTATAAATCCAACCACATATTTGAGTCACTTAAGTAACTAACTAAGGAAAAATTAATCTGTTAGGAATTAATTTTTGGTTTGTAGATCAAAACTAGAAAAGTCCAAAACAATTAAGTGGTCAAATGAATTTTGTCTAATCTTAGAGAAAGTATGAAGAACTTGATGAGTGTTCCATGATTAAAAAGGATTTGGAAGTCAAAGATCCTAGTAGGAGGGCTAGAATTTGTGTTCTATGTTCAAAAGGATTTGAAAATCAAAGTGTCTAATGGTAGGACTAGAATTTATATCCTAATAGGATATTGAAGGAATATGGAAGTTAATTATTAAGGATACATTTGAGAAAAAAAGTATGATCAAAAGACCTGTTAGGTTATAATTGACTTTACAATATTGGTTAGGAAGAAAATAAGAAATGAAGAGTTTTCTCAATTTGTTGACATTTATAAGTAATATAAATTTATTGAAATCGACTTATAAAATCCCTTCTAAATGATGAAAAGGGTCCATCCCTTTTGTTACCCTTAGAAGCCTTAAAATAGAGCCCATGAACAATGAAACTAATGCATTGGTACCATAGTTATCAAATCGTGTGTCGGAAGGCGTATCGTTTTTTAAAAATAGTGTATTGTATCGTGCATCGTAAGATATGATATAATTTTAAATAAATAATAATAAAATATATATACCTTTGAAAAAAAATCATACATTCATAAAAACATAGCATTTCATAATACTCCACCAACTATTCATATCATCAACATAGTCCACTAATATTATAATGCAAAGTTCACAATCATAGTTCACTAATTCAAACTTTAAACACCAAAGAGAATGGACTTTGTAAATAAATTAAAAAATTAACATTAGTAAGACTCAAAAATTTTGATACAAAAAAAAAAAAAAATTGGCTTTGTATATAAATTAACATAATTTCTTCCATTGCACATGATCACATATTTGTTGGAGTACCTGCCTAGCTCAAAACAACGTCGCTCCGTAAAAAAAAATTAAGTATACCTAACCCAAAATAACGTCGTTCTGTAAAAAAAAAAATTGCATTTGTACGTATCGTAAAAACGTATCGTGCATCGGACGATACAACACAAAAACGATATAGAACTACGAACCGTATCGTGATGTATCGTACAATCCGTATTGCGTATTATACGATACTAACAACTATGATTGGTACATGATTCCCTGGTAGACCCCACTTTGGAAGAAGCACCAATTTCATTCCTATTGCAATATAACTATCAAGCACATTTCTCTGCAAGATAACTTCTTGTAATTTACGATAAAACAAGCTGTATTTTGTCGGTTTTCTTTTCCCTTTCTGCTCATCCTCACTCTTTCTCAACACTATAAGTGTTGATTAGGTTTGAGGCCAACCCCCCCCCCCCCCCTTTCCCTTTTCCCTTCTAATGTTTTAAGAGATTCCAGTACCTTATTTTATCTGCTTGTCAATTTTTGAAAGAACAGTCACACTTTCTGAAACAATCAGGTGGGAATATGTGATGGAGTATAGCAAGGAGATAAGTTCTCTTCTTTGTAATCCAAAATTGCCTCCCACATCGGTGATTGAAGACCCAAAGACAGTTTTAGAGGTGAATCTGTCTTTTGAATGGGCTTGTGACTTTCTTGTTGTGCTTTGACAACTGTCCATTTAGTTTGGACAGTAAATGTGTACATTTGTGGAAGCTTCCTTACTCAACTGGTGTTGGATTTACACAGAAATTTGAGGAGCCAACCTGTTTGAAAGCTGCATGGGAGCTGATGGAAATATTTTATACAGACAAGCAATCTCAAGCTTGGCTTCCTGAACGGCTTATTGACTGGTTAGCTGTAAGGATTCTTTTATTTGCTTAATTTGTCAGCTCAATCCATTTTTGGAATTTCTCTTTTCTTGGAAGAAATCTTAATATCTAACATATTAATGCTTGTATTTCTCGACAGGATTACGATAGTCTGTTTTCTGGAACTTTGCCAGCAGTCCATTCGAAACTCGTGGACTTTCAAAACAAACTTTTGACTTTGCAGGTTTGACAATGTCCTGATGTTTCGATCTCCTTGCTTGAATTGCTTCCATCTATGTTAATTTAGAAAAAGAAATAGAATTTGCTGTTTCCATAATTTTGGCCTTAGTGGGTTTCTTTGACCCTTTCTCATGTAGCAAAACTTCTTGTGGCACTTAACTGAAACTTGCAGGAGGGTTTAGGGAGGAAAATACCCTTTATCCACTATGTCCTTAAAATAATAGTGCAATAGCTGCCATTTTTCCTTTAGTATTTTTTCTTTCTGCATTAAGCATTATGGATGAATAATTTCAAAAATTATAATATTCTTGTTAACTTGTCTTCCTCCGCATTTGGGCATCCTAGAATTTTGGATCGGTTCTGTTTTGGCTGAACTATTCACACAACCTGGTCCTTTCAGAAATTTTCAGTCTATACGAATTTTGTCCGAATTCCTTTTTGCCTAGTTAGTTATTGGATTTTTTTAGTGCATGCAATCCTGTGTAGGTAAAGAACAAGTAAGATTTAATGTTAGGATGGTTTTCTCAGGCAGTTGAAGATGATCCTAAATACTGGGAAGCAATAGCATCAGCACTGGCAGTTGGATGGCTGGGGATTGTGGTAAGTGTTGTTATTCTAATTTTTTTTTGCAGTGGTGGTGAAACAAATGTGAGATTCATAGTTCTCACTTGCAGGTGAAGCTGTTGCGCTTACATGGATCTTATCAGTTTGATCAACTGGGGAATCGTGAGGTTAGTAAGAACCCATTAGTTGTGCATTAAACATGAGAGGTGTACTTAAAGTCAGTCTACATGGCCTCTCAACGTATTCCTATCATTGTGTGTTAAGTTTTATCTTACCATTTCTTGGTTGCCTGTCCTAATTCTCCATTCCACCTTTCTTGGTTCAATACATGTAGGGGGCTATTCTATTTGCCATATTCTCAAGTTTTTGGTAAATTATATTGACACCCTTGACATTGGGCGAAATAAAATGACAACCTCAGGGCATTTGAGAATGGCATGGAGGCCTCTTATCCATAGTTTTAAAAACCGGTCTGGACATCAGCTCGATAAGGTGATTGGGTCAATGAGTTAGTGGTTCAACCGTTGAGTCACTAGTAGAACTGGTAATATAAAAAAAATAAAATTATTAATGATAATATATATGACAAAAAATCACAATAAGTATAAATGAAAAGGAATTATAATTATAAAATCACTAATCCGACTTCTGTAAAAGGGCCACGGTGGAATTTGACTTGAGATGTGGATTCTACATTCTGCAGTACCCTCGCCATCCCAAAAACCGCAAATAGAAAGAATGAAAAGGAAAGCAAAAATAAGAAGCAAATAATATGAATGGAAAAGATTTAAAAAAAAACTGCTCTTAATTGCATAATTATTGAAATTGCTAATCTGTTTAATGTTGAAAATTGTAATAGGCCAAAATTTATACAAATCAATTAAATTTAAACTAATAGTAGAGAGAGAGAGACTTCGGAGGCATGAGAGAGACTTCGAAGGTGCACGAGAAAGAGAGGCAGAGTGGGAGAAACACAGATGGTTGATCAAATTTGGGCAAATGCCCTAAAAGGCTGAAATCTTGTCTTTTATAGCATTTATATTAATCGGTCCGTTTTGTCTAAAATCGTTCGGTTCCACGGTTTGATAAAGAACCGGCCTGGGCTGTGAGTTTTCTCTGGTTCTTATGGTCAAACGATCTAATAATATAACCAGCCCAATTCAGGTTCCGGTTCATTGAGTTACCATGTCAACCTATTGGGTTAGGCTGGGTTTTAAAACACTACGCTTATCAGAATTTTTCGTTAATGAAATAACTATTTTATCCTTATTTTATTATGTTAAAAAAATTATGGAATTTACAAACATAATTTTTGTCGATAGTAGTGAACCATTAACTACTGCAAAAGCTTAAGCTGATAAAAAAGAAGTAATGAATAATTATGTTCTTCAATACTCCCTTTCACTTGCAAGTTAGATTTTGTGCCATACATGTAAAATTCTATTAATTATCAAGACCTCCAGTTGTACTAACATATTAAAATATTTAACTCAAAATCAATTGACTATAAGTGGAGAGACATACAAGGCTCATCTAAAGCATCCAACTCAAAACTAATTGGCTATAGGTGGAAAGGTCCTCAAGGCTCATATACAAATTAAGGATGTGTTGTTATATCGAGTTTGGAACAAACACTAATACTCATCGTATGGGTGACCCCCCACTCGCACGTGGAGAGGAACAAATATGAAATACATTATCAAAATATAAAAAAGTGTACCTATGACACGAATAAAGGGGCAATCAGTTAATATAGGAGAAGATTCTTGCCCAAAGCCTCTTGTAGTCCAACTCTTATATCACATTAAACTACCAACTATTCGAAAAGCTTAAACTTGTAGCATAAGCATTATATACTTTAACAGATATGAGCTTGGAATAAGTCTCTATTAAAAGTTACAACTTACAACACACAAAAGTTAGGCCTTCCGTACTATTTTTGCAATGTAAGGGGTCTCCATATTATTTCTCCATGATGAGGATATCAATGTAATTTAACTTCATTGGCTTTTTGAGAATAAAAATTCATCATTGGGGATGAGTAATGCAGTGAGGAAGCGGACAGTATCTTACATTGTCATGAAAAATTTTATACATTTTTAAAAGAAAATTTTCCTATTTCACCGTCTTGCCAAGAGGCCAAGGTTGCTTGCTAATTCTTAGCAAGGAAAGTGGAAAAAAACAAGCAAGATTAGCACCAGGTGAGCATGAAGGAATCGTTCCCTCTTCGGCTTGTGTCCTCTGTCATATTACAGGTGCCGCGACAACTTTTATTAAGTCCGAACAATTGTCGACCACCAGATCCTTGAACTATCAGTAGCATGTCTCTTATCATCTGCCCTATTAAATCTCTAGAGTCTGCACAGTTGATTTCATTTAGCAAAATGATTTCCACCGGACCTTTGATTTTCCCATTAAATGGCATCTGTTGGTAGATTCAAGTACAAGCTTCCCTGCCAATCTATTACATTTAACCAATAGTTGCTTTTTTTTTTTTTGCTTGAGCTTCTCTTCTTTTAACCTTTTGAAATTGTAGCTTACATCTGAGTCCTCAACCAAACCAACATTGTTTTTCCACAATGCCTTATTTTATATGGTCTAATGAAATAATATTCCTTCCGTGTCTGTCTCATCTTCAGCCTTCACTGCTCTTTACTCTTGAATCAAGATTTTATTTCCCCTTAATACGACTTACCCTGCGCATATGCACACTTGTGTGTGATGCTCGAGAGAGAAAAAGATGATGATGGTGATGATGATAGTTGGCTTGAACCCTTTGCCCAGTTACAATGCATGGTGTTCGAAGCTAAACAAGATATGTATGGTATTCTCCAGAACATTTAGTTGGAAGCATCATAATTCTTATGCATGTCATTATTTTATTAGTTTTATTCTATTAAAATGATCCAGTACAAAGTGATTAAACAATGTCTCCGTATGACTATGACTATGTGTGATTTTGCATTATATATATCATACGCCTTTCATCTGATCTAAACAGACAGAGAATGGATTGGTCGAAGCAGTTGCGGTTCTGGTTTCAAAAATGCCACGTATGCGTCCAGATTTACCAGCTGGAAAGTTAGGGGAATGCTATAAAACCAAGCCTGATTTTGTCAAGGTAACTTTGGATATTTTGGGTTTGTTTTTAATTGATCAAAAATATTTTCTCAAAAATAGTTGGCTGGGATTCCATGGGTAGCTCCAAGCTCCAAGCTCTATATCATCTATGTTTTGTGTGGACTATCACTGTTTCGGAAGAAGAAGTAAAGGAGTTACCCTTTGGGATTGTGCAACTTTTGCTATTATTTGGGTAATTTGGTTAGAGAGGAAGGAATGCAAGAGTGTTTGAAAATAAGTATGAGGGTGTTGATGATTTATGGAACCGTATCTACTTGTTGGCATCTTTTTGGGCGTCTATGTCAAAGGATTTTGCTCCAATTCCTCCCTTCAGTATTGTGTAAAGTTGGCATGCGGCTTATGAATGAACTGTTTTGTTTTTTCTTGATTGGAACTTTTTGTAGTGCTGCTGTTTTGTGGATGGTGTATGGATGCCTTGTCCATATTACCATTATGCTCGATATTTTCTTACATTGATAAAATTGTTGTCTTCTATCAAAAAAAATATCTCCTTAATTCTTGATGCACTTCATGTACTAGGCATGGGAAAAATGGCGGGCACAAATATCTAAGCTGGACTGTAGTGCATTCTGGCTTGAATGTGATCACCACCAAACTAGGGGAGGCTTGAAAAATATGCTTCAAATCATGTTGGGAAATGCTAGTAGTCTCAGCAATGCAACATTTAATTGGATTGAGCTGTACATTTCTCATTTTCTTTACATCAGACCTTTCACTGTGGTTAGTGCCTATTATTATCTCCTTATTCTTCACATTTTATGCTTTAAACTTGTGTGGTTTCAAAGCTATATAGATTAGACAGTTGGGCATTAGCACTTCTATTGATGAAGATGGCTTTTGACTTCTTAGTCTGATATAGGGTTTAGAGAGCATGTACAACCTAGCTCAGAAATGCATGCAGTTAAAACCAGTTTCCAGTCCCCATAAGTTGATGAGGCTTATAATTGGAATTCTTGGTGAAAATACAGAGGTGAGAAATATGCATTGACGTCTTTACAGTTTCTTTGAAACTCGTTGGTTGTCCTTTTATCAAGCTAAAAAATTATCTTTCTTTTCTTTCTGCTTCAGGTTGTGTTGGCAGAATGCTCAAAATCATTTGGCCCTTGGTAAGCTGCTATTTTAGCTTCTGTTTTAATACAAACTTCCATGGTTTAGCCTTGGTACCCAGGCAATGGGGTGGTTAAATATTTTTCCTTTTCTCCTTTGTAGCTTTTGGAGGTTTAAACTACTTGATAGTTAATACTTAATAGGTCTGTAGCATGTGACTATTAATTAGAGGGTCAAGAGTTGGTGAATGTGCTCTATTGAAATGACCTTCACCAGTTAGCATGTGAGATATTTCTGCACCATTTATATCTGTATAGATTATACAATGTGAATCACATTATGTGATGTATATTACCCTCTTAGAGAGGTTGTATCTGATATTGAATGATTAGGACATCTCAAAGTTGGTTTATATGGTTAAGACTTAAGAGGCCTATCCATTTGAATTTATTGGCATTCATGTTTGCTAGCACCACTTGTGAGCCCAAGGCCCATGTGAGGGAAGGTGCAAAAAGAGCTTAATTCCCACATCAAATGATTAGAGTAACTTAAGGAATTTTTTTATATGGTTAGAGGGTCTTTGCATTCATTACCAATTAATTTTGGGTCGGATGTTCCAACAATCCTTTTTCCAAAATAATGCCTTCCCCTTTTTAGCCAAGTGAGTGGTGGCTGCAGAATTAATCAAAGCTATAGGGTCGAGTATTGAGGGGAATCTTCCCAGATAACCAATCACACTTTTATTTTTTAGAAAACATAATCCATCACTAGATAGCCTGAGGAGGTGCATAGTTCAGTTTCTAGTAAGGGGGCATGGGGTTTATAGGTTGTCCCCACGCCCCCCATTTCATTTTGATCCAGTGTCAGGGATGCACAATGGGAGGTAGTTTTGCCACTGGATCCAAGATCTCTAGTATGACTTCCTAGAGACTTTACCAGGTGGGCTATTGACACCTTTAATGCACGTGTACATCCTTATGACTTGTTTAAATTACTTAATCCAGATCATATTTTCCTTTTAATAGGATGATTGCCCATGCTGTAGAGTTGTTGACAGCGGGGAGCACTGAAGCAGAAATTCTTTTACATGAAGAGCGGCCTAATCTGGGGGGAATCAGCATAGAGGAGCTCCATCGACTTGTTTATGCTCAAGTTCTATCTTCTAACGTTTTAATGTGGCAAGTGAGTGAATATTAGTTTCAAGAAAGGTTGTTTTATTTTTCTGTTAAAAGTTGGTTTTTAAGTGAAAGAGTATCTGTCCCAAGAAAAAACTTACTGTGGTAGCTTGGGTTGCTGCAGAACTGGGAACTTCAGGATCGCATTTTCAGGATCTCTTTATTATTAACCCAAATAACTATTATTGCTGCACATGTCGATTGTGTTTGTTTATTATATTGACACAGATCTTGAGGAAAAAATGAAAGCCTGCTATTTTCAATTCTTAAGAAAATTGATTAGGAAGGAGCCTGTTTGAACTAGATCAGTATGAATGGGACCAACTTCAACTGAATGTGATTTCTACTGACCCTAAAGTTATCTCTATCTAGAAGCTTTCCCCCTCTAAACTCTATACTGGTGCACCATCTGAAGCTCTGGGATTCATGAGAGACACCTTTCTCATTTGTCATTGTTGGAGTCACACAGTGAAGTGATAAATAATTTATTTGATTGGTTCCTGCAATCATGGAAGAGACTAAGTTTTTTAATTTTGGGAGTGCTGCAAAAATAGAAAGGAACAGTACAATGTGCCAATTTGCTACTTTCAGATAGTTTTTCTTTTCAAATTATTTTAATTTGGTTCCCAGAATCCTCTTGAGCTTCTTGAGGGAAGGAGTGATTAATATGAGTATCAATCTTAGTATCTCTCTCTCATCCTTTAGGTTACCAGGCCTAAAAAGAAGAGTTTGAGATGAATTAGGCAAAACCTGTATAGAATTATGCTTGCATCAAATGAAAATAAAAGTTGACTTGAGCAGGCAAGATTAAAGGCTTTGTTAAATTTAGGCATCATTTTTCTGTTTGGAAATTCCCCAGCAATGTACTCGAAGATGTGCTTGGTTTTGTAGAACTTTTCAAGTCCTTGCACATCTCAGAAATCATATTATGTTTATATGATGAAGTAGTTGATGATGACGATTTGTGTGAAGCAAGTGTTAGCATGTCTCCCTGTGTTCTTCTCAAGTCATTTCCAATCTTAGCCTTGCTATGCCTTATGCTTTTGACGTATCTATTGGCAATGCTGATTATATTAATTATTCTTAACTAATTTTATGCTTTCCATTTTACAGATTGCTCCTATATATTTGGCATCATGTATGAAGCAAGGAATGGGCTTGTTGGAGAATTTGTTGTACAAGCAACCTGTACAACATAATAAAGTACTGCTGAAGGTGCCCTATTTATCTTTTAGTCTCAGTTTTTCTTTTCCTCCACAGGCATTATCTATGAATTATTCTTGCAGAGTTAATAGCATCCACATCAATGCAGTTGTTCTGATTGACTGAAAACTTGCATTTCATTTAATGCAGAGCATAGAAATTTGCCGTCTCTATGAACTTGACAGTGTTGGTGCTAATATTATGAAGGTATGTTACTATGCTAGTAGTCTTTTGTTTCCTCTGGATGCACTTTTAATGCTTATTATCTATTTACACAAAATTGTTATCTACTTGTTAAATTCGTCCTCTACTTCAGTCATAGATGTTGATTTTAAGTTTGCAAGACTATTTGTATTTTTGTTTGTGGATGTTTGTATGTGTTCTTTTTTAAAGATGTATTGAAACAGATTGCTGGGGTACATCACTGGAATCATGGAAAGAAAGGTTCTGGAGTCTTCTGGCTTCAGCAAGCTCGGGATGAAGTTCATTTAAACAGAATTGCTCAACAGTTGTTTGATTTTGTTGGAAAGCCAGTTCCTGATGAAATTTTCAAGGTAATAGTCATAATTATTTTTTTGATTACATCCTGGTAAGCAGCAGTTGGGATTTGAAATTGAAGTTCATAAGCATGTAGTCATGCTGTGAAGGATTTAAAAACTTTTAAGTAGCGTGAAGTTGGCTATTAGTTCCATTTTATGACCTTTACTCATTCTCTGTTTTTTGTTCGTCTAGCAATGGGAAGGGTTGATTGAGTTGCTGGGCTCTCAGTGTAGGATTGCTGGTGGTCTCGAGTTTCTGCACAAGTATGTATTCATTCATCTGTGTGTTGGCTTTAATTTGAGCCTTATGAAGTAAAGTCATGCATTTTAATAAGCCATAATCTTCACTCTGCTCATTTTAATTTGTGATTTGATATTTGTGTTGCACAGGTATAGGGATTTCAAGCGATCCCTTCAGCAGGTTCATGATGGAATAGCTACAGATGCTGCACGGAAAGCTGCTGAAGCCCTTATATTGGTAAGTTTCATGGATAATCTTATGTTTTCAACCTATATGAGCCACAAGTGTCAAAGATAATGTACTTATTGTCAGATGATGAGAGTGTAGGACATAAAGATTTGCCATATAATACAATCTCTCATAAGATTTGATTCCAAGCATGTGAATTAGCAGTCCTCTTCACAGGAATCCATAATGTGTCATTGATTAGAGCTTTCTTATTAAAATGCTTTCTTGGGGGGGGGGGGGGATTTATCTTTAGATTTTGTTCTCTGCTATTTGAAGAGTATTTTTGACAGTTTTAGTTTTTATTCCACAGCTTATGAAAAACCCATCTACTCCTCAACGCTTTTGGCTGCCTCTTCTATTCGACTCGGTGAGTTGTTATTATTATATTCTTCAGGGCTTTGTTAGGGCTAGGAAAGTGAAGAACTTTCTCATCTTGGGTCCAAATTCTGTTATCTATAGAGGTGTGTGTAATTTGGGAAGCTTGTGTACCTAACTTTACCAGGCAACTAGATCGAAGTTTCTTTCGCCTGGCCACTTTGTAGCAGTAGGTTCTTTATCTTTTGAATTTAGTTCCACTCTCAAGAATTTATATTCCCGGCTTATCTGTAATTTTTATTTCAAAATGCTCGTTGAAGTTGATTCAGACCTTTTGTTGTTCAATGTATCTGCTATTAGTTATACATTTTTTTATGCCTCCATTGGTACATGATTCCTGATGTCCTCAAGTTTTGTGCAGTTGAAGTTGTTTAATTGGCAGGCGTGCCCGTTGCTGAATGTTTCTCAGACTAATCTGTTGTTGAATAAACTGCAAGAGTTGTCAATGGCAAGGTTGCGTCCCGATTTTTTTGAAGCAGACTTGCCACCTCAGGCCTTGAGTTCTGTCAGGCTGGCTCTTGCAACTAATCTAGGACGTGCTATCCTTGAGGAATGATGCTGTGTTGTTATCCAACCAATGTCAATGTGTAGTATGTTTCCTGTTTCCCCTTCACCATGCAGCTGTTGGTTTCATTATTTATTGTTTTACTTTTAGGCTATTTTCTTTCTTCTTGTGGTTTGAGCCACTGATGCCTTTACCTTACCTCTATACTTCAGAAACACCTCCTAAAGTTCTTGGGTTAAAATGCAACTGTTAATGAGAATGACAATATAGGACAAAACACTAATACATTTTTTTCATTTTTTTATTTATAGATTTTTGTCTTGAATAGTTTTACAAATTGGAAAATTTACATTGCAGGTAGGAAGAGAGAGCAAAAAAGGTTGGTTTACATTAGAAGAAAAGGAACAGACATAATATTTATAAGGTGTAAAAGTTATCTTGACATGTTATTTTATTGAAAATAACAAATGATAAAGTGTAGGTTTCCAAACCTCAGGGAGAGTTGAAGTGTCATTGGCACCTATTAAAAAAATGTCCGATAAAAAAATTCCACCAGCTTAAATAACAAGGGTGTAAAACATTATTTGCCTTTCAATCGTTTCCTGTTGGCACTTTCACCGCTTTTGTCCACGAACATACACAGCTTTCCTCGTCATGTAGAGTATATTGGATGTTTCTTGCATATGTAGCTGGCGTTGGTCACAGGATGGAGCTCTCTCATGGGAATGGAGTTTAGCTCTTTTCAGCCTTTATTTTTTTTCTGTTTTTACATTGCAGACTAATCGACTAAGCATTGTGCGTGATGCAGAATTCCGTGACCAAAGCAGCAGAAAAAGAAGAGAAGATCTACTTGCAGAATTGGTCTAGGACACCTGCAAGCACAGCTTCTGAAGAAGCCTAGCCCTTGTTTAACCTGTATTCCACCAAGAGCAAAATTCTAATTAAAGTTATGGTCGTGCTGGGCAGTCCTAAATCCACTGGGCACCGTATATTTGTGGTTGTGATGTATGACAAGACAGAATCGAAACATTGATAAAGTTGGCTTACCTTACAAGAGATTGTATCCTAGCTTTTTGCTGGTTGACAAGATAAAAGAGAGCTGAATTCAAAGACTATTTTCTCAGTGACTTTCTCAGCATCTGATGGGGAACCTCGTGTATGGAGTTTTTTTTTTTCTTTTTTTTCCCCCGATTCTGAGGTGTAGTTTGTTGTATCAAGTTTAGGGACTTTAATCCTTTTGATTTGAAATTTCAAACTGGTTAGTTATTGAACTATCTACTTAGCTTGTCACCCGAGACGATGATCATGATTTTACATTCGTTTAAGCTAAATGTAAAACATTCCCATCTCTTCTCTCTCCCACAATATGCTTCACATTCATCCTACTACTAGATTTATGAACCAAATGAACAAAATGCTAACAGAACTGCCTATAATACACTCTCATAACCATTGCAAGTACATAAATCAACATAGGGCCTACATTTCCAAGACAATAAGAGGGTGGTAAGCCCTTTCATATTTACACAGGCAAAAACGGAGAATCTTTAGTTGATGAATGACAAAAATGCAGCAGAAAAGACACGAATGCATTGAAGAAAACTAAAAATATATCGACCACAATAATGAATGATAATAAATCCCGACCGCCTTCCTCCCGCAAGCCTCGGAAGTTGCCAAAAAATTCGAAACTTTTGCAAGCAGTGGGGTGAAGTTTCCAGGGCTACAAAATATACTGTACAGAAGTATGGCACTTGTGGAGACAACCCAGCTTGCAATAACCGAAGTCCAAGCATTGCAGACGGATTATCATGCCAATGTGTTAAATACAAGCAGAACAACAAAGAATGTTCTGCCAAAATGATACTCACATGTAAGGAGCCACTTGCGTTGTTCAATATGCACCATGCCTCAAGTCCATTACAGTTTCTTAGGCAAGTTGTATGTCTTTTTCAGAAACTTTGAAGCTGCATCATCATTCCGATAACACAAAACACGCAGCAGCGTGTTTGGTTCAGTTGGGTTCCATTGTCCTGATGTTGGAGGTAACGGAAGTCTTGACTTGGCAGAAGAACCATAAGTTTCCAAAGTCAAGCGTCTGAACCTGTCAATGAGGCTATCTGTATCAGTTCGGAAAAGTGGAAGGACATCCCTCACCACGGATGAAAACTTACTAATCACTTCTGGTGGCAACCCATCCCCATTTGCCCAGAACAAATCTTTAAGAGAGTTGAAATCATCCTCTATTATCTGGGAGTCCTGCCTGGTAAAAGCACGGGAGGGCCCCCCAGCAAACAAAACCAACAAGAAACCATCGAAGGAAGCTTTCATTATGTCGGCAATAATCCGTGTACGAACTCTTTCATGCACGGTATCGGATATGATTGTTAAGTTCTGCTCGAGCTCCTGAAGAAATGGTTCAATCCTAGAAGATGATGTCTCACCAATATACAAACCATCCCACAGAACATGACTCAGATCATGAAAGATGATTTTATAAGCCACCGCTTCACACAGTTGTTGGACTCCTTCTAGACAAGCAGATGGTGATATCTCAAATTTTTTCCCCAACCCATTTGAAAAATCTTCTGCATGAGCAGATTCAGAGTTCCGCAAAAGGGTGATTATCCTTTTTTCTAGAACATCCAATTCTGTCCGTAATCGTTGCAAAGTATTTATACGAGTGCATAGCTGTGGTACTCCAACAGAGTTATCCCCATTCATTGTTGCAACCTGAGACTTCCTCTTCTGAGAGTTCAGGGACTTTTCTTTCTTCTTCCACACACCTTGAAATTTTGTACTTGTTGTACATCTGGTTAATGCTGGCATGGTGGGAACATATGTGTTCCTTGATCCTACATGTCATATCAATAAAAAAAAAGGTCATTAGGATTTCAAAAACTAAATCCACCAGAAATCTTGTGTGAGCTATGCATTTAATTACCACAGCCAGATTTTGCCCTGGTTATGTAATACTGAAGACATCTGTCCAGACCAGCTATCAACTCAGGAAGCAATGCTGGATGCATTGGTATTGGCAGCTGAAAGAACGCATCCAAAGTTTCATCGAAAATTCGTAGTACTTCAATGGCAGACGGAGCATATCCTTCTTGATTAGCTTGGGGATTCCAGATCTATATAGATGTAGGGACGAGGTTAGTTTGTCAATCTAAAAATGATATCTAAATATATGGATGTGCTGAAAGTGGAGCCCCTGACTATAGGATAATGCATTTTTTCTTGTAGGTCACAACAACTATCACCATAACTGCCAAATCAACCCATGAGCCAAAAAAGTATACTCTGCGTATACTGGATCATATCAATATTCTTTAGGTGGTGGGCACACAATTAAAGTAAAATGTTGAAACACTACAACCAAAAAGCACCATCCGTTACAAAAAAATTCATGAAACTGAATATGGTTAATTTTTTTTAATACCTCACGCATCCTTCTATCACATCTCAACTTTGTAGAAAGATCAGCATAACAATTTCAAAATGTTCTCCAAATTGATACAGCCAACTATCTAGAAAATAGCCAGCTGCAGCAGCTAACATTCTCCCACAGCATACACAATATGTCCGTGACATTCTTTCCCTCACGGTTTAGAATCATACTTGAAGCCATAATTCAATTGCATAAAATCGGCCTAAAAATCCAAGATAATCTTACAATTTCAACTAAAGAAACATAATGTTCACTTCACATAGTTAACCCTTAACCCTTTTACCAAATTGCAACTCTTCTAAGTATCTTGTCACTTCCGTTCTATTGTTGCCTGCAATTTATTTAATTTTTGTTCTCTGTGATCCTGTACTAATTCGTTTCAGCATTGGAGAAGTTCCTTTCTTCTCATCTACACCAAAAGGATGAGCTGATACATTGGGCATTGTTTAGCCATATCTATTATACTTAACGAGAAGAGAATGGTCAAAAATATATAGCTGTAAGATGAAGCTTTTAATGTGCGGGCATGTGGAGAAGTGAATTACGATTTCCTTGTAAAAAAATTCTAAGGGACTATCGAAATGGGCACATAATATTGAAGTTTACAAATGATTTTGCACACAATATCCACACTCCACATGACTTTAATCATAAAGGACGGCCAAGTGCATGAAGTCCTCGCCATTGCTGAGTATGTATGGTGATGGTCAGATATATGCAAAGCCTTACCTTGACATGCAGAGGCTACTTCCGCTGCTCGAGCCCTAGACGCAAAGTAATGGAGTAACTTTACCAATGCACCAAGCCCACCCTCCCACATAACTATAATCGTACCTCTACAACTAAGAGGAAACAACTTTTACAACTAAGTTATTTAGAAAAAAACCATTATTTATTTCCATTTAGAAATAATGGTTTGTGTTGTGGGTGTCTTGTATTCCACTCCTAGTAGGAAACTTAATTGAAATTTGTTATTCGTAATGATTTGAAAAGGTTAATGTCTTGGAATTCCACTTCAAATAAAAGACCAATTAAAAAACATATTGTATTAGAAAACAAAAGTATTTTGGGTCTGTAACTGCTCCTAATTCTTTCTTTGGATATTGCTTGCTTTTGTTTGTTGTCAAATCTGTCTGGGGCACCTCATGGAAGAGCACCTCCTACAGATTTAAATACTTACTTTAAAGTAGTATACTTAAAGTCCTTGCCTTCTCTGATGTAGCCATTTTTTTTAGCAATGATATTCTTTTAGTTTTCGAAAAGTAATTTGGGTCTATAAATTGATTATAGACCACTTAGTTTCTCTTGAGAATATTGGCTCCAAGTTTGGGCATTTATGGTTGGTTCTATTTTCTTGGTTTGAAAATTTTGTGTAATCTCTCAGTGAAACTTTGCCTTTGCATTTTGCCAGTAGACATAAGCTTTCGAGCCAAACCACACATATTTGTGTATTCTATATTTTTCTATTTCGTTCTACTTGTTTGTTTATGGTTCCAAATCAGTTTCCTCCTATGAATAGAATAAAAAACACCCACAACAAATCTTCATCTTAACTTGTATCCCATCAAGCTATCAAAACCAGAGTGAACGAACTAATTGCCTTCTCCATAAATCTCTTAAGGGGATAACAGAAATACTAGAAGCGTCTATAACAAATCTCCACATTGACTTGTGTGCCAACCAAGCCTTCAAAACAAAACTGAATACAACCTGCTACCTTTTACAGAATAGAAAATATATTGAAACTTCGCCAACATTGATCACAGTGTCTTATCAATATCTTTTGCCAAACTATCCTATCACAACAATGTTATATATCTAGATCCATCGTAGATTAAGCCTGTTCTGACCATCAAATTTTTTTACATTGCATTTTGTTGTACTATTTTCAAACCAAAGCTCTAATAAGTGATAACAATATGTAATGAACAAAGGCCACAAATAATAAACAGAATAAAATAAAATAAAAATACAAAACACACAAATATGTGTGGTTCGACTCAAAAGCCTACATCTGCAGACGAAACTCACTGACAAAATTTCACTATCAACAAAAAGAGGTTACACAAAATTCTTTAATCAAGAGAATAGAACTAGACACGGATGTCCAACAATAGGGGTCAATATCCTCGAGAGAAACTAAGTGGTCTGCAATCTATTTATAGCCTAATACAATAAGTTTTATAATTGGTTTTTTATTTCAAGTGAAATTCCAAGGCATTCACCTTTCCAAATCCATTACAGTTTGCCTACCCACTAAGAAGCACATACATTTCTAAGGTGACTTCCCTTTTGGACACGTGTCTTCTACTGACACTTCTCAGACACATGTCCAACACTCCTTTTGAAAAGTACATAGTAAGGAAATAACGATCTTGCTTTTGACAAGTGTTCGATATTCCTTTTGTGACATGTTCAAGACTTCTTTGGTCATGATTATGACAAGTGAATTAAAATTTAGAAATTTAACGTATAATTATTAAGATTAATTATTATGTCAAAATTTCGATTAGAAGTTGGTTGAAGAGGATGACAACAAATTGTATTTATATGCACTTACTACAAACTGTCAATAAGATATGATGATTATTACCTACCATATATTGTGATTATTAACTACCAGGGGTGACACTTTTTAACAAAACATGATACTGATATGAAATACGCTGGTTAGAGTTACCAATTCTTAATGCGAACCAGAAAATGACATGATCCAGTAATACAAAAAATCAAAAAGTTCAGATTAATGTCACATATGAATAATTCGAATTATTCACAACAAAATCTGTTGAATTTGTATTATATACAGAAAATATTTGATTTTTTATAAAATTTTTTGGCATTTTTTATATGGAATTGTATGAATGCTTGTAGAATATTAAGGAATTTTTAGTTGATTTACAAAAATATAGACCAGAATTTTTTTTTAGTTAGATTAATGAATTTCAAGATCATGAGTCCCACATTATTTATAGTCAACTATTTGTTCAAAGTCCTAATTCCCGGCTTCGACAACAGCTTGAATATAAAAAAAAAAATCAGTCAATTCGCACAAATAATGGTATTGTCGCACCCAATATCCATCCAAAATAAAATGTCCTCCCAGCTCCCACCTTAAATCCTTCCTTCTAACAGAACCTTGCCCCATCAGATACTTCCTTTACATTCCCTGGGCCACAACTCCCTGTTGGACATACTTGGCAAATTGGCTCCCAATGGGATAGGGAAAGTTTGCCAACCATTTCCAATATAGGAGATCCCATGTGTTTAAGTGACAGCATGCCTCGCATGTAATCTAGAAAATACCGCCGCAGAAATTGAAGAGAAGATTCCTTGTAGATCAAGTTCCCGTTGCAACCCTCGATAAGTCGCAATTAATGACTTGATTAATAAGATGTCCTCTCCCTGCTCAAAGGAAGATTTCAGGATAAATGCAATCAAAACAAGGGACAATCGTGTTTTCTGATCTTGGTATGTATGATCAATTGAATATGGTGATAGTTCCGATCAGAATATGGATTAATCTCATTTCATGGAAGACCATGCAATAATCCTCCAGCATCATAGAGCCGATGTAAAGGGGTGACAGGACATTTTCTGTCCAATTGAGTTAGTACTGTTTCAGCAACAGAGATAAGTGGAAGATCCTCTTCTTGCGTACACACATTTTAAGACGTGATCATATGGGGCACGTGCCTTGATTTACGCATACAAAAGTGGAGACATCATTGGGCTAAAAGAACTTTCCAACCTACAATGGAGAATCATTTTCCATCTTTCTTGCGACTCCCATGCTTCCACACACACCATTTTTCTTTACAAATATCCTTTTCCTAGTGAACCCTAAAGGTACTAACTAAACAAAGCATGATTCAAGCAAGCACATGCCCTACAGAGACAACTTCTATAGGTTTACCATCGAATTCCCATCACTCATTATACACATGAATTCATCTATATTCATGCTGGCAGAACGTTTCTTGGATATGTTTTTTAAAACTTTCAGACTGCTGACATAAAATATTCATCCTCTCCTAAAGCTACCAACTCTTTTAAGGTATTTCACCTCCACCAATATTATTTTTAATCCTTATTTTCCTTGAGAGCCTATAAACTAAACTCAAGAAAGCCTTATCCCAACATTTTTGGAGTTGGCTACATGAATCCTATTTTGCCATTGTGCTTACGAGGACATACTTTATGAAAACAAATATGAATGCTTAAGGCATAGGAGTTATGCAACAAAGACTCAGAACTTTATCATGCTAAACAATATGAGAAATTTGACGAAGTTTGCCAAAAAGAAGGAAGTGAAAGGATAGTGACTCTTACAGTTACTATGAGACAAGAGTAAGACAAATCTCAAGCATAAATGGATTGCGCAAGAAGTTATTTTCAATTCATCAAGTTTTCCACAACAGTTTTACCAGTGGATAGTTAGTACGACATACCTCTTGTTGGAGATTCCTGTCAACCCACTCCTTCAGTCTGTCCAGTCTGGTTTTCATCCACACTTTCACCAGGTTGGCTATTGCAGTTTCAGCTTCATAAGGTGGCATCTCACGGATTACTGCCTTCCCCCCATCGTCACTGTCCACTGAATCTTCAACAGCAAACTGCACAAGATCTTTCTCCAACTTATCTGCAGCTCTCAACACTTGTACAGAATCTGGTGTTAACTCTGTAATACCCGAAATGAATTGCTTCAGTTCATTCCCATAACAAGCATGAAGAGTGGCAACAGCCACACCTGCAGCAAAAGGATGCCATCTCTTCAGTACTGGACTGAATACCTCCTTCTCATTAACTGCCAGCTCACCAACATCCTTTGCAAGGATAGCAAGGAGAGGAAGAGGGTTTGGATGGTTTCTTGATGCCCTTCTGCTTGAATCCGCCTTCTCCATTTTCTGCACGGATCAAACATTTCCTTAGCAACATATTCCAACTGAAATACAGACTATTCACCCAATAGTAGTCGGGTACTAACATGCCTATATACATCAGCAAATGTGTAGCAATAGATGACACAAAGTCCTTTATAACAACATGATTCTTTCAGATAAAATATACAAAGTTTGATGGTGACAGGTACCCTTTCAACAGAACAACCAAAAATGATCTTTTGTTTATCAATCGGTCTACAGGATAGGCAGTCTTTCCCTTTTGATTTTCATATATATCTTTAATTTACACTATATGACATGTAGTTTTCGAATTGAGAAACTCCTGAATCTGTACGTGATAAAATGAAATAAGAAATGCAGCTATATGTGCCTAGGGTTTATGACTGCTCAAATTTCAACTTCATCACCTTTGGCCTTTTCTTTCTCAGAGAAAGGCCACAGCAAATACCAATGACTTGCCTGAGCAAAAGCTGTGCGAAGTGATGACCTGATGTAAGTGTCAATCCTGCTACGAACCACATCAACTTCACCTTTCCTTCTCCTCCGATACTCATTAGATATATCCTCAACCAATATTTTGGCTGCCGATACCCCCAGGGAAACAATGCTTGGCATGGAATCTATATTTCCACTGTCAAAAGTATCATGATAGGCAAGGAGCCTTTTCTCAGCCCAACCTAACACTGAAGTCAACGTAGAACTCAAAATCTTGGAGTATGTGGGATCCTTCATTGTCTTTGCATCTTTTGCAACTTCTGCTAGCTGACTGTCGGCAGCATATAGCAGATCATTTTCAACTTGTCCAGTTGCAATAAAACGGTTGAATAGAACCCATGAAAAGCAAAGGTTATGGAGCATTTGGTTTAATCCAAGTATTCCCCAAGTTTTCTTTATGTGTTCCATAAGCTCATCAACTTCCTCTATAATGGATATTTCATTGTTAGCATCAAAGCAGGCTTCTAACAGCATTTCATAGAGTCGGAGATTCAGTGGGAAACCATCTGCCCAGTGGCATGACTCCACGAGAGATCCATCAGCTGATCTACTAGCAAGAGACATTACGGCACTACGAAGGACTTGCATTGACTCGTTATTCTTCCCAGTTTCTATTGGCGCCTCTAAGGCATTATGAATAATTTGCCGCAGCCTATGTGAAGAAGTATTGGACTTGTCTAATGGCATATGAGGATGTAAAAAGAGCCCAGCTTCAAGAATTTTCAGATTTCTTTTCTGCCATGCTTCATATTCTTCCTGATCAGTAAAATCTGAAGATTTGAACTGCTGTAATAGCTCCAATGGGAGAACCATTGACTCAATCCTCTTTCCAACCTATCACACATAAGCACAAAATCCCATAATCAATTCATTTGATACACAGAATTCAACGGAAAGGGGTTTCTGTTAAACCAACATTTTATGCTCCAAAAAAGTGAAAAAGATCACTTTATCTGTTCATAAAACAGAACCAAAATAGAGTTCTAGAAACACGCAAAAGATGTATTGGTGAAATTAGTATAAACTGTCTTTAAAATATGGTCATTGTTCTAAAAACATGCATAACGACTAATGAAAGATCATAACGTTGACAGTTAAATTCATTAGCATATTAGGGAGCGATTTGACAGTTACTTCACAATAAGACAAGAACCAAAATACAAAATTTACAAAAGCCAACAGGATGAAAAAATTAAAATGAATGTCCATGTTTGTATGAGAGAGAGAGAGAGAGAGGAGAAAACAAATACTATAATTCCATACAGGTCAGAATATATTCAAAGAAGAACTAGAAGCAATAAAAAATCTTTTGAATATTAAAATAAGAACTAATTATACAAAAATCACAACATAACCATAATCTATAAACAAATTGACGGCCAAATACACATCCTGACAAGCAACTAAACCAAATTAGAATAAAATTCATGCTGCGTTTGGAAGCATTGAAAATAGAGCATTGGAATTTCAATTGGAGACTAACTTTTAAAATGCAACAACCCAAACACACACACACACACTGAAAAGGAAACAACAGCAGAGCCATTTAAACGACACACAAGGAATCTTCAATCCCCGCCCAAATAAAAAATAAAAACTTTCCTAAAGCACTGCATAGACCCAAAACACACACACACACGAAGAAATAGAGTGGAAACACTATCGTGATGCAGATCACATCACAATTAATCCATCTCTCCCGAAACAAAACACAAACATTCAAAAACAGCATCAAGCACCACAATTCAATAACTTCGTAACTCAACCACCACAATAACTTTGAAACCCAATCCCCCCAATTCAATAACTTTGTAACTTAACAGCCACGTCATAATCCAGAAATGAACCCAAACACGCGCAAATACACAC
>CM042198.1:16754371-16789278 GCA_023539305.1 Ilex asprella | reverse complement strand
TAGAGACAGACCCTACCCATTTGAATTATCTCAGATGGGTTACATTTACTTTTTATAGTAGCATCCACTCTTATTATGCATTAAGTAGGTTTTTTATCCATTTTCTAGACAGAATGATAAAAGGAAGCCAATATATCTGTCAGTACAAGTGGCGGAGCCACACAAGGACTAGAGAATGCCCACCCTCAAATTCTTTTATGTTTCTTCTTAACATTGCCTACGTATTTTGAACATCTTTTAAGCATATTTCACTATTCAATGACCACCCTTTCCATGTTTTTCTTTTTGGGGAGGGGAAAGGGAAAGGGAAAGGGAAAGGGAAGCAGAAAGGGAAGTGCTCGAACCCTTGACCTCAAGAAGTTAAAGTCTTTACAAGACAAGAAGTACTATTAAACTAAAGATCCATTGGTCCTTTCCATGTAATTTAGTAACCATCTTACGTAAAAAAAATTAGGATCTCCTTAATTATGTTTTTATTAGATGATAATACTACGTAATGATGATGACGTGATGTCACTATGAAATTAAATATTCACTCATGCAGTTACAGTGCATATCTATTGAGAGACTGGAGAGCCCATTAATTCAATACCTAATGTATATGTCTGGTATTCATACTCATCTAAAAACTTAAATTTATGAGTAATGCTAGATGAACTTAAAAATTAGACTTAAAAAATTGACTTGATAATCTAAACCATTGAATAGGTAGTAAGTCCCAATAAATACTGGGACCTACAGTGAAATCAATGGTTGAGATTATCAAGTCAATTTTTTAAATTTACTTTTTAACTCCATGTAGCATTGCTCTAAATTTATAAATAGTGAGTTCATCACCAACATATCAGAATACTTTTAACTTATTTTTCTATTTGATGTGCGATTCTCACACATGCAATACTCAATAATTTGATTAGTCTTTCCCTCATGTGTGAACCACATCAGTCTTAAGTCCCTCCCTTTGACTCTGATACACCATTACCCATAAGCACACCGTGTTCGACCATTCTTTATACGAGTTCGCTCTTCCAAGAACAAAACATTTTTTGTTCTTCTTGGGTCATCGCATTACCACTCTGCAAAGATTCCTTGAGCTCAAGCTCTCATTCTACTTTTTTTTTTGAGTTGTGTTTTCATATCAAGAGCTCATCATTTTTAATCACAATAGGATTATTAGTAATCGACTCTAATGCTATTTGTTGGGAGACTAATAAGCCCATTAATCCAATGCCCAATATAAATGTCTAGAACTCATATCCATCTAAAAGCCTAAGCCTAGGTGGTGAGTTCATCAACAATATATTAAGACACTTTTAACTTATTATTTTATTCGTTTTAGGATTCCCACACATGCAATACCCAATAAATTCCTAGAAATCTCGTGCATTATCTTGAATTAAAGGTCCAAGGGCAACATTAATATAATTTTTATAAATTATTTTTTTGAAACACGTTATATAATGTAAAAGTGTGTTTCAAAGTAATGAAACTGTTCTTTCAAAATATCTATAATATAAAACAGAATAGATTTCAATAAGTTCATCTGACAGTGTCAAATAAATTTTTCTAACGACTACCAATATCCTTATTAAAACTATTCATATTGAATTCCTCCCCTAAATCCATCAACCCTTCAGACACGGATTATCTCTAGTACTCTTACAATGAAAAACATAATTTGAAAAATAATTTCTTATAAAAAAAACTTGGATTTTCTCACTCAAATGTTTGAATAAAAACTCGAATTTTCTCATTTAATGTTTGGGTAAGAACTCGTATTTACTCGTTCAATATTTCAGTTTGAATCTCACAACTCTTATTATTCGGTGGGACTAAACCTACTTTTCAACTTTCAAAGCACACGGTGAGATATTAATTTTGACTCCGACATATATATAATGAAATCTCCTACATATAGAAGTGTAATATTGAAGAACCATGCTCTAAATTGATTTGTCTACATATTTATTTGATGTAAAAAAGGAAAAAAAAAAGAAAAAGAAAAAGAAAGTTGTGTCATTGACGCCGCAAATTTGTGGTCTTCTTCCCCATTCCCCCTTTCGTACGAGTTTGGGACAATTATGAATAAAAAGTGGAGGAATGACCTTGAGGCATTCCATTAGGACACGTGTCGCTTTGTGAATTAGCGACATAGATGATCAGACATATCTGATCGTACGATATTGTAGTATTTGAGTAGGGCCCGCATGGTTCCCAGCTGATATACATACAAGGCATACGTCTATTTCTCGATAGGGTAGGAAGTCAAAGAAAGAAAAGCAAATTGACTCTCCATTTTTTGGTGGGGTTTCGACTTTCGAGAAAATATTCAGTGCTCCCAACATACCATGTGACGTTGTCTTCTCGTGTATAGCGGAAAAATTGTGTAATGTGATACTTTATCAGCACTGAATATTTTTTGGGGCCTTCATATTGAAAATTGGAAAGTTTTGATGCCGACAGCAAATTCTTTTATGACATGGCCCTTCAATTTTAGGAAATTAAGTGGAAGATCTCTTTGAAATAAGAAAAAATGATGCAATGGTCCATACAATTTTTGTATGTTGTACTTGTGACATAGAAACACCTTACAAATTATAAGAATTAAAATTATTATTGCATTCAACCTTGTACAATTGATTATTAAAATTTTCAAGCTATGTCAGAGAAAGATTAGATGGTCACTACTTTTGGCTTCGATTCACATTTTTCGTTAGGAGTCATCGTATGAGTTTTAAAGCTTGAGGAACGTACGTCTATGTAATTTATCCTAATTTTTTTTTCCATTTTTCATTCTCTTGCAGCTTATTTATTTTTCTCAATTTTCTTTTATGTCTTTGGTTTATTCATCAAATGACAGAGATATGTTCTTATCAACAATTTTAGTGGCGTTCGAGTTTTAGTGACCACTTCTATCATCACTAAATGTAATTGTTTCTTGTGCTAATAAGAGCATTTAGTTGATTATTAATCAAGCAACACCGTCACAACCCAACAATCTTATGACATTTTGTCTGCTTAATTCTTCCCTATGACAAGACATTACAGAAACATTTTTAGAAAGAAAAATAAAACGTTCTTTGTAGATAGTTTTTTTTGGTAGGTAATGTAAGTAGATTGAGTGATTAAACATATTTATGATTATAATCATAAGAAGACAGTTTTTTTTTGACTAGTTGCCGACATCTTTATTTCCTTAAACAAACATATTAGTTTTGCTTGTTGTTTATTAGATACATCAAAGTGACACTAATGATAATGATAGGTGAAAAATTCTCCAAAATAGAAATGGCTGCAATTAGATTTACTGTATTCCTTTTCTTTCATTTCTTTACAGCTTAGCTTTTTTTCTCCACAACACAATTTATATAGTTACCCTTTTTTCTTCACAACATAAGTAACAAAATCGGGAATTCTTAAAACAATCCATCATCTTACGTTAGATCGACAAAACTATTGGAATGAAAATGATGCACCAGACCCAATATATGGGTCAATGTAAATACACAATTATAAATGTGATACGAATTTGACTATAAACACTATGAATGTCTCGTGAATAATGGGAGTCAATTTTAATCCAATATGACTTACAAGACTAAGATATCCATATAACACAACTCATTATTTGTGCTAGTTACGTTTCCTAGCATTGATACAGTAAATTCTGTAGGATACAAGTAAGTGACTCAAGAGTTGAATGTCCATTTCTGAAATAGAAAGGCTAGCTTCTGAATTTGCTAGGGTCACATCAGCTGGTGTAACAATTTTTTTGCACTAGGGTTTATTAGATTGTATCCATCATTTCAATCTTGATTCTCTAAAAATGGAACATAAGGATTAAAGGCTCTCTTTGTTTGGTGCAGAAATAAAACACGTCATTTCCGAAAGTTCATTCTTAAAATGAACTTTTATTTTGAAAAATTACAGTAAACACAGCCTAAGGCATCTCTAAGTGAGACCAATGTACTGTAACTAAATTTGGAGCCTCGGAGGGTCCAACAAAAGGCAGTTCTTATGGAGAACAACATCAACTACACTGAGCGGGGTCGAACCCCGACCCATTTGTTTGGGATGAGACTTAATTAAGATACCACTATTACTATATGGGTCGGCGCCGATGAAAATTATGTATTAACTATAAAAAAATCACTCAAAAGAATTAGCCATGAAGTTGTCTTTTGAAGACATTATTCCCAAGATTTTTGTGCAAATTTTCGATGTGAGTTCAATGCTCGCTCATGCGGGTCATCACATTCAGATTGTGATCTTGAGTATGGAGTTGAAAAACCTGTTATTTTAATCAAAATTTCATTAAATCCGCACCACCAGTTTAAATTAAGTATTTGTAAACCCTAAGAGGATATCAACCGTTGGAATCCGTGATTAATTAGAATCTAGCATGAACTGCTAGAGTAGTAACTGGTTTGAATAGTAACTGTAAGAAATAGTTTATTAGCACTTGACTTTCTTTTATCTTTCTTATAAACTTTGTTTAAGTAACTTATCACAACTCTACAAGTTATGACAAACATAATCATTTAAAAAAAAAAAGAAGAAGTGACCCAGCAAGTATTGCCCCCCCCCCCCCACCCCACCCACCACTAATGTTAACATTATAGAGAATCATAACACAATCAAAGGGGGTCAGAGACAGATTGTTTGTTTAATTATATCATACGTGTATGCTTTTCTTTTTATACCTTTCTGATGTAGATTTTTTTGGTAGCTCACTATGGTCACCCAAGTTGCACAAGCTGTTTCATACAATTTGGTTCAACTAAAAAATGTAGTTATATATATATATATAATTTTCTTTCTCTTTCTCTTTTTTAATAAAAGTGGAACTGTTTAAACCAATCAAATATCTGATGAAGTCGGGAATAAATCACAAACTCCAAATTTGTGATATTACTCGCAATTTATACACATATAAACTAAGTCACTTTTTTAAGGGTCCAATTTAAAGAACCGGAGATACCCTTTAAAAGATTTCGAGAGCTAACTACTTGATTTTAAATTTTGTTCCAAAAAAATATTATTTGCGACGTTATAGTTTCATTGCCAATACATTCATGCTTTGATTAATTAAAACTTATTTGCGAAGATTTATTTTTGTCGCGAAAAATCAATTAAATTATTTAATTTTATGATTCACAGCAACGTCAGAATTTAATTTTAACCACTTTTTTTTTTGTTTTTCGTGACGATATATTTCATCGCAAGGTATTTTCTGCGACGAAACTATTACGACGATGCAGGGACGAAATAAAATAATCGCAAAAAATAATTCGCAACGTTTTTGTTGTTTTTTGTGACAAAAAAAATGTCGCAAAAAATAAAATTTCATGCAGTGTAATTTGCTATATAATCCCAAGTGCACCATCCTTGATTAATTGTGTTTGGTCATACATATACTAACTGTTTTATAGATTTCTATCAGTAGCAAGTAGAGGTTTGAATCCGAGCCTCTAATTATAGATTGTCTGTAGATTCTCATGCTATAAAAATTTGGGGTATTATTGAATTAATTAATTAAGGTGTGTTTATATACAGGCATAATGCCAAGGGACATACACCAAAGATGAATAGTATAGATTATCATAACGACGGTTTCTCGTTTTTTAGATTATCCTCTAATATTATTTCTAATCAAGAATCTTGATGACAATCAAATATAATAATAAAAAATATTAATCGTCGTTAAAAATGTTAATCTCTCTCTCTCTCTCTCACACACACAACTTGGTGGGACCAAGATCCCCTCAAGTATATATATAATCGATACACCATCATTTTAAATACTAATAAAATTCTTTCAAAAAAATACTAATAAAATGTCTTCTCCACAACATAACCCAATTAAAGCAATTAATATAATGATTGATAAACTCAAATGTGGGACTCCTCAACCCCACGTTATTAGAATTTTTTGTTTACCCGATAATTTGGGAGAATATAATGAGAGGTTTCATGTGAAAACATAGTAAGAAATTATATATACATGAAGCCCAAAAGTCAACTCCATTTATCTCATACATATAAAGTTATCACAACTATTTTTTTTTGAAGATCATCACCCATATCAAATGATAGTTATTTTGCAATTCAAATTCACTTTATATATTTCTATTTAATATTTTAGGGTGAATTTAGTTTATTCTCTGTTGATTTATGAATTTTTACCTTGAATCCCGAAAAAAATTAAAATTTTCACATTACACCTACAATATATTAAAATTGTTGTAGTATGAAATTTTCGTTAGTTTCTATTACTCATTACATGAACGTCAATGTATTATTTTTGACAAAATTAATAAGAGAAGAACCACATTATAACTCTTTTAATACATTGAGTGTGTAAGCTAAAAATTTAAATTTTAAGGGTATCCCTAATTTATTATAAAAAAAACTTGGAAAAATTTCCTCACCTTAATTAGGAAGCTACTAAAATAGTTTTTAGTGTATAACTAGAATCCATTAAAGGGAAAATACTATAAGATAGTCAAGGTGGTATTATACCAAAATTTACGAACTTTTGACGTAAAATTATATTTTTTTGAAATGTCAGTTATAACTGTAAAAAATATAATCGATCCCAAAATAGCATGATCAAGTATAAGAAATATGACTTTTAAATATAAAGTTATAGGTCGTAAATGAAAAATTACAACTCAATCATTCAGGTAATACAAATCATAGATAAGTTACAATCCATTCAAATAATTCATGATCGTCGACAATATTTGACGATCAATCATGATTTTCCTCAACTGATGTAATGTCACTATTTTTAGGAAAACAATGAAAATAAAAGAGGACACGTGTCAAGCATTGTGATTGCCGACAGTCGTTATCAATATTGACTTTTTCAGTGTTCTTCTCTTTCCAACCACATAGTTCGATAGGAAAACTATCCGAGACTTTTTTATTTGACCAATAATTCGATCTGTACGACACCGTTTCACTTGCTAGTTTTTTTTATTTTTTATTTTTTACCGAATGCACCCTCTCTTTTTCTTTTTATTTCATATTTTTTCAGTGTCTCTCGTGACAGAACGTGGTTATTGGTTGGAATCCTTATATTCTTTTTATAATATTGTCACTTTAATCTCTTTAAGTCCTTAACTTGTCATTTTGTTATAATCGAAAATAACGTTTAAATTGATTAACTAAGCGTTTTACGTGATCACATTTTTTTTTTGGGGTCATTTATGTGACAAAAATTTGATGAAAGAAGACTTATCGGTGATACTACGGATCATTAATCCCAAAACACTTCCACTGCTATTACGGATCAATCCCGAAAGACTCCTACTACCCCTAAGGATGAAAGGTGCTACAACTTTAATAATGTATGAGTGATGCTGAGATATGGAATAAGTATTACAATCAACATCGATTGTAAATTACGTGCATCACAAGGGATTAATATAGTTTTCTATAGACAAAGACTAGCTCGGTTCCATGATTTAAAGACTGGTGTTTTCTTCCTTAGTGGGGACTGTATTATTGTCCAAGTTTGAAATTAATTTGAGATCATCCAATATCATTGTTGTAGAATTTTTAAGTTCATCGACTAAGTTCTCAGTTTGTTCGTCTTTTTTTTTTTTTTTAGTTTGGTCAACAAGTTGTCAGTTTGTCACTGTCCTAATAATTCAATCCAGTAAATAATCAACCAATGTGGTACCCAAAAAAAATTCATCCAATTTGATTCCAGTGCTGTATATCCAAGAAGAGCTAGTTATAAGTTGTATCATTTCGGGTTAAAATTTATTTAACTAATACCCAACTTGTATCGTGTCTATCTCTATGCCATGTTGTTTGGGTTTAAAATATAAAATTACAGAAATATTTGATATATTAACTTCTAGCTAGTTTAAATGTGTTGAGAAGACGCCATGCGACAGAATGTGAAGAAAGGCGGGAGATGATCAGACACAACCTTAACTTTGTTTGAAAAAAGAGAAATAATTACTTGGGAGTTACCAGCCAGACAACCGTCGATGAAGGAAGAACCGTTGAAGGTAGTAACTATAAAACGCGGACAATGGAGAAGTTAAATGATACATTCAAAGCCCTACAAGACCTAAGATCCGGACATTTTTAAGAGTAGTTTTAGATTAATTTTGTGAAGTAGTTATTGATGTAATCAAGATTGTTAACTCAGTCTTTTCGGATTTATATTCCCTTCAATTTCCTTCAATGTCGTGCTAGATGAGTGACATGTGTATGATTTTGAATTTCAATGGATAAGATGTTTCCACATTCATTTTGTTGTTGGTGGAGTGTTAACCATTATTAAGAATTTTTTCCACAAGAAAAAAATCTTGTCCATTAAAATTTAGAATTTTACACATATTACTTATATAACACTGTATTAAGGAGAATTAAAAAGAAGGGGTAATGGAGGAGATCCGAATCTTTTTCGGTAACCAAAATCCTTTTGAGTGAATTAATACACGAAATCTCTTTTATTAGTTCTTTGTACTGTGTGATTATCTCCTTAAAATTAATTCAAGGATGTCTTGAAATAAGACAATTGAACCCATTGACTTTATCCGAAATATGTACACTTAAGTGCAAACGATCAAGTTGTAGTAATAATCCGGTAAAGTCCAGAGTTGAATCCACTAGAAACTAATGTTGGTGTTTCGAAGTATATAGTGACAGAGACCAAAGTGACTGGAACCCTTGAGATTTAAAGTTATGATGTTTATGAATTTTCCTGGACAAAATATCAAAATCTTTCCAAGAGGATTTTCTAGAAAAAATATAATATAATCTCAAATGTAAAAGTCACCCTTTAGCTCGAGGATCTAGATATGTACTTAATCATTCGGTTGTTATATTAATGCTTGAGAACTCAATTAACTCCTGTGTCAACATAAAATTAATTGGAAGATAAAAAAAGATTGTGAAAATTAAGAGCATAGTTCCGATGTCTTTGTAGAGATTTACAAGAATTGTCTGTGCCGAAACTCAACTCGTCTACAAACAAGCAAGTGTTTCCACAAGGCATCAAACCAGTGTTAATATTCCATTCTTAGTTGAAGCATAATAATGATGAAGATTAAAAGGTAGTCATGAAAATCTAGTTGCAGTACTTGCAAAGGACCAATGAGTCTTCCTATGCCAAGAGTCATCTATGTCATAGAAGGGACTCATAGTTGTGCAAAGTACATTAGATTTGCTAGATGCATTCAATCATTCAATAAGAAAGTAAAAAATAAAACATTAAGTATAAACGAAATGCACAAATATAACTTCCGAACGATTTATATATGTTCATCACCTCTTACTAAAGAGTGAATGAGAAACTACTCACTCTTAATGACTTTGGTAAAGCTAGAAAAGTTAGTGATTCTCATACCTCCAAGCAGAGGAGTTATAAGATAAAACACACTACACAAGGAACTGACTTCGACAAAGAATGAATGAATCACATTCCACCCTTCACAGCTTTGGTAAAACTCTAGAAAAGAGGAAGAGTTTCACTCCTCTAAAGGAAGAAGGAAGCTCAAACAATGGAAGCAAAGGAAACTAATAATGAAAATAGAAGAAAACTAGTCACTTTTTGGAGGGTTTCCTCCTCAACCAAAAGAAGATCTATCTCCCTTTATGCAAGTAAATGTAAGTCTAAATCTAAGACTAACTCTACTAAGTGTAAGTCCTTTTTAAAGCTCCCACAATTGGAGTATTTATAGGCAATGACGAGGGGGCGAGGAAGTGTGAAAGAATAGTACAAGGTCTTCAGTCCTAGTGAGTGCCCCTAAGGTCCGAATAGAAAATCAACTACTCTGCAGGCAGTCTGGGGACAATGTTCGAACGTTAGATGGGCGTTCGAACGCTGACTCCTGCCTTACTTGATGGGCGTTCGAACGCTGGATGGAGTTTGAACTTCCTACTCAAGTAGTCTTTATTCTTTTGTGAGATTAATTGTAACACGCCATATAACATTGCCCTAGCACTCTTCCAGGGGGTCCTCAAGTTATTCAAGTCAACGTTCGAACGTGGATTGACATTCAAACGTGATACTCAAATACCTCTTTGTTTTTCTTCTTAGGGAATAGCTGCAACATGCCATGTATCGTCGCCTCAGCAATCTGGTCCTCAAATAATTCAAGAAGACGTACGAACGTGGATTGGCGTTCAAATATTCATGCCTTTTTTCAAACTTCTCTAATTTTCTTCTAGAAAATGTGGGTGTTGTATGAAAGTTTGGTAGCCATTGACTTTAGGCCCTTGTACAATCTTTATCTTGAAATGTCATCATTGAAACCCTATCAAAGCATAATTAGTTTTAAAAAGGGCATAGTAAGTTACTCATTTTAACTACTAATCACACTCCAACCTAAATAAATCTAGTCTTTAGTAATTCAATAACAATTGAATGAGAAATTATTTATAATGTCATTTTAGTAGGTCATTGGTTGCATTTAGCATATGCAACAAGCCGTTAAACCACTAGATTTCCCCTAGCAGACGAGTGTTGTCTCGTGAGAGTTTTCAGTGAAGTTACCTACAAATTTCAGTTGAACAGATGTGTGTGTGTGTGAGATTGCTTGTCAGAGTGAGTTAGCACCATGGTCGTTGAGACATCCAACCCTCAATTTTGACTTATCTCCCGTACACTTCTCTTTCATAGGTATTTATTCTATGCAAAAATAAGCATTTGTCACATTGGTATTTGAAATTTCCTATGTAGCCGTTATAATCATTCTAGCAACAAGAATTGTTATATAACAAACACTCATCTTTACAACCCTTCACGGATAGCTTTGATTTCAAAAACCTCTCTTAGAATGCTCTTTGAAAAAATTCTCTTATTATAGTGACTTTTCTCACAAAAGGCATGTGACCAGAAAAAGGCTAATTGTAAATTCACATGCACAATTAGTACGGGAGTGAAATTTAAGGAAACAGACTAATCATGTTTGGCTTAATCTCATAGAAGAATATTGAAACAAATAAAGTAATACTATTAACATACCCTAGACTTTAGGTTGATGACCAACATATGCATCAGACTTGAGATCAATTAGGGCTTTTTATAGGTTGTAATGTGGTCAGAGGTCAGTGGCTGACAAAACAACGTCAACGGAAATCAAAAGCTATACTTTCTTTATGTAGTGTAGCACATCTCTTTCTAACTTTTCGAAACTTCAACTACATGGTATATTTTTATTTCTTTCATTTTTTTTTTCTCATTTTTCACTTTCTTGACTATTTTCTGTCTTCCTTTCTTTTTCTTTTTCAGTTGTTTCCACATGCTTTTCTTTCTTTGAACAGTAGCCACCATCTTCTTTTCTATTTCTCTTGCTTTTCTGTATCATATTGATTTATAAAAGGATGCAAGAAAATTAAATAGTAAATGTATGTCAAATATATTTTCTTGTGGTTCGGTTATCACATGGGTTATATGAAAAAGAATTCACACTTTTAAATGCTCAATCCTGGCTAACTATGGATATAATTTTATAAAAGAAATGACTAAGGGTCAAAATTAAATCAAAGAGGCCTAAGATCATTTCTCAAGCATGTGCCTATGTATGTGTCGTATGAACAGATTCTTTGTGGGACACATCAATAGACTACTCTTTTTGCGTCAATCAATAACAATTTTAATGAGATTATTCAAGGATAGAAAGTGCAAAACCTTACTTGTGTAAATGTTGATTTTCTATCAAAAGCATCGCAAGGCTCGAAAACTTACTATAGTATTCTTTGTTATTTCCACTGGTTATGTCAAGTTTTCAAAGAGTGTCGGTTATATATCAATTCCATTTTTAAGTCTAGTTATCTTGTACCTTAAGAATAACAAATGTCAATATACATTTGACATTTAAGTATACAGAAAATACCATTTTTCAAAGACATGTGGTTTTAAATCTAGATTGCTAGGTGAGGTATCATACCGATCATGTGATTAGTCATTTTAGCAAACAATCTCAATATTCACATCTATGTCATTAATTATTAACATATAACAATGTAATGCTAAGCCTAACACATACATTAAAAAAGATAAATATATAAAAACTAATTCCTTCATTTCACAACATATCATCGTTTAGCACAAAAATATTCAAATCATCCACACAACCATCCACACTAAGTACATAAACCTCTTTCTCACTCTCTCATCTCTTCTTCGCCTGATGGTCCCCCAACTCCACCTCTCAAGAAGTTGAAAATCTCCTCTTGTTGTCGAAGAATATCATCTTGCTTGGCCTCAATGCCAAGCATGATCTCTCGCAGCGACAGTCGGGTGCCGGTGCCTGCCTCAGTCTGTGCCTCCTTATGGGCTCTTTTAGCCTTTTTCTCCTCTTCCTCATCTAAAACATCCTGCACCTCATTGGTGCCTTGGGCTGGTGGATCGTCCTATCTCGTCGCTGGGCCGCCACTATGACTTTAGCTTGATCATATTGATGCCTTGTTCAATGGTCTCATCGCATTCTACACCCCATCTATGGTCTGATTTGGACTCCATAGTCCAAGCACATCTCTGTTACGAGTGTACTGAAGGGGAGTGAGTTTCTCTTCACATCACACCCCTTCATCATCTCCATCAAGATCAAAGACGGGAGGTCTATGCTTTGGCCCCTTCCTATTACATACAGCAATCGGGCCATCTACAGGAGTATCTCATTTTTTTGTCTGATGGGGCAAGGTTGGAGACGACTATCAAGTTTAATATCTTGTACTTGTCTGTCAATTCACCTTGCCTAAAAAATCTCCGTCCTCCCCAAGTAAAAGTCGCCAAGCCCGTCAACTCAACAACCACAACATCCATCTCAACATTATTCCTTGAGGGATAGTTTGGCTTTTGTACCCGTGGTACGACCAACATCTCCAAAATATAATCCACATTGACATTGATGTGGGCTTCCTTTACATAGGTTTTTATCGCCACATTCACAATCTTGGCGTTGGAGTAAAACTTCCGCACCAGCTCGTTCACAGCCTCCCTTCCATTTCTCATACAATTAGTCCACCCCTCGCCTCCATATTGGCATAAAGCCCTAACTCCACAAAATAATCAATTCAATTGAACGTTCACAAACAATAGCTTGTTTTTGGTAAAAAAAATTGTATCTATTTGCTTTGAGAGCATTGGAGAAGCGGGTTCTATCGTATCTTCGGATTATAGGTGGTCTCCCCTCTCGTTGCTTAATCACTTCCTCCACAAAATTTGGCTTTTGGTTGGCCATCTTGCGCCTTGCAGGCATCTTCATTCTTGGAGGCATGACTTTCAGTTTTTGAGAGTTTTAGGGTTTGAAAAGTTTGGATTTCTTATGAGAAAGGAGAGAAATGAGGTGGGAATGTGTTTGAGATGCTTGATTTTGGATAGAAATTGGAAATAGATGAGGTTTTGAGGGCTACCGAGGGTTTTGGAGGTTTTGAGCTTTTTGGGTGATTTTGAAATGAAGAAGACGAACCATGTATTTATAGGCAGGTTGACAACGTTTGAACGTTACTGACGTTTGGACGTGTGTAGAAGGATTTTAAAAACATGGTTCGAACGTGGAGAACTCTCAATACCTTTGATTTTCTGTCAGAGGCCAAAATATTGTAAGCTCTTGGTATTTAGGCATGGGTTTGGCGTTTGAACGTTGGGTTTGGTTCAAACGTTAATCAAACGTTTGAACGTGGAGGGCACCCAGTACTTTTCATTTCCTACAGAGGCCAAAGTATTGTGAGTAGCCAACGTTCGAACGTTAACTGACATTTGAACGCCAAATCAAAAATCACAATACTATGCAAATTTATATACACATATTAAAAGAAGTTTATACACACAAATTAAACATGAAAAAATAACATGACATCTAAGGATAAGTCCCTACCCACGCTTCAGATTGGTATTGTAGGACTGTCCTTACTCGGCCCACATTTTATTCCAACAAAAAAGGATTTTGTACATCTAACAAAATAATATTTACACTTTTTACAAAAAAATTTGGACCTTTGGCTTTCATCCAAAAAACACAGTTTTCCACAATTTTGTCAAAAAGTAGTCTAATTCAAGTCTTCCTTTGTCTCCATGCCATTTAAACAATCAGTGACTCCTCTAATTTTATGTCGGACAAAACAGGTAAGTAAATTATCGGAATAATATGGCATCTAAAGATAATCATTTTTTTGCCCATTCAATATCCAGTTTAATCGATTGAGTGAACGATCAGAAATTAGTTCAGAACACTGATTATATTCTTTCATGTGAAAGATTAAGTCACATTGTTTACAAGCACCAAATTTTTTGGCACGATGACGTTTAGTAAAAGTGTTTCTGCCACACTGTGATTTCGTTTGCTGTTCTCGGATTTTGATTTTTCTTACCAATCTTGCTTTTCTCATTATCACAACATGTACATTAGATGGAAAAGTGCGTAAAACTCTCAGACTGAACCAAAAACTCTTACTATCCATGCTTGCTAAGCTTTAAGACACTCTATTTAATTTTTTAACGTCTGTCAGTCACAAAAACGATTGAAACTGTTTTAAAGACATGATCATCACTATAAAGAATGTAAAAATACCAAAATACATGACATAATACATAGTACAATCAAGAATTTTTTTTAAAGGCACAAAATATGAACTGTAGTTCTCTCCCCCAACCTAAACTCAACATTGTCCCCAATGTTTCGAATTTACTAGTATACACAAAGTGGAATTAGGATTGAAAGTAGAGATATGTTCATCTACCAATACCTACAAACAAAATACATAAATTCATCATCTTTACGAAGATCTGGGTTTCAGCTAGGATGAAAATCCTTGTGTTGAGTGTGAACAGAAATAGGACACCCATGAGCAAATATAAAATTAAAATGAAAAACATAAAGCAAAAGATTGTGTCTGTGGAGTGTGTGGCCATAGAGTTGCAGGGGGTGAGTCATTTTACAGAAAACAGAGAAAAAGAAGCAGAAAAAAAAAGAAGAAAAAGGACAATGACAGATGGAAAAAAAAGGGAAAGGGTTGGAGGCCTTACAAAGGCGTCCTTTCGGGTAGGTGGGTTGAATTTTTCACTGACCCGACCTTTTTTTGTGTCGGCAGATGTGAATCTCGGAGGAATATTTTGGATCCATTAAAAAAATAGTTTCAAACGCTGACCATTGACAGTGAATTTTTTGCCATTCGATGGATTTTTACTTCTACTGCTCCATGTCCAAACACTTGTTTGACAATGTAAGACTCAGTCCACCTTAATCTCAACATACCAAGAAACAGGTGGAGCCTTGAATTGAATAAGAGGACTTTCTGTGAAGGGGTAAATGATTTTTTCAATATGCTTTTATCATGAAAAACATTCATCCTTTCTTTTGCAAATTTCACATTGTCATATGCATCATTTCTCAATTCTCCCAACTCATTAATCTGAAGTAGGTGACAAGGATTGTCATAGACTAATCGATAATGATACATGCCTAAAATTATTTTAAAAGCAGTGCGATATGCCCAAAGTGCATCAGTTAGTCTTAATAACCAATCTTTGCGGTCTGAATTTACTGTTTTTTCTAAAATCAGTTTGATATCTCGATTAGCTAATTCAGTTTGTCCACTAGTCTGTGAATGATAATAGATTTCAATTTTATGAGAAATCAAGTATTTTTTTATCAAATTTCAAAAAGAACGATTGCAAAAATGAGCACCCACATCACTTATAATGGATTTAAGAATTTCAAATCTAGACAAAATATGTTCATTTAAAATTTTGATCATTGTTCAGTGATCATTATTTCTACATGGAATTACTTCAACCCATTTGGACACATAATTGATAGCCAATAAAATATATAAATAGCCAAAGGAATGGCGAAATGGTCCCATAGAATCGATGTCCTAACAATTAAAAATTTTGTTTACTATAATTGGGTTCAAGGGCATCATGTTTCTTTTATAAATACATCCCAACCTTTGACATCTATCATATATTAGATAAAAGACATGTACATCTTTAAAAAGTGTAGACTAATAAAATCCATACTGTAAGATTTTCACAGTGGTTTTATTTTTTGAAAAATGGCCACCACACGCTTGAAAATGATAAAATGATATTACTTGTCTACTTTCATGATCGAAGATGCAACGCCTTATGACTTGATCTTTACAGTATTTAAACACGTATAGATCCTCCCAAAAGAAATTACGAACATCCCTCAGAAATTTTTTCTTATCCATCATTGTAAATGAAGGAGGAAACGTACCAACAACAAGGAAGTTAGCCAAATCAGAGTACCATGGTGTTTCCATGATTGTGAATAGTTGTTCATCAGGAAAATTTTCATTTATTGATAGCCCATCCTCATGAAATTCATAGGTTAACCTGGATAGATGATCTGTCACCACATTCTTAACACCTTTCTTGTACTTAATGATCAGATCAAGCTTTTGTAGTAAGAGTATCTATCTTAAGAGTCTTGACTTGATATCTTTCTTTGTAAGCAAAAATTTTAATGTTGCATGGTTAGTGAACATAATAACAAAAGAACCAACAAGGTAAGAAAAAAAATTTCTCCAAAACAAAAACTACAACAAACAATTCTTTTTCAGTTGTGGAATAATTCATTTGAGCATCATTCAAAGTTTTGTTTGCATAGTAAATCACACAGAGTTTCTTATCCTTTATTTGTCCCAACACAACTCCTACATCATAATCACTTGCATCACACATTAATTTAAATGGTAAAGTCCAGTCAGGGGTTGCATTATTGGGGTAGAAATTAACATATCGTTAAGCTTATCAAAGGCTTTTTGGCATGCTTCTCTCCACACAAAAGATACGTCATGACTTAGGAGATGACACATGTATTTAGATATGGTACTAAAGTCTTTTATGAATCTCCTATAAAAACCTGCATGTCTTAGAAATGATTAGACATCTTTAACAGTTTTGGGAGCAGGAAAATTTTCAATCAGATATATTTTTTTCTTGTCAACTTTCATGCCTTCAGAAGACACGATCTGACTTAGGATAATGCCTTCTTCCAGTTGAGCACTAGATTGACTTCCTTACATCTTATGCACACTTTCTCCAAGTTTGCCAGACACAAATCAAACGAATCCCCATATACAGAAAAATCATCCATGAACACTTCCAAAAATTTCTCAACCATGTCACTAAACAAACTCAGCATGCACTTTTGGAATGTTAAAGGAGCGTTACAAAGTCCAAACAACATCCTTTTGAATGCAAAAGTGACAAAGTGACATGTGAATGTTATTTTCTCCTGGTCATCTAGTGCTATCTCAATTTAATTATACCTAGAATACCCATCTAAAAAATAGTAGAATTCATGAACTGCTTTAATTATACCCAGAATACCCATTTAAGAAATAGTAGAATGCATGAACTGCAATTCTTTCTAAGACTTGATTAAGAAATGGAAGAGAAAAATGGTCATTCCTAGTTACCAAATTGAGTTTTCGATAGTCTATGCATATTCGCCATCTTTTGATGACTCAAGTTGGTACCAGCTTATTGACATCATTTCTAACCACTGTGACCCCAAACTTGTTGGACACAACTTGGGTTAGGCTAATCCATTTACTATCAGAGATGAAAAATATTATTCCAGCATCCAATAGTTTGAGCATCTTAGTCCTTACAACCTCCTTCATGTGAAAGCTTAACCATCGTTGCATTTGACGAGAGGGCTTTGAATCCTCCTTAAGGTATATAGCATAATTATAGATTAACAGACTTATACCTTTCAAACTAGCAATGGTCCACCCAATGGTGTTTTTATGGCGTCAAAAGACTTTAATCAACTTAGACTCTTGCAACTCTGCAAGCTTAGATGAAATCACCACTGGGTATGGCTCGTCTTCTCCTAAGAATGCATAAGAGAGGTTTTAGTTCAGGCTTTGGTGGCTTGACACTTGATAAAAGTGGCTTTATACCACTTGATGAAAGTTTTTTAAATTTGGGTGCACATGTCTCAACAGCATGAGTGGGAAAACTTTATGGATTTTGATCATCATCTGTTAGCTTAGATGTGATAGGGTCCAATAGACAAAATTCAACAGAGGTTTCACGAAATGTATCATTCAAATATTCATGGACCAAAGAGTCAATAGAATTTACTTCTCTCACTTCCCTGTCCTCTTCTGGGTGCTTGACAATATTAAAAATATTAAACTCAAGAGTCAGATTTTCAAAAGTTAATTTCATGACTCTATTCCTGCAATTGATCAATGCATTGGAGGTTGCTAGAAAATGTCGAGCAAGAATGATGGAAATTTGGTTATCTGTATGCATTGCTGGCTGAGTGTCCAAAACAATGAAATCAACAAGAAAGACCAAGTCGTCTACCTGAACAAGGACATCCTCGACAATGCCTCTCGAGACTTTGACAGACCTATCTGTCAATTGTAGTGTAATACAAGTGAGTTTGAGTTCACCCAGACCCAATTGTTGATAAACAGAGAAATGGAGCAAATTGACACTGGCTCCAAGATCCACCAAAGCTTATTTTATTCTGAAGTTTTTAATGACACATGACACAGTTGGACACCCTAGATCCTTGTATTTTGAAGGAGTTTTGTGTTGAAGTAGGACATTGATTTGTTCTGTCAAGAATGCTATTTTATAAACATTTTGGCTTCTCTTGATTACATAAGAGGGAACCTGCTTGATTGCATCTGAAGTGGAATATTGATTTTCACTTGTTTAAAGAGCTCGTAGATTTCAGGATGGTTGTTCAACTTTTGTATTGTTTTGAGTCTTTGAGGAAAAGGAGCAGGAATAGGACAAGAAGGATCTTTTCCTTTGAGAGTTCTGACTCTTTGTCAATCACAGGTTCAGGCTCAACTGTTTTAGTGATTGAGCTTGACTCAAGTCTTGGCTTTGAAATTAACATGTCTCTGATGGTTTTGTCAATCACCTTGTCACTTCTCAATGTAGTGATAACTTGTGCTTGGTCTTATGGGGTTTGCATGATTGAAGGATTTTTCACATGAAATTGACCTTGTGGTGGTTTTGGTTAGGTTGGAAACTTGCCCGTCTTATGTGTGGTCATTGATTTGGTCAATTTTTGGATGTGACTTTTGAGATCCTCAAAAGACTGGGTAGTCTGGACTTTGAAATTATTGAAAGCCTGAGTGGAATGAGTGTTGTAGTTCATTTGAGTTTGCATGAACTGATTAAGTGTAACCTTAAAACTTCTCTTGTGTGGTGGTTGGTATAGTTGATATGCTGGAGGTCCTTGAGGTGGTGGTTGTGAATTTTATTGTGAATTCATAGGAGTTGGTTGTGTGTTTCTCCAACTAAAGTTCGGGTGATTTTACCACTCTGGATTATATGTTTCAGAATATGGGTTGGAATAAAACTTGTTGAAGTTGAAAATTTTATTTGTTTGTTCAAACAAGACTTCTTTGAATGTCAGAATGATAAGCCACTCCCAGTAGGATGTTCTGTTAGTGCACAATTCCCACACATTTGTTTTGTGAGAGGGCCAACATCAACTTGATGTACCTTTTTCATCTCTAGAGCTTCAAGCTTTCGAGACAGGATAATAATTTTTGCTCTCAGGTCATTATCTTCTTTTAAGACATATTTATCCCCTTGGGAAGTAGATGGTCTGGTTTCAATAGTGGTTGGAGAGACTGAGTTCCACATTTGAGAACTATCAGATATGGTGTCAAAAAAATTGAATGTCTCGTCTAGATTCTTTCCCATGAACTCTCCTTGAGCCATCATTTCAACAAATTAACGTAGTCTAGTAGGCAAAGAGTCACAAAAATATCCTACTGAAGTTCTATTTTCAAATGCATGGTGTGGGCAAGATTGGAGAAGATCCTTGAATCTCCCAATATTGGTAAAATATTTCTCCCTCTTTGATCGAAAAATTTATGATTTGCCTTTTGAGTGCATTGGTACGGTGTAGGGAAAAAAATTTCTAAAAACTCTTTCTATAATGCATGCCAAGTTGGTATTGAATGGGCTTTCAAAGAGTTTAGCCATTATTTAGTTTTGTCCTTTAAAAAGAAAGGAAAAAGTTTCAACTTGGCCAGTTCAAAATTGTCTTGGAATGGTTCACATACCTCCTTAAAATCTTTTATATATAGATATGAGTTTTCTACTTCAAGTCCATGGAATTGAGGTAGTAGTTGCAGTGTCCCCGCCTTTACAATAGAGGTGTATTTGCAGAAAATACAAAACAAGATGGGACACTATTTCTTGTGGGATGCAAGTAATCCGTAGAGTTCGAATGTTAGGAACTTCTCACTCTCTGTCGAGAACCTCCCCATGTCTCTCATTATTTTTCATGCTATTTTCAAAAGATTATGCTACTGATCGGGGTGAAGATGATTCAGACTGATTTACAGACCCAACAAATTCTTTTGGCAAATTTTCAAAATGGGGATCGTCCTGAGAAAAGGTATTTTATATTAAAAAGGTATTTTAAGGTAAAAGGTGAGAAAATCTTCATTTGCGTGTGTATATATACCTTAAAATACATTTTTGGTTCTTTGGCAACGGCCCCAAAAATTTGACTTGATCCAAAATGTGTACACCCAAGTGCATGTTGTCAAGTTGTAGTAATAATCCGGTTAAGTCCGGAGTTGAATCCACAAGGAACTAATATTGGTGTTTTGAAGTAAGTAGTGACAGAGACTAAAGTGACTAGAACCCTTGAAATTTAAAGTTGTGATATTTATGGATTTCCCTGGACAGAATATCAAATTCTTTCCAATAGGATTTTCTAGACAAAATAAAATATAATCTCAAATGTAAAATTCACCCTTTAGCTCAAAGATCTGGACATGTAGTCAATCATCCGGTTGTTATACTTATGCTTGGGAACTCAATTAACTCCTGTGTCAACATAAAGTTAATCAGAAGATAAAAATGGATTGTGAGAATTAAAAACATGGTTCCAATGTCTTTGTAGAGATTTACAAGAATTGTTCGTGCCGAGACTCAACCCGTCTACAAACAAGTAAGTGTTTTCACAAGGCATCCAACCCTGGTGTTAATATTCCATTCTTAGTTGAAGCAGAATAATGATGAAGATTGAAAGGTAGTTATGAAAATTTAACTGGAGTACTTGCAAAGAACTAATGAGTCTTCCTATGCCAAGAGTCATTTATGTCATAGAAGGGACTCATGGTTGTGCAAAATACCTTAGCTTTAATAGATGTATTCAATCATTCAGTAAGTAAGTAAGAGATAAAACATTAAACATAAACAAAATACACAAATATAACTTCTGAATGATTTATACATGTCCATCACCTCTTACTAAAAAGTGAATAAGAAACTACTCACTCTTCATGACTTTGGTAAAGCTAGAAAAGTGAGTGATTCTCATCATTTCATGTAGAGGAGTTACAAGGTAAAACACACTAAACAAGGAGCCGATCTTCGACGAAGAATGAGTGAATCACTTTCCACCATTCACGGCTTTAGTAAAGATCTAGAAAAGTGGAAGATTTCACTCCTTTGAGAGAAGAAGGAAGCTCAAACAAGTGAAACTAATAATGAAAGGTTTTGTAAGGTTTCCTCCTCAATCAAAAGATGATCTATCTTCCTCTATGCAAATAAATGTCAGTCTAAATCTATGACTAACTCTCCTAAGTGTAAGTCCTATTTAAAGCTCCCACAATGGGAGTATTTATAGGCAAGGAGGAGGGGGCAAGGAAGTGTGAAAGAATAGTACAAGGTCTTCAAAGTCCAAGTGAGTGCCCCAAGATCCGAATAGAAAATCAATTACTGTGTAGGTTGTCTGGGGACAACGTTCGAAAGTTAGATGGCATTCGAACGTTGTCTCATGTCTTACTTGATGGGCGCTCTAACGCTGGATGGAGATTGAACTTCCTACTCAGGTGACCTTTGTTCTTCTGTTAGAGTAACTGCAACATGCCATATAATATTATCCTAGCACTCTTCCAGGGGAGTCCTCAAGTAATTCAATCCATTGTGTGGATTGATGTTCGAACGTGGTACTTAAATACCTCTTTGTTTTTCTTTTTAGGGAATAGTTGCAACACGCCACGCATCATTGCCTCAGTAGTCTGGTCCTCAAATAATTCAAGAAGACGTTTGAACGTGGATTGACATTCGAACGTTCATGTCTTGTTTCACACTTCTCCAATTTTCTTTCAGAACACGTGGGTGTTGCATGAAAGTTTGGTATCCATTGACTTCAGGCCCTTGTACAATCTTTCTCCTGAAATGTCATCATTGAAACTCTATCAAAGCATAATTAGTCTTAAAAATGGCATGGTAAGTCACTAATTTTAACTACTAATCACCCATCATAAATAATTGCCTGAAAACTGTCTGTCTATCGATTGAATTTCTTTCGTCAATAACAATAGATTTAAGTGCAACACATGCATAATTAGTTAATTTCGATCTTTAGATTAGACAAATCATGTAACATTTATTAGCCAACAGAATGTGCAAACACAAAGAGCATAAAAAAGGTAAATCTTTATGAAGGATGTCTGTAAAAGAGCACTACAAATCTAATTTGATTACTTGGTTAATGCGATTGGTGTATGATCATATTTTTGGCAAGGTTCACATTAATAGAAAAAGTACAATTACCCTTTAAAGCTTTTGCAGCTAGACGTTGCAAGTTACCTTTTTTACTGTCTGTTTTCTTAATAAGAGGTAATGGGAAGAATAATGTTATTTGGAACTAAGAAATTAATTTAATTTATTGGTTTAATGATGTAGGTGATCTTATATTTAATGGTGTTATTGTGACTGTGACTCTTGAACTTTTTTATTGGGATTTCATCACTTGACGCATCACTATGTCAATAAATTAAGTCTGTTTGTTAGGTTTCTTTAATATTACTTTTAAACCCCGTTTAGATAATTTTAATCTTGATTGGGAATGAGATTCTCATTTCGAAATCTTAAACTATTATGTTTGGATAGTTAATTATCAGTAATTGAACTTAGGAATAAAATTACTATCGTAATCTAATTCTCCATAATGGTGGATATTCCAAACTCATGACCAATGGTGGTAATCACAAATCTACATTAATTGGATATTCTATAAAAAAGAATAAAAATACCAAAATGATGCTCCTTAAAATTAACTTCATTTCAAAAATTAAGTTCTCCTCCTAAAATCAATCTCCTTTTTAAAATTAAGTCATCTCCTAAAATAATTTAACAATAACATTAATTTTCACACTAGATTACTGATAATAATCAAACAATATATGGGATTGCTATAGTAATTGAAACCCTAGTAACCCATTAATAGGAATGAGACACTCATTCGCAATTAAAATTATTATCATCCTAATGTGTTTTTATGAGAATGAGATGCCTTCGGATTCACTTCTTGGAAGATTAGCTATTATAAATTGAGTAATACTATTTGGACTTAAAAATCTAACCTAATTTGTTGACATAATTATGTGACTTCATTAGAATTACAGGATCAACATCAAGTTCCAATATTTAATGGGTCCTACAGTCAATTCAAAGATTATAAAAAATTAAGTTAGTAAATTAGGTCTCAATAACATTTCTCTTGTAAATTTAAGTGGAGTCATTGAAGATAAGTGGGTCCCTCACTTCTTAATGTGTGTGATCTACCGAGGAGAAACATTGGGAAAAAAAAGGGGTATTGAATGGGATCTTCATCTTCCTTGGAGTACTTGGATGTTTATATAGGACGAGGACAAGGAAATTGCTAATCTAATCATAATCCAAACTCCTAATGTGTCATTTTCTCCCGTAGGTTTATTACTTCTTCAGTGTCCTTGAAATGCATTGGAATGACTTACTAATTCTTGGACCATGAAAATGAAAGAATGAATTGTCAATTTCTTTCAACATTAATACCATTGAATGACATAATGGACAGGCTTTGGATCCTTTTCAATTCCAAATTTCAGCTCAATTCTAGATCAATTATTATGAATTCGAAGTGGACCTAGTTATATTTAGGTAAGCCTGCCATCGATAAACTGTGGATTATATTCGAAATTTAGAAAATAGACAAAAATCTAATACTTGAATGGATAATGATGCGTTTGGGATCATCCTGGAGTAAATCATAGTCAAGGATTCTTTCATTGACAAACCCTAGTGGGCACCAGACTTCATTTTAACCCCCAATTGGGAGATAAATGAAGTTTGATGGGAGCTGTCTATCTCATGAAACCAGGCTAGACATCATTGAATTCATGACCCTCAAAATTTTCCACTAAAAAAAATTCAAAGGCACATGCGACCTAAATTCAAAGAACCAGGTTGTATGTCCCTGTATGTGTTTGTGTGCGAGAGAGAGAGAGAGAGAGAGAGAGAGAGCAATTGCATTGCTGGCCACATTGTGCCAATGAGTTAAGACGAGAAGAGGTAAGGGGAGAGGAATTGAAGACCAAAGAGAGGAAAGTAGACTTATTGTCGAATTTAATTCTAATTCAACCCAATGTGATAATTAACATCTAATGACCAAAGATAAATTTAAAACTATTCGAGCTGGCTTAAGTTTCACTTGGAAAAAGGTTTATTAAAAATCAATTCTTGGCATATATAAAAAAAGGTTAAATTATCTTAAAAATTGTTTAAATTACGAACAAATTTATAAGAGTTATGAAAAGAGAAAGCAAAATAACTAGAAGACCACTATTTCATATCCGTGTTTGGATATACTCTCTTCTATAATGTATATTTAATTTTTTGTTATCAACGAAATCTATTTTTACCTGTGAAAAAAAAACTAAAAATAGGAAAATTTTTCATTGAAGAGAGAGAATGAGAAAGGGGGCTCAGTTGGTAATATCATACCTACCTAGCTTCCTAATGAGACCACAACTTGTCATAGTCACCAGCTTCTGATACTACCCAAAAATCGATCAATCACTGTCAAATCATCGTCCCAATAAGGTCCATACAACTCATACAGCTACACATTTAAAGGCATTGTCCTGATATGCCCTCAAAATTATATGGTGCTCCTCCTCATCCTTAGGGCTTGTAAGGTCCCATCAAATCATCTAACCACCTTGGCTGGACACATATGCAGTCCTAACCCACAAACCATACCACAATTTTTTGCAGAAAATCTTATTATTTGAAGATATAAAGACTACCACTCGTTATTGTTCTCATGTTAGAATTTTGATAGTTAATATTTTTAAGTTCATAAGTTCAAGTCTCGTTCAAACGTTTTATTTAATTTAATATGTATCTTTTTTAGATAATTGCATGTATTCTGAATTTACATAGCAACTAAAATTTCAAAAGACACCTAATTTTGCCGATTCGTGTATGAAAGAAGAAGAAGATGAAGTTAAGCCCTTTATGAAATCATTAAAGTGGTCATCATGGAGACACTAGTACTACATCCTTGCTTTCCCAATATGAGTATTGAACAATGATAAGAGAAGTGTGGAGGGTGTGGAAGAGGGGCCAATAATGAATAAGGGTTCCTTATTTACATCCAATAATGTCATGAATTGATCTTATTGGAATATTCTCTTATAGTATAAGTCAATAATTTAACAATGCTTACCTCATATTTCAATTAGAGGATTGCTAGCTAGCTAATACACCCTTCTTCACATATAACCTCCTTCAATGCCCAGCTTTTAGTACATTAAGAGAAAACTCTAGTACTTGACCAAAAAAAAAAGAAGAGAAAACTCTAATAAAAAAATATTTGAGGGTTGGTTTCATGCATATACAAGAGATTCTTATGCTATGTATGTAATTATTTGTCTATTATTCAATTTTTATTTATTAGAAAAATATTCCTTTCATGGTTATGCTGCTTGAGGAATCAAATCCTTTTCGATTTTATAACCCAAGATTTTAATTGACCAATTATAATACTGAATAATTGAACTTATGCTTTGTACTTTTTCTAATTTTTTTCCTTTTTTTTTTAATGTCTAATTGCCAAGTTGATACGCAGAAACCAATATTTGCAGATTGGACAGCTTGTCCTATATTAGAAAGCATGTGCATTAAAATAACCTATATTAGTCATGCCTGCTACAATTAATTGCTTTATTATTTAGATTATGTTAAGAAAATAACATTAATAGAATTGATGTCAAAAAGGATTTGTTTAGCAATAGCTAAGGGTGACAACTTTCTGCACACTACTACTATAGCACAACATGAAATTAGCAGAATGGAGTGCTTTGACTAGTTGTTGAAATTAACTCAAAAATAAAATGTCTTGCTAGTACTAAGAATAAACTTTCAAACATGAATAACTTGATTTTTAAATGATTAACTCGTTTAACTAATATATGCGAAAAACATTAATGATTTTGTATTTGTTGACCTTTCTATTGTATGAATTCATGTAGCATGAGAGGAATTTTGGCTTGTTTTTTTTTATTTTAAGCATTTGGACTGAGTCAATTTTTAGTTTATGGAAGGTATGTATGTGGGTTATTGTTTGAGTTGAGTGTGTTTTGATTATGGATACCTAATAGCACCGATGATTAAAATTTTGTTTTGAAACGGTCAAAAGATTAAAAAGATTTCTGTTTCTAAGGAAACTGAAACAAATCAATGATTAAATCGAAATTCTAATATTTCAAGGTATTCCATAATGTTTTGAAATGTGTTTTGTAATATTTCAATGCATTTGTACAATTATTTCGAAATGTTTTAATGTATTTCAAGATATTTTAATATATTTCAACCATTGTTTTGAAAAATAACTCTTAATTTTTTTTATTAGATTTCCAAAACTAATCAAAATACGTCGAAACGTTTTTATTTCTTAGGTGACTGAAATAATACACTAAAACAAAATTTTGATCCTTAACTACCACGATATGATGCATAAATAGATTGGATTAGCGTCAAATTATCTGACCTAATTAACGAAATAAATTGAATTAAAATTGACTTTTATAATCGACAGAATCCAAAAAAACATGAATCAAACGGACAACACATTAACTCCATGCAAATTGATCTTGTTCCTCAGGAGTGAAATAATTCCTTGCTGCACACATGATGCATGTGACTTAACAAGTACACCAACCTGGCTAATCAACAGGGGATTAAATCACTGTTCCTAAAATAATTGTCGGAGTGAATGATTAGTAGATCGATCAACAGGTGATTTAGTCAATTTCCTCAAATAATTGTCGGAGAGACGCATGATCAGTGATTGATTGACCTTAAATAAGTCCTTGCTAATTGCAAGGACCACGTGATTAATGAAACTATACATGTTAAACGAGAACCTTGCATTAATTTGTGTATGAGTATTTTCTTCGGAAATTTGGAGGTGGGTACTTTTTTTTTGGACTTATTTGGTGATAAATCTAACAAGAATTTTTTTTAATATTAAATCTATTTTGATTTTTATTATTTAAAATACCCTCAATAGTTATATTGAATTAAAACAAATTGAAAAACTAACTACTCTTAAATGCAACTTAAGTAAAAAGTAATAGATTTGGGAAGAGGAGGAGAATTCAATGTGAATAGTTTTGAATGGGATATTGGTGGCCGTTGGATGAATTTAATTAAGACCGTCGGATGAACTTATTGAAGTCTCTTATGAAAAAAAATCTTTTATTAACTATGAATTGAGGAATAACTGTTTAGAAAACTGATTTAATGTTAAAAATTGTTTTTAAGTCATTAAAAACGTGTTTGGAGTTTTAAAAAAAATAGTGGGACTCAACTATTTATTAATAAAATTAAAAACAAACGTACCCCAAAATAAGTTTTTTTGGTAAACTAAATTCATTATAAGTCCTTTAAAGATTACTCAACCCCAATTTTTACAATTTTCTTTTCTGTTTTTATAGAAGATAAATAATTTTTTAATCCCAAAAGTAAAGATAAAAAGTAAAGAGTTTTAATATTGAGGGATTGTCATCTTAAACATTTTTTTTTCTCGAACCATCAATTACTCAATTCCAAAAGCTTAAGCTTTAAAACCTGGAAACTAAGCCAAATTGGAAAGTTCTTAGAGAATTTACTGAGTTATCCATATGTTCAATGTTTTCTCTTTAGCTTTTCTAGAAAGGAAAGACAAAATTCTCTCAAGTGGAGATATTCAATTGAGAAACCCTATACAATTAGTAATTAAATGCAAAAGAGCTTCAGAGAGAAGCTTGGTTGGTAAGTTCAAAGGCCTTCAAGTTCCAAACCACCCCAAAGAATATTGTTTGTGGTCTATTCTCAGTTTGTTTGTTTATTATGATGATGGTGAAGAATATTTCTTATTTCATTTAATCAAAGGAGTGAAAATGATTCTTAGTAAGCAAATGATGTCTAGTCCACCTTCTCTACTAAGAAAAAAGATCAAACCAAGGCTTATGAAGATAAAAACTTCCCAATAGTTTTACTTAATCTCTTGGGTTGTTAAAGAATTAGTGTTTTTGCCAGGATTATGTTGAGGAAGAGGGTATGCCGGGAGCAACTCTCTTATGAGCATGTTCTGTTTAGGCTTTAGACGTGTATTGAACTTTATTTTATATCTTATTTTTTTCAAAATAAATTCTTTTACTTACCGGAATAAAAGAGTAGAAATTATATAAAAAAAAGAAGATAAAAAACTAAGAAAACAATCGAAAATCACTACAAAAAAAAAGGTAGTTGTAATAAGAAGACAAATGCAGATAGAATAGGCTGAAGAGATGCGTCATTTCACTTGTGTTTGGAAGAGCATTCAAAAGGTTCACAGCTGTTGTAATGGGGTCCTGGTGATTGGATTTCTCGTACAAACACATCTTAATTTTCAGATTGAGAAAACCGTGTCTAATAAAGAGAGATGGGGTTTGTGGGATTCAAGATTTTGGTGTCTGATATGTGTGGTGGATCATACTCATACAGGAAGATTCGCCCAAAAGTTTCTCTTTAGCTTTCTCAATAATTATTTAGGGTTCTAGAAAGTAGAATTGTGTTTGAGAAAATACACAAACCCACAAAAACTTGTGGGGTTCAAAGATTGAAAAGAAGAGAAATGTACCAAAAGAGATATGCTATGCATATATTAAGCAGCTCCTGGGCTTTAATATATATATATATATGTGTGTGTGTGTGTGTATACCGTTATATGGGACATTGGCGAGGGTTCTTGAAGCCGAAAAGGAGAATGAAATTCACCAAAAGAATCTTTCATCTTTCTTTTGGAGTAGACTTTGGTATAAAAAAATAATTTTTCGGTTTCATATCCATATTTTCTTGTTCAATCATAAGGTGACACTGGAAAAATATTATTTTACAATTTTATTTATTTTATAATTTTATGATCGGTGGTTATTAATAATACAAACTAATATCTACGAATAAAAAAATATTTTTCAATATTATATAGAAAAGTAAAATGGAGGTAACATAAGCTTATTATCTTGACTTTGAAGAACATTGGTTATGATTTCTTTGAAGAGCATTGTTTGTAATATTTTTTTTTGATAAAACTATTTACTTAACCAAAAAAAAAAAAAAATAGGGTATGATAGCTTGACTCACCCATGCATGAATTGACATGGACCTATTTGATCAGTGGATCGTTATTTTCATGGCTTTCATGTTTTCTTTAATGGAGACAACTTTACGTCTGAAAGTTGAAAATATTTATATTATTGCTCACAGCACAGCAGTTTATTTGTCCTTCTCAGCTATTAAAATGAGTTTTAAACTGTTTAACTTCAATCACAGTTAGTCGAAAAAAATATAGCAACATGCACATAAACGGTTTAAAAAATAGAGTAGTATTATTTGGATCTAATTATCTAACTTGATTTGTCATTACACACATTTGGATCAACAGTGTTATCATAGTCAATCCTCTAACAAAATTGAATTAGATCAACAAATTGAATTTGATGATCAATCAAATCTACTAAAAAACATGCAAATGTTCAGTAGTGTATCATTTTTGACTTAGCTACTTTACGTTTCTATCAAGTTAGGCTAGCTAAGCTACCAAAAATAGACCTCCACGAGTGCCTACTACATATTTAATGTTATAATGTTTTGTTCTATTTCCTATTTGATATTACAAATAATCGCTCTAACCACACCCAAAATACTGAATTACCACAAATTATGCATATCGGGTAAATCAAGATTTTCAAACTCAAGATCTCCATGGTAATTGGTTTTATACTTTTTTGGTTAGGGCTTATATGTGTAATGTTATTAGACTCTACTAATCTAGCTTAATACTCCAATCCAGTGTACGTTTTTGTTCGATGACATGATTTCATAGCATTATTTTTCAATTATAAAAGTTAAAACTTTTTTATTCGAATATGTCAATGAATGAATAATTAAGTCAAATAATAAACCAGATTAGGAGATGTCACTAGTGATCTTAATGAACTTTATATCTAAGTAAAGTACGTAGCATGGATATTTCGTCCTTTTTGCTTAACTCTTTTCAAAAGAAATTGGAAAAGGACATTAAAAGGATGAATAAAGTAGGAGCATGAGTTCCTTTTCTGTGAAAAATCAGTCATTCCTCATTATTTGCTCTCGTACATGTTGCACCTACATTTTTCTCTTTAAAGTAGTTGGGTGGGTTTGGTTCTGTCTGAATTTTCTAGTTTCACCTTGAATGCTGATGATTATGATATGATCTAACCAAATTTATAGAAAAGGTATATATATATAGTTATGGAGTCTGATTACGGTACCGAACAAAAAATTTTGGTACCATACTACGAAATTTTACAAATTTTTTGGATTATAATACAAGTTTTTAGGTTTGTTTAAGATAAAAAAAATTATAATTTTTGAGGTCAATTAAAACTTTTATGGTTCACGTAACAATTTTTGTGAGTCATTCAGAATCGACCCTAAAAATTCATCAAAAGCTATAAATTACCCTTAAAATTGTATAAAAATTCATCATAAGCTATAAATTATACATGATCTTTAAAATTGTAAAAATGAACTACAAATTTTGTAATAGTGGTACGACACTAGAAAAAAAAACATTTCCAGTATTGTAGATTTTTCTCCATATATTTATATAATCGTACACAAACACAAACACAAAGAAAGAGCTTAGCTAGGTTTGTCGACATTTGTGCTTTCTAAAAAAATGCCTTCATCCTAATCAATGTAAAGGAGATTTTTCGTAATGTCTCATGCCTAATGCCTCTCCAAGAGAGGAAAAATACTCATCCTAGGCTTTCCTATCACCACTCCCCAAATCTCCAAAAGGGGCAAAAAAATCCAAGTGAACTGCGTCAGTCATCTCTGCTCGCAACAATTTAACATATTGCTAAGCGGTGCGAGAAAAACTAGATTGATACTGTTACTCAAATGAGGGAATTTGTCACTGTCACCCTCTCTCTCTCCACCTTCGACGATAAGCTATTTGCCAAAACAGCAAAACCTACCCAAACAGTCAAAAAAAAAAAATGGAGACCAGTTCAAAAAAAAATTAACCAAATAGTTAAAGACAATGGAGACAAGGGTTTTGAGCAGTGCAGGAGCAATTCCCAGTTGAGGTTTATACTTTGCACAACGATTTCTCAATGTGTACATGGGCATCAGCATTGTAAATATGCATTTCTTCTTCTTCTTTTTTTTTTTTTGTGAAAAAGCTATTTAAATCTATTTTACAGACTTAATTTAATGTATTTTTTCCGGAAAGTCAAAAAAAATTATTTATCAAAAAACATATATATATATATATATATATGTATATGTACGGGTGAAACTCTTACAAAATACAATAGGTATCACCTATTGTAATTTGCAACTATAAAAGGCATAGAGCTCGAAGGCTGTAGAATTCTGAAGGAAGTACATGTCTTGAGCCCATACTTCCCTCGGAATTCTATAATATTATAATTCACAATTACTTCAATAAATGCATTGACTTGGGCCTCTAATTAGCAGCCTAATTAAAATTAGGTCCTTGCAGTATTGTCCTTTGTTTGCGGGTGTTTTTTTTAGAAAGATTAGAATTAGGGCTGTTAATCAAGTCAAGCTTGAACACTATTTTAAGCTCGTTTAAGAGTAAATAGTTAAACGAACCAGTTCGTTTATGTGTAAATTAAGCTCGACAAAGGCTTGACAAGGGCTCGATTAACACCCTAATTAAAATACGATCACAATATTAAAAATTATATTTCTTTTTTATATTGAAAAATGATTATCAACCGTTAATATTAAGTTTAGTTATTCATATGATCATGAAAATAAAATAATGTAAGAAGATAATTTTCCAGATGTTGTGTTTCGGTTGAATGAAAAAAGAAAAAGAAAAAAGAAATACACCACAACAAATAGAAGTATATCTTTTCTAATTTACACAAAAAAGCAATTCTCTTATGCCAGTTCTTTGAGGCTTCACTATGGTGTAACCTTTCATCGACATCAGTCAAAAACTGTAACTTCAAGTTTTATTTGGTCCCTCCCCTCTCAACCAGAAAGACGCACACACATATAGACTTGAATGTGTATACAGCAACCATGGAAAGCTATTTATGACATTTCCTCTGTGTCTGTCCCTCCGAACACTGTACAGTAACTCATTGAACAAGTTACAGAGAGAGAGAGAGAGAGTTTTAGCCCTTCAAGAAAAAACAGAAGAGGGCTAAAAAGAAAACATAAAAAAAGAAACACACACAAATGCAGCACTAGTAGTTCCACAACATAGATTCAAAACTATTCGAAGCAGCACTCTCCGGCAATGATATCTGATCTGAAAAATACCCACTTTCATCCACACTATTCAACCATGGAGGAGGATAGAGCCAACCATCGACAGAATCAACATAGACAAACTCACTATGCAACTCCAGTGAGTCAAAACTCGTCCCTAGACTCGGCAACTCAACAATTTCACTCAGTTCATCAGAAGTTGACAGATCACCGGTAGAAACCAATGCTGACAATGAAGAAGACAACGATGAAGTCGACGGCGAAGACGGTGATGCAGAGTCAAATTTGTCCATTGCAGCTGCTTTAGCCGCAGCGGCTTGAATGTCACGAGGAGAGGGAGTCACAGGCCGAGGCAGAGACCCGGCGAGTTCAGGAAAGTTTAGAATCGCTGAGTTACCCTTGATACTCAATGCAGCTACGTCATGAGCTCTAGCAGCCATTTCTGGGGTAGGGAAAGTTCCGAGCCATATGCGAGATTTCTTGCGCGGTTCACGAATTTCAGAGACCCATTTGCCCCAGTTTCGCATTCTGACACCACGATAAACTGGGTGTTTGTTACTGTCTCGGATTCTTTTCAGCTTTTTGGCTTCTGGGTTTGTTAATTTTGGTTGGTTTGGTGACTTTGAGACTGAGTTTGGAGGTGACTGAGTCAACCCAGGTGAGGATGGAGACGATGAGGATGAGTTGGAGCTGCTCTCAGTTTCTGAATTCTGAGGTTCAGTACTCATTGTTAAAGCTGACCCAGGTGATAATTCGTCCGGATAATCAAACCCCGTAGTTGATCAAAAAATAATTCAATAAACAAGTTGCTAGCAGCAGTTCTCCAGGGCTCAGCAGGCAGAGAGAGAGGGAGAAGTGTGGTTCTGTTGGGGCCTTGGGGCTGAGGATTTTAAGGTTTTGAAGGAAAATAGAGAAGAAAAAAACTTATGAGTTAGTCAAGGAGGGAGAGAGAGAGAGTATGTAGTGCACCTTCAGAGCTACCCTTGATCAACCAGGCTCTTCGCATCATTTCCCAGTGACTCATACAACACTTATAAGAGAGGGAGAGAGAGAGATGGAGAGGGACCCACTGAAGAAATGGGTCACCCTCCCCTGCTAGACCCTCTGGTACAATGGGGTCCTTTTCTCTAGTACCACGCAACCCCTAATTAGTTTCACTTTGATATCTTTCTAGTTTTACTTACGTTAACACTGTTCATTTCTCCCTTACCATTTTTTTTTTGATCGGGTCCCTTGTCATGTTAGCTAGCCTACACCATACTCTCTCTCTCTCTCTCATATAGTGACATAATATATAAAATTATTTATCAAATTACAGTCATTTTTAAATTAATATATTAAAATATTACATTTTTAAACTTATTTACTAAATTATAACACTTTTTAAAATATGGAGTTCATAATTTCGTTTTTATTAAAAAACGGATTCAACAATTTTTTTTTTTAAAAAGGGGATAAAAACGTGGTCCAAAATAATGAATCGAAACACATTAAAAATGTAGTTACTAACCACACTTTTATTTTAAAAGTGTGGTTAATAAACACGCTTTTCACGTGTTTCAACTGGAGTTTTTTCACAAACCTTTTGCACTTTTTGGTGCTTTGATTTAACAGTCTTCTAGGGTCAACAACTCTAAGTCATCTTCATCTTTTCTCATTCTTTATGAAAACCCATCTCTAAAAACCCTTAAAATCTTTCAAAATCAACCATAATTTGATCTATCAACACCCCCACGAATGTGTTTACCAGAAAACCCTTTTGCCTCTTCTTTCATTTTCTTGCGCTGTTCACAAACCTTTAGATGATCCAAGCAATTGAATCTGCCTTGATAACACCAACTTGGTGTACAAGGGTGTGCAAATCAGGCTGTATCAGATCCTAATTGAGATGCTTGAAGGTTTCAGCCTCCAAGTTCGATGAGATCCACCATTAATGAAGTCCAACAAGTCATCTCTATCGTCTCCAAATTCACCAATGCATTTGGTGATTTTTGGCTCTCCAATTTCATTTCTGACTCTCTTGATCTCCTCGACATCTGTCGATGAACTCAATTAGACTCTCTGTTTCTCATAATCCCAATGGTGAGTCTCTATCATCTTTCTCTCTTTTTATTCTACCTTCTTACTTTTCTAGCTAAAGGAAGAGAAATATACTGGAGTGAATCACAAAGAAAAAAACAGAAAATTACTCACATTTGCAGTCAAATTTGACACAACCAAGTTACATTTCTCTCTAGTTTTTGAATTAGTGACATGTCCAGTTTTGTGTGAAATAAACACGTTTCTCATTGCCCAATTTTTTCCTTTTTAA
>CM042198.1:16719573-16749371 GCA_023539305.1 Ilex asprella | reverse complement strand
ATAAGAGGTTCTCTCGACCCTAACATGGCTCTTTTTTTTCTTTTTCTGTTATACTGTTTGGATTCTTTTTATATAATTGTTGATAATGATATCTTCAGCACCTAAACTAGGCTTTTTCAATGTCAATATATGTTTCACAACTTGTGGTCGACGTCCATTTGGTCCCAGGAAAGAGAACAACCAGAAGAGTTCGCCAATGGATCCTGCAACAAATATCTGCGGTGCATAACTAAAAAATAATGGGGCACCGAGCACGATACTTTCTTTATTACAGAGTTTGAAAAAATAATGACACACTCGGTGTTTATGAGACAAGATACTTTGTCTTGAAAGGAACATCTTTACTTTGCCTGATATGGTAAATGCCATATATTCTAGGGCAGTGGTGAATGAATGGTATGAGCTTATTTTGAATACATACATGTGCCATATTTCAAGGCATAAGATACTGCAGACAAAGAAATCTGGAAGTAGGAACTAAATGCATCATGGAAATAAATCAAGAAAACATAAGAGAAAATTATTTTGAAAGATAAAGGTTATTAATTCGAAATACAATAGTTCTCTCATAGCCCGAGATACTAGCACATAAAAAATCACCAATAAAGACATAAACGGCAAAAACATAAGGATATCCCTATAACTTCATGTATCATAGGTCCAAACCACAGGTCCAAAGGGATAAACTTGAGTCACGGGTCAAAACAATTCAATTTGCTTCTCCCTTTTTTAATGGTAAAAAAAAAAAATCGAGCCATGGCTTTGATTGTGCAATCAAATCAAAGAAATGGCACAAAATATGTAATCGGTGGTCCTATATGAAAGATTGGTTATGCTTATGCCAGATAACTAAGATTAGACCTTGATATTAATGATTTGGTGACTTTGTGGTTCTACAGGTATTTGGAGAAATCGATACTAAGTTCCCAGAATTGTACAAACAGAAAAGGACATTAACTACGATTGATGTTGCTGCTATTGCCTTGTTTTATCTCTTTGAATCATTTAGAAGCCTCGTCCCAAGAAAGCCATCAGAATTTGATGTCTTGATTGACTATAAAATCTCATCTCTCCCTTCAAAAACCAAAGCCAGTTATATTGATCAAAATCTTCATCAAGAATCCAATGAATTAGCTGGGGTCTCAGTACTGTGTGGTTCATGAGTGATTGATTAAACATGGTCTGGTAGTAATTGCATTGATCTTCAAAACTCAGCAACCAAGCATTAGTCACATCTCCTTTGGGTCCCAACCCTGGTGCACCCCATTACGTGTTTGGAGCTCAACCCAACTCGGCATCCTTCAATAACATGATGACACAACAATTTATTCATGGACCGTTCTAATTTTGATAAGGTCAAGCTTTAACGCAACAGTAAGATTATTTCAATGTGACTTGAGTGTCAAGAGTTAGAGTAGTCGGACATATTTTCCGTGTGATGTGTGTAAGATATCTTACAACATTGCATCTAACCCATTTACAGATCCTAATGTGACAGCACAATGGTGTATCGAATTACCTGTATTGGTGGTTTAATTCTAATAAATGATCTTGCCCTACATGTTGAACATTGCTTTCCACAATCAAAATTAAGGGTCCCTTCTACGAATGATCTTGAAAAATCAGTATCAATACGGATCTTCATAAATCACATCATTGTACTTCAAGAACATTACCATTTATTTATAAATGATCCAAAGAATTTTTCCCCTTTTCAATCATCAAAGTCTGTTACTAGCAAATTTGATATAGTTCAGTGGAGAAGATTGTTCAACGTAGGTTGTTTAAAACCAAATGTACTCATGTGTACCTTTCTTCTGCAATTCTTCGTTGAAAACAAGACTTGTTTTTCCTTTCTGCAGAGGCAACAACAGCATTTATAATCTTGACCTTCAAAATGTTGGTACTCGGAATAAGTTAACTCGACATGACAGTTCTAATCATGAATTAAATGCTCACCGTTTTGGTAGTTCCTTCTAAAGCAATTGTTTCACTTTTTGAGAATACAATTGAACAGTTTTCATCCAAGAACTGTTTGTGTTGCAATTCTTCTTTAGGAAATCCGTCATGTTCTAACCCCGCGGTTTTTTGAACTCATGATTTCTTAGATTCAGGAGTTTGAAAGTACAATCATGTACTTCCAATTTAAGCTCCTACGTTCTAACCGCATGCTTTGGTTAAACCTGTCTTTTTTATTCGGTAATCTTTCATCGAGAATATACCGCCTTCTGACTCTTACACAAAAATAATAAGAAGGTACAACCACATATCAAATAAGAAATAGAGATATAGAATAAGAAGTGATTTATTTATTTTTTTAATTTTTTTACTTATGAATGTGGTGCAGGAAAGAGACCAAACCGTTAATTTACGCACAAATATCGGTTTGATAATTCTATTCTAGACCTGTTGATTTTACATAATACTAGTTCTAAAAATTTCAATAAATCTATTGATTCCTAAGAATACCAGAAAAATAAGAAATAAAATAAAGCCTCTCTCAATTGTATATATCAATTAAAAACTATTTTTGCTTAAGGCTTAAAATAGTAGTAAAAATCCTAAAGTAACTAGGAAAGTAGAATTCTAAATAAATTAGGAAATAAAATAAAGTCTTAATTAAACTATAAAATAGAAATAAAATAATTTCTTAATTAAATTAAAAAATAAAATATAATCTTATAAAATTTGCTAACTGAATGGGATTGACCATATTCAAATAAAATACTAAAATTTTCACCATTCATTATACAATAGAATGTCAAAAAAAAAAAATAATAAGGTAAAAAATTCGATTTAAGTCGGGCTTTCGGCTAACCTTTATTCAATCATTGAACTAATTCGTGCACAAATTTATTGTGCTTATTTGTTGCCCAATACGTCAATTCGTTTTGTATTAGTTGTCATGCATACACACTCATTCAATGATGAAGTCAGTTTCCAAACAAATCATTGGCCACCCCACTTAATCTCCTAATAAATGAAGTAAACTTTGTGGTGATCCAAATTTAACTGGATTAGGCCTAATAAATCAAGTAAGTTTAAGTTAATTAAAAAATAGGTCAAGTCCAGTTCGTGAATACGAGCCAACCTAAGGTCCAAAGAGTTCAAGAAGAATTAGAGCACGTGTGAATCAATTATCGGGATACTCAATCTCGAAGATCAAGGTAACTTTTTATGACACTTACCTTTTTGTAGTTACCCAAAGAATTCGTACATTTGTCCTCACGCCAACGTCTTAACTAGGACTCCGTGCCTATAAATTGTAAGTTATCTCTACATGAGAGGGAACCTCTTTACAACCTCTTGAGATCTCTCTACACCTCTATACATACCCTACGCACAACTTTTCTCTCTCCTAGTTATTGTACCTCTCACGTTGCTAACCATTGCTATCTCTCCCAATCACCTTACTTTATCAATAAAGGTCCCTCGATCACCGTTGTCGTTTATCGAAGTGGAGTAGGTCACCAGGACCGAACCACTATATATCTGTGTATTGACCGATATTTACATTATTGTCATTGATTACACTTTGTCACACATTCAACTTTTGATCTTGCATAAGTCTATTTTGCGCATCCTCAATTTGACGCTATTTGTGGGAAAAGACTAAGTTTTCTACTACATTACTACTCCATGACAATCACGACCAGGTTGATGAGTCAACAATTGGGAGACAACAACCTGGGCCCCCGGGAGACAATAACCTTAGCCCTCGGGAGGAGGCTCTGCCTTCCCCCACACCCTCAGAACCATTCATTGCGGCAACTCTCGTGATCGGGCAACAACTTGTACAAGCCATGCAACTGCTGATAAACTAGAACTAGCAAATCATCCAGTTGATACTCGCCTCGGGAGGCGCCGCCCCTTAGCCTGTAGGAGGAGCATCTCTCCCTCCAACGAGAGAAGCACCACATCCTCTCCACTCTAGACGTCAAGTCGCCCCCCACCATGGGGCCCCGTGCCAGAACGTCCCTGGGCAACGCCAAGGCGCCCCTCACCTAGGGGTCTCTCCTTAACGCACTAGAAGCTCATGTGTTTATGTTGGAATGGAAATTCCAAGACCATTGATTGCACATATGTATCAAGTATCAAAATTTTTTCTTTAAAACCCTACAAGGCAGAATTAGGGTTTACATTCGGGATCCTTTAGGATTGATCTCATCTCAGCATGAACGCAAAACAAAACAATAATTACAGCTCGGCGAATCTCACGACCTTTTATAGTATATCCCCCAAGGTCAGAATTCGGATGTAGTGTGTGCTTCCAAGACTTTTGAATCCTTGATGTTTCTTTCAGCTTCCTTAAAAAACATGAGTAAAGATAGGATGCTGAATTAGAGAATCTAGATGTCTATATATAGGCTACGACAAAAACCTAAAGGAGAAATGAGGATCAGGGTCCCAACGGGCTTAGGATTCCTATGTTCAACTCATAACAAACATCCTACAACTCACTAATAATAAGTTAGTCCACTAAAGGCTTATTATTGATCTCTTGGACCTTATCTCAAAATTATATTCGAGCTCCTTATTATTATATACTTAAGAATCTCCACACGTTTAAGATTACAGATGTCCATTAATTAAATAAATCACTGACAATTATATTTAATTGATAATTTTTATTCCTTGAAACTTTACCACTCAACTTATTTGTCATGTCGGATATAATTAAATTCATCTGCAGGGTTTGATATGAACAAAACTTATGAGCTTCTTCAAGAGGCCATCATCAACTCATTTAAATACTAGGATGTGGTTTTCTTTGACATTTAATTTTCACCATACAACTTACATCGTCTCCCAATTCATTGAGCTTATTAACCCAATATGAATTTCACTCTTTGATGAATTAAAGTGACAAATATTATATAGACGTGAAAATTAAATATTTAGGGATTAAGAGTATAAGCCATCATAATAATCATGAGGTATTAATTATCTTATTAACTCAGTAAAAGATAATACCCTTAACATGAGTATGTTCAATACACAAAGTATACTAGTGTAATAATCCGAGACATCAAACAATCTCCTACAGTCAAGATAGACTATGCTTGAATATTACACTACAATCATATCGATGACGTGTCCAATCTCATCTATGATTGTGAACATATACTCATATTATACAAGGATCTGACAATATGGTCTTTTATGTATAAGTCGAACTCTACACATCAGATTATCTACAATGTAAAATATAAAATGCACATACATATCATATATAAAATATTTTGCCCATATAGATTCATAATAAAATGGAAAAAATAAAATTTTATTAAATAATAAAACGAGTTTTACTACAAAAAGTAAACTTTTAGTATACTACTCTATCAGTTCCCCCTCCTCATGTATCTGCTCAAAAGGATGATGGAGAAAGCTAGTATGTTGATCATGAAAGCCACTACAATGACCTAACGGAGAATATCCCCAACCAATGGGATGAGAAGATTAGGGAAGTGTGCAAAATCAACTCGGTGATGCCTTCAACGTCATCAAGGCACAAGTGCCCAAGATAGTGGATTACTTGATAAGGCGCACTAATACCCTGTTTGTTGTAGATGTTATCAATTATCCCTACCCTTGAAGTTCAAGATGCTTGTCACCGAGATCTTCGATGGTACCAAGGACCCTCTGAATCATCTTGATACGTATAAATCTCTCATGTAACTCCACAACGTGCCTTATGAGATCATGTGTAGAGCCTTCCTCACCACCTTGAAAGGGTCTACTCGTCAATGGTTCTCGAAGATCAAACCTTCTTATATCTACTCTTTCGTAGAGCTGAGTAAATCTTTTGTCTCCCACTTTATTGGGAGACGTCGACATCAGAATCTTGTTACTCACCTGCTCACCATCAAGCAGGACCAAGATGAAAGTCTTTGGAGCTACCTCACTCGTTTCAATGAGGAGGCTCTCTAGGTTGAGAAGTTAGATGACAAGGTAGCCTTAGCCACCTTCATTGTGGGTCTGCACTCCTCTAGTTTTATGTTCTACTTCCCCAAGAATTCGTCCTCCAACATGCCCGAGCTGCTGTCAAGGGCACATAAGTGCATGAATATCAAGAACGTTACTAAGGACTGTCGAGGTGAGTCCTCCCTAGGAGAGGAAAAGAGGAAGGACACTCACGAAAACAAGTGGGAGGTGGAGAACAAGAGAAAGAGAACTGAGAGAGTCTCTGTCAAGGACCGTCTTGGTCCCATACACCCGAGAGAACGACAGTCTTTTACACCACTTAACGCCTCGGTGGCGCACATCTTATTCCAAATACAAGATGACCCCACGCTCTACTGGCCCAAAAAAATAAAGTCTGCCCCAAATTACAGAAATCTCAACAGGTACTATCACTTCCATCGCGACTACTGCCACGATACTGGTGACTGCTTTGAGTTAAAAATACAGATCAAGGAGTTTATTTAGTGTAGCCAGTTGAGGCAGTATGTTGCTGGCCGAGGGCCGGCTCCACCACCCTGTCGAAATCAAGAAGATCAAGAGCGTTAGCAACCCCTCGGAGAGATCCAGACTATTTCCAGAAGGTTAGGAGGAGAAGGTGACTCCAACTTTATTAGGAAAGCGCACACTCAAAAATCCAAGTAAAGTCACATGACTCTCGTCCGACGAAGACACCCCGACATAGAGAAAAAGAGGTCATACCCGTCAGGACTCTCCTTGTTGGCTTCTCGGGGGAAAAGGTTTATCCCTTGGGTTCCATCACCCTGCTGGTCACAGTAGGAACAACACCGAGGAGTTCCACCATCATGGTAAATTTTATAATACTTGACTATCCTTTGCCTATAATATTATTCATGGACGCTCTGTCCTCAACACCTTAAGGGCAGTGCCATCCACCTACCATATTTTCCTCTGTTTTCTAATCACCAGTGGGATTGGAGAGATCAAAGGAGATCAGGTCTCCGTCGAAGAATGCTATGTGGCCTCTATGAGGGCTAAAAGACCATACAAGGCTTCCAAGTTGAAGTACTTGACCCAAGGGATGACAGTACCTTAGAGAGCGGAAACTACCAAAAGAAATTCGACAAGTAGAAATGGATGAAAACCTTCCAGATATGAGAGTCTATATAGGCTCCTCACTTTCCCAGGAGCGAGCATCCGACGTGATAAACTTCCTCAAGCGAAATATGGATGTCTTTGCCTAATCGCACGAAGACTTGGAGGGCATCGTCCCGAAGTGGCCTCCCACTGACTCAAAGTCAATTTTAGGTACAAACACGTCTGCCATAAGTTGACGAATGTAAGTATTGAAAGAGGCCAAGCCATGGAAAAGAAAGTGTAGAAGCTATTGAAAAATAGGTCAGTGTGGGAGGTAGCCTATCCAGACTGACTATCCAATGTAATGATGATTACGAAGGCTACTGGGAAGTGACACGTCTTCGTGGACTTCACGGAGCTCAACAAAGTCTATCCCAAAGACAGTTATCTTCTCCCACATATCGGTCTCCTTATTGACATTATTGCGGGATACAAGCTCCTGAGTTTTCTGGATGCTTACTCCGGGTATAACCAGATTAGCATGATCCCTCCAAACCAGGAGAAAACTTCATTCATCACCTCGAAAGGCACTTACTGCTACAGGGTGATGCCTTTTAGACTTATGAACGCCGGAGCTACATATCAAAGCCTCGTGAATAAGATGTTCAAGTCTCATATGGGGAAGACCATGGAGGCCTACGTCAACGATATGTTAGTAAAGAGTATGGTTGCAACAGACCATGTGACGCATGCTTTAACTTTTAATATTGTAAACCCTAGCGCAGGTTGAGCGAAGTAATATATTTATCGAAAGACCGAGGTCGAACCCTCAAAAAATTGTAATAAGAGAATAATCACACAAATTCTAAAACAAACTTAAAAATAAATTATTCGTTTGAAAAATTGTTGAGTAGAGAAAATTGATTTAAATAATTAAAAAAGTAATATAAAATACTAGAGCATTGGGTACTCCCTCTCAATTCCATACAATATTAATTAAAGACTCAAATCTTAACTTGAGACAAGAATTAGATGTCGGTTAATTCAAGTAACAAATCAAGTAAGAAAACTTAAAGTTATAATCAAAAGATTATTCAGGAACCTAAATAATGAACCAATTATATTATTTTATGAAATAATGATAATCACCTCAAGCGTGGAATAACCAATTATTTACTCGTAGGAAAATTCAAGCAATCGATGTACATGACACAACTTAAAAAATTTTACAGAGGAAAAACTTTGCTAAAAAATCAGAAATTAAATTAATAGAATATTATAAATCATTAAGCACAAAGTCAATAACAGTACCGTATTTTATTGAGAGGTCCTCCCCTAGCCCTAATTAAACTTACTAGTCAAACATAACAAACTAAAATCAAAATAAAAAGATGAAAAAAAAATAATAATTATCTCTCTTCTAAGATGAGAACATCTATTTATAGTAAAATAAATCCTAGGTATAGGTAGGAGATCTAAGGTTGTCTTGGAATAAATTCATTTTCCAAACAGAAGTTTCGTAAGGTCAGATTCCGGGCATAAAATCTTTGACTTCGTGAGTACAAAATATGTTCAGACTTCAAACTGAAATTTCTCATATTTAGAGGTTGAATCATGAAATTTTCGTGAAATACACTTTTGTAGCCCTTGAAATTTTCTTTCCAACCCTACAAAAATCAAGTCAATCGAATATCAAAGTCAAAAGTTATTACCAAAATAATTAAAACATGTTAAATCCTTATATTCTAGTAAACTTTCCTAATCCAACTTTAAATGAGTTTTTTCTTCAAACTTGGACTCTTATAAGGATTTAATTGTTGATTTACCTTCAAGTCTTTCTATCTTCCTCATGATTCTTAAATCCTTATCAATTGTGATTCGTCTTCTAGTTATCGTTTCACTTGCATTATCCATTATTACTTTAAATTGACCAATTTACCTGTAAAATAAATCAAACAACTAGAAAAGTATCAAACTAGAAAATCAAGGAATTTAACTCATTTAATCATAAATAATATGCAATTAACCAACCATTAAATATAATAAATTAGCACTTTTGGTGGTTAATCAACGCACCTCCATGAGACCTTTGATATACTGAGAGCCTACAAAATGAAGTTGAATCCTGAAAAGTACGCATTTGACGTCAGTTCAAAAAAATTCTTAGACTTCATGGTCAATAAAAGGGGCATTGAAGCTAATTCATACAAGATCATAGCTATATTGGAGATAAAGTCCCCAACCCTAGTGAAGGAGGTCTAACGCCTTAATGGGAAGATAGCAGCCCTCAACAAGTTTGTCTCAAAGTCAACAAATAAGTGCCTACATTTCTTCAAAAATCCTCCGCAAGTTTTTCCAGTGGGGACCAGATACAGAGGAGGCTTTCTAGAAGCTTAAGGCCTACCTTGTCACACCACCATTGCTCTCTTATGCTGCACCGAGAGAGACCTTGTATCTCTACCTCTCCTCTTCACCCTCTACCATAAGGTCTGTCCTTGTTTGGGAGGATAGAGGCATCTACAAGCTTGTGTACTATGTAAGCAGGGCATACCAAGGGGCAGAGGTAAGGTACTTGGAGTTTGAAAAGTTGGCTCTTGAAATTGTCATTATCGTTAGGCATCTACGCCACTATTTTCAAAGTCATACCATCGTGATTGTTACAGATCAACCACTCAAGATAAGTTTGGGAAAGCCTGATGTGTACGACAGATTACTCAAGTGGGTCGTCAAGTTAAGTGAGTTCGATGTACAGTTCCAACTGAGGACGACCATCAAAGCACAAACAGTTATGGATTTCGTGGTCGAGCCTACACCGCCACAAGAGGCTCAACCACTACAGGAATCCCGGGAGTCTACACAACCACAAGAATCTAGGAAAGATGTATCACGTGCCCCTGAGCTCACCTGCTCAGTGCATAATGCCACTACCCACCATGAGGCAAGCCCAGACACTATCTCGAGAGGGCCCGACATCTCGGAGATAGCTCCACCAGCCCTGGGAGACCATACTCTAAGACTAGAGGCACCCGACTCCCTTGTGCCTATTCCACCAGAGCCCTTCTCGCCCTCGCTACCATCTATTGTAATATGTTGGAGGCTATACGTGGATGGGTCCTCCACCAGCAAGGGCGACGACACAAGATTGGTGTTGATTAGCCCCCATGACACTCCACTCAAGTACGTCGTCTCCTTCCACTTTGCAACATCAAACAACCAAGCTGAATATGAGGTCCTCATATCAGGCTTAAAGCTCGCGTTAGAGATGGAGGTCATCTATCTGATAACCTACGGTGACTCACAGCTAATAGTCAATCAGGTAAAGGGAGACTTTGAAACAAAGGAGGAAAAAATGCAAGAATACCTGTCAGTGGTCTAGGCTTTGTTAAAAAGGTTTACCTACTTTCAATTCCACCATGTGCCTAGAGAGGAGAACGCCATGACAGACTCCCTCACCAAATTTGCGTCTACCAACATACTCATGGGCTTGACACTTACAGGCCACTAGTTCGAGTCAAACGCCTTCAAGATAAAGGAGGACGATGTTAATTGTACATCATTTGAAGCCAATTGGATGACACTCATCTGAGCCTACCTAGAGGAGAACGTTCTCCTAGACAACCCAGTGGAAGACAAAAATTTGAGGATGAAAGGGTCCTGGTATATCATCTTACACAACACACTCTACAAAAAGAGTTACTCATTGTCTCTTCTATGATGTCTTACTCCTGAGGAAGCCAATTACACCATGAGGGGATATCTGAAAATCACTCGAGAGAGCGTGCACTAGCCCATAAAGAGAAGTAAGGCAAGGCTACTATTGGCCTAGCCTAATCAAAGACGCTCGAGAGCTCGTCATGAAGTGCGACAAATGTCAACGCTTCGCAACTGTACCCAAATAGACACCTGAAGAGCTCACCACCATTCAGAGCCTGTGGCCCTTCTCCATGGGAGGGACCGACATCCTAGGTCTCCTACCCATGAGTTGAGGCAAGTGTAAGTTCATAGTGATAGCCATTGACTACTTTACTAAATAGGTAGAAGTTGAGGCCTTAGCCAGGATAACAAACCAGAAGGTGAAAGACTTCATATAAAGGAGTATAGTTTTTTGCTTCAGAATACCTCACGCCATTGTGAGTGACAATGCCAAGCAGTTTGATAACAAACTTTTTAACAACTTCTATGTCGACCTACAGATCAAGTAGCCCACTCCATCCCTGCCCATCCACAGGCGAACGGGAAAACGGAGATCACCGTCAGGACCATCCTCCGTTATTTGTAAACTAGATTGGAAAGTGCAAAAGGACTATGGGTAGAAGAACTCCCAAGAGTGCTATAGGCTTATCAGACGATACCAAGAAACCCTATAGGCGAGACCCTTTTTTCCTTATCCTACGAGACAAAGGCGGTCATACCCATTGAGATTGGGGTACATTCTCTTAGGGTCCAGCACCATGAGCCTACTTGTAATGAAGAAGGTCTCTGCATCAAACTCGACTTGGAAAAGGAGGAGAGGGATATAGTCATGCTCAGGAATGTAGAGTTCAAGCGTCGCATGATCAAGTACTACAACTCAAGGGAAAAACATTGCTCCTTCTTGCCCAAAGACCTAGTCCTTAAAAAGGTCATCTTGTCTACCAAAGACTCCCAAGAAGGGAAGCTAGGACCTAACTTAAAAAGACCCTACACGGTCACGAAAGTTGTAAGATTGGACACCTACATAATTCAAAATTATGAGGGGAAAATTCTAGCCCATCCATGGAACACAGAGCGCCTAAAGAAATATTACCAATAGATGGAGGCAAGGCAATAAGTCTGTAGTCACCATTTAGATTATCTATTGTTGTTTTGGTTTTGGTCAATTTCCCTTAATATTTACTTTAAATTATGAAATAAAATTTCGCAAGATTTTTTCAAAAAGTTGTATCTCATAGACGTTCATAAAGCATTTACAAAAGATAGAGCATGGTCCAGCAACAAAAACACAAATACGAAGATACCATGCCCCTGATGTCACTCACTGCCCCTAATCCGCTCCATCATCGCTCGTCTTCTCATCATCAGTCCCTGGAGCCTCATTGGGATAAAGCCAGAAAAGTCATAAACAAGAAAAAGTTGTTGAAACCTTCCCCTTGAGCTCCTCATAGCCATCAATAGTCATCTTCCATAGCCCTCTCAGCAACATCTCTCTTATTCTCCATCTCCATGGAGTAAGTCTCTGTCTGGTAACTCTCTCAAGAGTTGCTCGAAAGTCAGTCTCTGCTATAGCGGCTCTCTTATGAGACGCTCGTAACTCTATCTTTGCTCTCGTGCGGGCAACCTCTTTGTCAGTCTCCAACTGGACATCCCTCTCACGGGACGCCAGAAGCTCGGTATCAAGTATGGAAGCTCTCTCATATGCTAGCCTCAACTGCTCCTCAACTACCCCTTGTGCCTACCTCTTGAGCCCTAGTTGCTCCTCAGTAGCCCTTCATGTCTACTTCTCCACTGCCTGACCACTAAGCACCTTTCCAAGCTTCAACATACTCAAAAACAAGCAAGAAAAGGCAACATCCACCTACAGGTATCCAAAATCCAGAACATGAAAAAAGGAAGTCAAGTATAAGATCAATGATGAGTAAAGGGCATACCAAAGCAAAGCCCTCCATCATTGTATCGATGACACCTTCTGGACCTCCAGAACCAACCACCTAAATCTCCGCGCTGGTCACAAACCCCCATAGTCACTCCTTGGCCAGATTCATTTCCTAAAACATGGATACCTAACCACTGTCAAAAGCAGGACAGCTGGGTAGAGCCTCGGTCCTCGTAGGAGACCGCACTGAAACCTATATCCCTACAACCATACTAGGATAAACTTTGGAAGGCAAAAGTACCACAGCAGGAAAAGGAGTGAGGACATCACCAAGTCCTGCTTCTCAAGGACTATTCTGGCTAGCAGACCTCGGTTGAGAAACATCGGGGACATCAAACCTCGCCCTCTTAGAAGAATCAGGGGAATACGCCACCATAGAACCTTAGACAACCACCATCAGCGCCCTACCTGCAAACTTGGTGTGAGACAAAAAAACTCACGATGTCATAGCCATCAAGAGTATATTGGAAGGATCAGGTACCTTTCCTCTTCGGCCAATGAGAAACTTGAGACGACCTGACGCAGATATAATCTCTGAGAATTCCTTGAAAGGATGGTCACGAACTATCTGGAGCCTACTCTCCTGCTCCGTAGAAGACAATCATATAGTGAGAACAGAAATGTGATGACTAGAAATAAAAATGAAAGTGAAATCCTTACCTAGATTGGTCCTCGGGACGGTCTCCCACTTCGAAGGCACTAGGTCACGATCTCCCTCGATGGCCCACTCGTCTCTAACAAAGAAGAACTTAGACTTCCAACTATGACAGTTTGAAGGAAGCCCAATGATGAATTTGCCCGACCTTGGGGTGAAGCGACACCACCCTTGATGTGGAAAGGGGTTATCTAGAAGCACATACATGGCCAAAAACTCCTTAAATGGGGGAGGGACGTTAGCACTATGAATCAGTCGCCATAATGAAAAGAATGCCAGTATTATCCTCCACCTGTTGGGAGCCAACCTCCCGGGAGCCAGTGACAGATGTCCTAGGACCCGACATATGGGCCAAGTATCGGGAAGCCCAAGCCTCTAAGGCATCCTCATAAAGAACAATCTCACTCGAGAAGTCACAACATGTTGGCTCATCTTCCTCCACTCGACGACACATGACTGCACGAGGGATACGGTAGGAAGATACGATACGGGCGACATAATCATCGATGTCAATGGAGTTGAGTATAGAAGTCACCTTTGAGCCATTATCTCCAATAGTCCCCTTGCTTTGCTCGATGTCTCGAGTAGCCTCCCCCACGATGACATTGTCAGAGTGGGTTCCTGCCAACAAATAGGTGCCTGCCAACAAATAGAACCAAGAAAGAATCAAGGTTAATGTCAAGGGAATGCCAGTATTTGTTGGGCTTTTGTGGAGTCTAGTTGTATTTGATCCGAATGATGACCCAACCTGAAATAATGTTGCGTGACTTTTAATGGGAGATTTTATGAGGCTTAGTCCATGGAATAGAGGCTTGGGCCGATAAGATGGATCTCTTCTGAGCTCAATGTAAGTGTTCAGTAGCAAAGCAAGAGATATGGGAAAACTGAGCTCCCAAGAACGAAGAAATCAAAGGTTAGAGAAGTACCATAGGGAAGAAGAAACCTTTTGGCTTTCTAGACGAAAAAGCTCACTCATACCCGCAATCCCTTTTTACCACCACTAGGGCTTGGGGCATGGGGCATGGGGCATGGGGGCCAAATGATGAACTCAAATCTAACTAGGTCAGACTCAATCAATCAAGTAAGTCCAAGTCAACTAAAAAACAGGTCAAGCCTAGTTCATGAATTCGACCTAACCCAAGGTCTGAAGAATCCAAGAAGAATTAGAGCACGTGGGGAGCAATTATCGGGATACTCACTCTCGAAGATCAAGACAACTTTTTATGACACTTACCTTACCCGAAAAATTAGTACATTTGCCCTCACGTCACCTCCTTAACCAAGACTCTGTGCCTATAAATTATAAACTCTCTCTACATGAAAGGCATCTTTTTACAACCTCTTGAGATCTTGCTACACCTCTATACACACCTTATACATAGCTTTTCTCTCTCCTAGCTATTGTACCTCTCCCAGAGCTAACAATTGCTCTCTCTCCCGATCATGTTATTTTATCAATAAAAGTCCCCCAGCCACCGTTACCGTTTTCTGAAGTGGAGTAGGTCACTTGAACCAAACCACTATATATCTGTGTGTTGACCTGATATTTATATTATTGTCATTGATTGCTCTATTAATTACATTTTATCAGACACTCAATTGTTGATCTTGCATAAATTTATTTTGTGTATCATCACTTTGAAATGTTGTCTAATGGATCTTATCTTTTTCTATGTGTGTGTAGTGTACTTCAGAAGAAGTTGAATTGTACCTCAACAAATGAGCTGTTGAAGGACATGATTTTGGAGGCATAAGTGAATAACAGTCACCACAAATTATCCATATTGATAGGGCTGGTCCAGAACTCAACTATCCATGGCCACACATTTTTTATTAAGTGAACTTAAATCCAAAACACTGAGATTTTTGTGTTAGGGTTATAAATAGGCTTAGTGCATGTTAATGATCTCATGTTGCAGTATTGTACAGCTTTTCAACAGAGATCCTCATCATGAGCTGACTTCCAATGGAAGTCTTTTTCTTTCGCCTGAGAATCTGATAAGTCGTGTGTGCCTTTTAAAATCATGACTGTACTGTAAACTTAGAATAATTATTGGTATCAATTAAACTTGGGTTTCATACGACTGGTGCGACTTGAACAAAAGAGCATGCAGGTTTACATCTCGGCCAACCACTAAATCAAGTTTGGTGTCACATGGCCCAAGGGCCGCTGGCATTACCATGAAATTCCATTGGTACATTAGTATGTTGATTGCAACATTACAGTAGTATAGAGTACAATAGCTTGGGTGTTGTTTGTCCTTTTAGCTGTATGATTATAAGTGATAACAGCAGTGCAGCAGATCTGGTGTCACCACCTGATGTGGGAGCTCCTCCAATATACCAAAAACCTCAAAAGAGTGAGGGTATTAAAACTGTCTTAATCACTTATCTTTTGGGCATACGGTCTGTAAACTTCAGAGATAATAGTCACAAGTCCAAATCAAATGCATCATGCAAACAGGGACAGGACAGAACCCAAATTCAAGATCTCGATATGGTAATCTCTGAGATCTTGCCATTCTAGCTACCCTACGAGTTAAAAACGTCTCATTATATACATGAAACAAGTTGTTCTTAGCCAAGGTTTCCAACTAGGATCATGTATAAACTATTAGACTTTGTGCTCAGGATTTATTTCAATATATATTGATGCAGCTCATGTTAGGTTGTAGGCATCCAGCTATCCAACACCCTCATGATCATGTATATATAAGAACACTGACAATTCCCTGAAAAGATCAAAAACAATAAAACCACCGAAGGGTCCAAAAGGCAATAAAACCTACCCTATTTTTGTTTGCAATTCATCCACTGGGTACTATAAACTTAATTGTTTTCCTAATTCTTCTACTTGGTATCATAAAATTATTTTTCGGTACAATTAAAATAGGTAATAATTCAATTGAGTCGATTAAAATTGATACTTCATAAATCAAATAAGGTCATGATGTCCTTTCCTACCATATATGGCCATATGGGGTCGTTCATTTAATGAACAGATGAAAACAAAATCAGAAAAGTTCCAACCTTCAAATCAACTATCATGTCAAAAACCTTTAAGTAACTGATGGAAAAAATTTTACCCTGAAGCAATAGGAATGCCATATACACCAACAGTAATCTCCCCCGTCTTACTGGCTTCTATCAATCCCACAACACAAACAGAAAAATAAACCAACATAAACCTGCTTGAACTCATACCCACCATGGAAATCCTCTGAGATGTTCCAGAAGTGAGAAAGGGGTGGTGTATCTCAACCTATTTTTCAAATCAAGATGGTTCCCACATTCCACATTGACCATCCAATTTTAGTTGTTGGAAAGGAAGAAAAACGCATTATAGAAGTTCTCACTCTCATACGGATCCAAATCCTTGTCAATATTTTTTTCCATTTTTTTCGAAGAATGTCCACCATAAATTAGTGAGGAACCATTTATCAACATGGGTTTTGGGTAGACACTCAACCAAAGTAAAAAAAATGAAAAAAAAAACATATTAGAAGAAATCTCACTTGCATAATCAAATAATTATTGATTCTTAGCCCCAAAGACCGTATGGAAGATATTTCATAACAGTGCATTGATAGTCACAACCACCAACTTTTCGCGAACTTTATGTGCTACTTCGTTTCGTTTTACCATGCATTGTTGGTCAAGATTCATATACAAAAGATATGATAGTGTAAGATTTAACATAAAATATGATTCATGATAAAGAGAATGGAAAAATATATAATTCATATTACCGACTCTAAATAACTGGGATAAGATAAAACTCTGTTAAGTTGAGTTATATTCCGGGTTGGGATCGCAGCCTATCATGGTCCAACTGATCCTGGGTTGGGTCTCACATCACATGCATCTCCATACAGTGACTAGTACACAATGTATACGCATTAATTCATAAGCACAGAGTATAACAAAGTGGGACCTCATCATATATTATTTCCTATGATGGTTATCACAATAAATGGACCTTTTAATTCTTGTTCAGTTCACATGCAAAATTATAAACAACCACAGCTTAAAAAGTTCTGGTCTGAATCATACCAGTGCCTGCAACATCTGCCAAGATATTCATGCTTTTGTACAAAAGCTCCATAACACTGCCATGATATACTACATGTTCCTCCTTTTTTCAATGCAGCAATTTCAATCCTTGGTCTCGAGTATTAAAGGCAGGTAAGGACTATTTATGAAGAGACTGTCAGGTACATAGGTGGGAATGGGGTCTTACTATTCAATAGACCTTCTCCTTATCTCAGAAAGTAAATAAATTTCTCTAATTAATCCGAAATTAGATATACAAAAAAGCTCAAAGCACGCCCAGAAACACACACAGATCAATACTCAAAAAAGTTTGCTCCACCCACAAGAAACAGGGTACATATCAGAAAGACCGAAAAACAGGATATCAAAAGCATAATAAACTGGAGATCATGGATAAATTGGAATTCCTTGTCTGATTTAAATTGGATAATTTACTAGTTTTAAATGGTAACAAGTGCAGCCAAAATGGGTGACCATAACCTGGTGCACTATTTATTGGTACAGTTGAAACTCTAATTACTGATAACGTTGAGCTGAATTCAAAATAATTCTCAATAATAAAAAACTGATTTCTCTCTTCTATAGAATTCTCTCAATAAAGACACTTTTTTGCAACATAGTTTGCTAAAAACAATGCAATTTTCTCATGGAATCTACATGCAGAGACACCCATATTTTGCTTGCTACAAGAGAGATGCACTGCAAATTTATTCAAGTAAATGAAGTTGGTTCCTCTAAATTCCTTAGCTATTAGAGATTATTAAATTAATAAATATTGATTACTGAACAGAGAACTGTATAAGAATGACCAAATCAACTTATTCTATAAAAGTTGATCAAGAGTGTTATTGAACTATTAGTAGTACTCTACCGAAATGAATCCAGCACATATTTAGAGCGAATGATGAGCCTCTTACCGGAAAAAGTGGATCATTTCACTAGATAGGTTTTGTTTCTTGCTTAAGTAAATAGATTCAACAGTTTCCACTTGCCAGCCCAAATTTACAGTAGGAGGATATGAACAAGTCACCAGCTAGAGAAAAACTCAGTAGAATCTATGTCAAAAGCAAGAATTCTTCAGCAATGTTCTGTGTCCTATAAAAAAATAAACAATGATGCAGTTTTATGATGAGCACTGATAGATCATGCAAAATACAATCACTTTATTACTCCAGAGCATATATGGCAATACATACCAGTGGGGTCGTCCCACATCAAAAAGCACCTTATGTTATCAACTGAAATATAGATAAACATGAAGTTATAACTTATGTTTCTTTATTGTTCCGATAAATTTGACATTGTAAAGAATGTCTTAATCTATCAGTCTTTTGATAGTTTTTATCACTTGCCTTGATGCAATCAAATTTTAAAGAAATCTAAATAAAGCATTTCTCCAAAATTGCACCCCTACAAACACCGAGAGGAGGGTTTTTTTTCTTCTTACCCTTTCCTCCTCTTGTGACTCAATACAAAATCATCATCGTCATCACTGTCATCAAGAATTCTTTTCTTGGCTTTAACTTCGCCATTCTTTGACACCTGCGGCAGCTGTTTTTTGGAACTCTCAGGTTTACTTCGTGGTGGTGGAGGAGGAGATTTGATAGGAGTTCCCATCCGAAGTTGCTTTTGCTTCTTCTGCTTTTTCTCAAATGCCTTTTTTGCTCTGTCAGGTGATAATAGGCCATGTTCCATCATCCTGCATATTGCGGTGAATTATTTGTTGTTATAAATTATAAAAATATTAGAGGCATACCTGTTCCAAATGAAAACAAGAAAAATAAGGACAAGGGCACAAGAGGAAAGAAGGGTTCAACAGCAAATTGCAATGTGAAAGTGAATGTTCCATGCCCACCAAAAAAGGGTTAAATATTCTTAACAAGCTGCCCAGTTGACAAGAATATTACAGGTTTTCCATGGTACCGCACTCACGAATGTTATAAACCAACCCATAGGAACAGGGGATTTTGCAAGCCATTATAGTATCCCTCATTTTGCTTGTCACCAAAATCTTTATGTTTCCTTTTGAGCCAACTTTGGATCCTTGTATGAATTTTGGAAAGACACAGATATGGTTCACATGCAAATTGTCTCTCAAAAAAAGGTGGACATTGTTTTATTAGGTATCTGCCACACAAGGTCATGCTATTTAGATAAAGGTGACAACACAAAAGAGAGCAACTGAGCTGGAAATGATTAACATTTTGATCAAACAATGCATTCTTTTAGTATTTCTGTTATAGATTAGATGGACCTCTGAGCCATACAGCATTTATGTACAACAGTGGATATATCTGATGCAGTGGTAAAATTGTTGGGCTGACAACAATGAGATCACTGGTCTGAATCTGGCAAAAGATCAAGTCTCTGCATAGTCCACCTCTCCCAACCCCCCCCCCAAAAAAAAAAAAAGTATCTAGCTAACAGAGACCAAACAAGGTAATGCCCTTAGAAAAATTGATTGAACATAGATATCCCAATTGACTTAATAGAAACAAAAAGTGTTGAAGCAGCAAGCTGAGCACATTTCCTCATCTTTATGTATGCTTTTAGTCCCAATAAAAAAGTAACTTTCGAGTCATTTGTGTCTAGAAAGTAAATCAGGAATGCCATAAGAAAGTCTTGATATTAATGCTTCTTACAATCACTTGGAATGATATTGTTGATAGGACTAATATTTTCGAAATATGGCTGTCTTTTGGACTGCCTTAAAGTCAAACGTGACAAAGCAATGCATAATTTCACTTATTTTGCAAATATCTCAGTCACTAGAAGGACAACAATATAATTTCAAAAGAATAACTGAATATCTGTAGCTTGATTTCATTACCCACAGCCCAGCCAACAGAAAAAACAAATAGGAAAAATAATTTCACCATCCTCTGAGACCAATGCAACCAGCACAGGCGGATGTATGTAGGGGCCAGTGCCCAACCTCAAATTATTTTCCTATTTTTTTAGATATAATAAGTTGTGCTCGTAATTCAAAATTTAAATTGTTTGTAATTGGCCTATAATTGAACTCTAATTCTCTAAAGATTGATGATTGACTTGTTTCAATTAAATTTTAGACTTCTTGAATTCTTATTTAATAACTTTGCGATTTTGATATAAAATATAAATACAAGTCAATGTCAATTTTCCAAGATCAATGAGAAACAACGTAAGACAAATCTATTGTTCAAATTGACTCTCAATTAGAAATATAATTTACCTGTTATATCTCTATATGATCGAGTGTAATTAGCGGTTGACTTCAATATGACCATTTGGTAAAAAATAATATTATTTGGTAATGACCTTTTTCATTTGCATTTAGAATTTTTTTTGATGTTTCTCTTTTATGAAAATCTTTTTTATGGACGGTTTAGATTTTAATGGAGTTTAGATTTGTAATCTACACCATTTTATTAATATACATAAAATTTGAGTCATCTATGTGGAAGCCTAATGTCATTAATCGCTTTACGTTATGAAGCCGGCCCTAGTTAAAGTGTCCGTCCTAAAGCAAATTTCTGGGTCCACCCGTTGCAACTATAATGCTAAATAATATAAGCACACTCCCCAAAAAAGAGGTGATTCATCATAATCTTATATTTGGTCCACTATTTAGGTATATTCTATTTTACATGTTATCTTTAATTTTGCTTATTATTTTATTCATCTTATTTGTATTAGTTTACACAGAAAAGATTAGTTTTATTGAAACAAGTCCTATTACAAGTGTAATGACGAGTGGACTCACCATGAAATCAGAAGAAACACATGAAAATTAGTTATGGAGTTACCGCAATACGTAGTTCGTTGCAAACCAACACAAAGAAGTGTATCGACCTCAGAAATTTGCAGCATCTGAGCAGTTTTCTTCTCTCATTCAGCAACCTATGGTCTATCATCTAAAAGCTTTAAAAAGAGTTCAAGGGATATGAATTAAGCTAATGGTTTCATTATACAGAGACTGCAATTCTTGCACTTTCTTACTAGCAGACTCAAAAACAGCATAGCACCATCCAAAATGTGTCTCCTCCTTTGTCACTACGACCTGCAATGAAGAGAAACTGGACATGGGATACAACTCAACTCAACAAAACAAAGCTTTTATCCCAAATATTTGGGATTGGCTACCTCAAACTGGTTTCCCATTGTAACTCTACTTACATTTTATGCCAAGAATCAATCACTAGAATTACATGAAGGAGAGAATGGCCTCTTGGGTTCCAGGGATATTTAAAGTACCTAGCTAGCATTCCTAGATCCATCTCAGTTTTTTTGGGCTACCACTTAGTTTAGGGAAAGATGTAGAACAACTCATAGCAAGCTTTCATTTGGCATAAATAATGCCCACATTCCTCAGTAAGTGCTAATTCACCAGCATTTGTGATTATCCAGTGTACCAGCATATAGAATGCTTTGGTATGGCTACTTGCTCGGACAAAGTGTCATGAGGAGCGACCCATGTAAAGGGGTACCCTTCACAGTTTTTTTTGTCTCTCACTAGAATTTTTGTCTCTTATTTGTTGTGCCTCTTCATTCCACAATAAATGTGGTACTTCAATAATAAGGATGCACCCTCCAATAAGCTCTAGCTCAATCGTCCTGTGAGAGAATAAAGAGGTACAGTTGGTGTGCAATTAAAAAAACGAAATGAAATTTCTTTCTAACTAAACTCTCAAGTATGGTCTCAATTAATTGGTATTCATTATATAAATCCTATTTGGCCATTTGATCTCTATCTAGAACCATCTTTTCCATCAAATCATAAGCTATCACATTGTAGGTCATCATTGAACATGTACAAATTTACCTTAACTGGTTTTCTCTCAATTGCATATTCGCGCAACTTCCACAATCCCCTGCATATACTCATAATTGTATTCTCTCTGGTTTTAACTTATCATCATCATTACATTTGCATTTAGATCAAACTTATTCTCTAACTATTATCTTAATTGCCTCACATTTTGCAGCATAAAACATGCCTGATCTAATAACTGTAGATGCAATTACCTCCTGGCCATTCACGAGCATTGTTGGAATTACTCTAATGTTACTTCGGTTATAAAATCGCTCTAATACCACTTTATTGAACCAAGAGGACAAATGGAATGAAATAGAGGAGGATATGAACACTCAAAGAAAACAATAAATTTATTCAAGTAGATTACAAAGCACACAATTAACTTAAACTCTTCAACTTCTACTCAACTCTACTTACTTGAAACACTATCACATATAACATATTTATATAGGTCTAAGTCATAACTCCTACCATTACATTTGCACACCACTACATCCACTAGCTCTTGTAACTCCTAAAATATTAAGACATCGTTACTTGAGGAATCAACACTCACTAATACTATTGGCATCCACTATTTGCATATTCCATGCCACTAATTAACACTAAATTAACACTCATTAATAATATAATAAAACTCAAATAATTTATTTTTCAAATCCCCCCTTAAACTTGATTTTGCACCTCCAAATCCTTATCTTGCAAATCACTTCATGATAGAGAGACTTCATGGAATTATTAGAAACTTCATGGACTTGAATACCACCTCCTTTAATTGCAAGAATCTTCATTGTCATCTCCATTGCCGTATAGGGCTTATGATGCTTATACTTGCAAATTATCTTTATTTAACCAATTTTCTTCTTACTACTTATACATCGACCTTTTTGCTCAAACTCCTGAATTTGTATTGTGTTACATCTCTTGGATCGAAAAATTCCTCCATATTCACCCAACATATGCTAATCAAAACATTGTCTACACCAAGTTGTGAATAACAAGTCATGTAATTTTAAAAAAAAGTCATTACCTTGAATGGGGCTTTCAAAAATCTCAATATGACGATCTTCACTTCTCCATTGGAAAGACATCTTTCAACATTGCTGCATAAGGATTCATTTCAACATCCTTAACCACGATAAGGTCCTCGATTGTTTTTTCATTCCTTAAATAAAGTTCTTCACGAACTTTTTGCTCTTTCATTTTTTGAATTACTTCTTCAACTTCATTATTTTCTTCATCCTCTTCAACTTTAACATCACTTTGGGTCTCCTCAACATGTTTGACTTCCTCGGGATGATGCTCTTCTTGATCCTCTATTTGCGTGTCTTCAAAATCACACTCTTCTTTGGTAAAACCATCTTCTTCGAAATATTGTACCCAATACTTCTTGGATAAAAACTCACTTCCATATTTAGATACTACACTCTCAATCATCTTCTAAACATGATTTGAAGAAATTAAATCTCCTACAAGCTTTCAAATCTCGGGATGAATCGTCTTCTTAAGAACTCAATTCTTTTTCCTTTTTCTTCTCTTGGATTTTTCTAGATAAGCCACTCATTGGTCTTTTTTCAATTACATTCCATAAATCACATACTTTGAGATAAGAAGGAAGAATAATCTTCATTCTCTTATAATGAGAGAACATCACCTTTTCACACTAAAAACACATATTTGGTGAATCTTCCATGATCATCATAATCGTGACGATCTATCAAGACTTCAAGGACCGTACTGACTCTGAAAGTGAGTTATCTAGACTTTTAGGATCATAAAGCGGGCTTTTATGGAGAGTTATCAAGATTTTTTGGACCGTAAAGCTGATTATGATGAAAAATTATCCAGACTATCGAAAGTTGGCTCTAATACAAATATGTTCGAATTATTCCAATGTTACTTCAGTTAGAAAATCGTTTTAATACTACTTTATTGAATCAAGTAGACAAGCTGAAGGAAGTAGAGGAGAATATGAACAATCAAACAAAAAAATAATTTTATTCAAGTTGATTATAAAGCACTCATTTAACTTAAACTCATCAACTTCTACTTAACTCTACTCACTTGAAATACTATAACATATATCCTATTTATATAGGTCTAAATCATAACTCCAAGCATTACATTTGCACACTACACTCACTAGTTCTTGTAATTTCTAAAATATTAAGACATCATTACTTGGAGAATTAATACACTCATTAATACTATTGTCTTCCACTACTTGCATATTCCATTGCCACTAACCAACACCAAATTAACACACTTTAATAATATAATAAAACTCTAAAATAAGTTTATTTTCCAACAGATGTATGTCCATCAATGACAATCGCGATTGTTTCCTTCCATCTTTTTTTCATTCAGCTAACCACCCAAAAAAAAAATTAAATAAATTTTTATGTGCATAGGATTAAGTCCCTCTCTGACCTTTTTTTTTTTTTTTTGAGATTCAATGATAGGAATTTATTATGAAGAAATCTCAGAAAAAATGAGAGGCATAACAAAGTCTGGTGTCTGCTCCAACCATACAATGCTTCTATTTAATGGTAAAACAAAACGAGCTAGCTCATGAGCTACTTTATTCCCATTACGGCGAACTCAGGACACTTTAAAGTAGGAAAAACATCTTGCTATACTGTTAATATCTTGTAAGATGGCTCCGAGAGGATCAAAATCCACCTCACAACTCCTAATAGATTGCATAACACCTGTAGAATCCACTTCAAGGTCAAGTCCTTCTCTGACCTTGACCTTCCTTTAAGTTTCATTTATTGTGAGGTTTTGGGCTGACTCAGAGGTGATGGTATAGATGGTGTTGAAAGGGCACTAGAGAATGGAGGTGTTAGGCAGTTTTGATTATTGCTTCACTCATGTGTATAGGGAGGGAAATGCATTAGCTGACTTCTTAGCTAATAAAGCAGTCCAGGACAAGGCTTCGACTAATTTTACTCATTCAGTGGCCCTACCTCTTCATGCGAAGCTCTTGCTGTTGCATGATCAGCAAGGATTGAAGGTATTGAGGAAGAAGAGAGTAATCATTTAGTTGATGTTTTCTTTTTCTTATTCTTTTGTACAGTGGAATGGAGGAGATGATATATGTTTGTAATTATTTTTTGAGAAATGAAATAAAATGATCTTTTAAAAAAAAAAAAGGTTTTGAGCTCATACTACAACTAAAAAAACTCATGACTGTGAAAAGTAAAAGACTCCCAATTATCTTCCATATGCAATTTGACTGAGTCAATTGCATCAATTTCCTAGTTGTTGGAAAACATACGCGAGGTTCCCAAACAATTGGACGAAAAGCCAAGAAGTAGAACACTTCACCAGTCGAGGATACAACATGCTTTGAACTTCATCTAAGTGCCAAAAATTAATTGTTTGTTTCTCCAATTTCATGTTTATATAAAAAAAATGCTTCAAATAAAATCTTTCGAACATTTTTCAATGCAAGTACACCAAAAGTCTATTTGTCAAATGGTAGATCCACCAATTTAGGATGCATTCAACAACTTTATGACCCCATTACATCCTTCATTAGTCATTTTGGAAACCATATGTTTACTTCCCTATCAGAACTGTTTCCCACTTTTAGTATTTCTAATCTAAAATATCTAGTATTCATTTTTTGTTCTAGACATATCTAAAGTCTTCTTATTCTAAGAGATTATGGTGAGCACGCTCCTGTTTTCCAATGAAAAGAAGAGGTTTATGTCCGGAAAAAGGAGAACATTTGAGGACAAAGGAAGACAAACAGTTGAGACTTCTCTCCAACTCTTTTTCTGAGAAGTGCACTCTCTTCAACTCCTCTACCATGCAAAATGATTACGTGCAGTTGCCAGTTAGACCAAGGCAGAGGCACAAATTTTCCAAAACATGTTAGAAAATCATGTACAGAATTTGTGGGTCTTTGAAACTTATAGGAGATTATCATTGCCTGTTCTATTTCTTATTATAGAATCCCAAACTTGTCCTCCGAGGATCTTTTGTGACTTTCTCACCTCAATGATGGTTTTCCAAATATATTGATTGCATTGACCTCACTTTCATGGCATGCTTCTATGGATGGATTAATTGTTCTTCTGGATAGATTTGGGAGATCATATATTTCTTATACAAAAGGGACAGTTTTGAACACTAAACCTTAGACAGTCTACCTTCAAAGTTAAAAAACAGGCAAAAGACCAAAGAAATTCCTAATGTCCAAGTCAATACTTGTTCCTCCCAATATCCCACATGCAACAGCTCCAACCCCCTAAACCCGAGTAAATATTAAATACAACGATGATACCATGTCACTGTTGATGACATGGCATCACCAACTAATAATAAAATCTCAAATATAAAAGGTGAACCCCACTTGGGCTTACATGGCAGGAGGGTAGAAAGTTATTTACTTACATGGCATGTTAGTTATTGATTTTTGTGGGGTCTATGTGCCTAATTTGTTTTATTATTATTAGTTAATGATATCACATCACCTTGTCAAATGGTATCACCGTTGTAACGAATATTTTCTACTCAAACCCATCCCCTAAAAGACAACCCCTTGCCCCTAAAGCCATCCAATCAACACATTACAAGCCTAATAAAAGTATTAGACAATCGTCAGAATGATAGGCCCAGCCTAAGGCCCAACTCGAACAGTGGACCCTACCCTCCCAAGCCCCAACTTAAGTAGTGGGCCCGACCTAGACAAGGCCCAACTCGGACAGTGGATCCCTCCCAAAAGAGACTCAGATCAAGTCAGGCTCACCAAGCCTCAACAGTCACGCCATCTTGGAGTGAAGAAGTCAGCAACGTCATCCTAAAGCCTCATTCACGCCATCCTAGAGTGATTAGGTATGTCACGCCATCTTGGGACTTGGTTTTGAGGAGATCTCCACATGCTCTCAGTAACTATCTCACATGTTGCGAGGATGACGTCCACTCCATCAAATCAACCTTTTGTTATTGATAAGGCGCCTCAATCTTAGGCGTCTATAAATTGTAAGTCCCGCCTATCCATGGGGGCATCTCTCACATCTTGCTTCTCACATATCACTCACACTTGAACACCCAACACTCCTTGAAGCAATAAAACACTTAGACCATCCTAGTCCTTTGTAGTAGAGTATATCACCTTAATCGAACTACTCTATCTTTGTGTGTTGCTTGTGTTCAGTTTTCCATCATATTTACTGTATTTTATTAACCATACTAATCACTCGACAAGTGGTGCATAAATAAAATTTTGTGCATCATCAGTTTGGCGCCGTCTATGAAAAATGACTAAGTTTTCTTCTGTCTTTCTATCCCTTCCAACTTTCTTTCTATTTTATGGCTATTACGACTAGGTCTATGAATCAACAAATAGAAGAAAATGATCCACCACGTCGCGACGAGGTTCTATCTTCACCAGCAAACCCCGTCGCTGCTGCAAATCCCATAGTTGGACAACAACTAATGAAGATTATAATTGTTGGTGAACCAAAACCAGCAAATCCTCTAGTTGATGCTTGTCGGATACCCTCAAAGAGTTGTGTCCCAGCCCCCCGGAGGAGAAACACCCAAGACAATTCTCCCCAAATGCCAAGGCGCCCAGCACCAGAGCGCCCCCTTTCAGCGCTAGGGTGCCCCCAGCGCCAAGGCATCCTTCCTTAGCGCTCAGGCGTCCAGCACCAAGGCACCCCCTTGCAGCGCCAGGGCATCCCTCTTCAACGCCCAGGCTCCTCCTCATGTGTCGGCTCCGTCTTCCCGTGCTGGTGACCCTCCTATGCACGAAGACAAGGGAAAAAACCAGTACATGGACTATGAAAACCACTGCAACAATCCTTCGAAGGATGTCTCTAACCAATGGGATGAAAAAATCAAGGAGGAGCAAAAATTAGTTAGACGACGTCTTCAACGCCATCAAAGCGCAGGCACTAGAAACAGTCAACTACCTTGTGAGGCGTACTGACACTCCATTCGTAACTGATGTGACCAACTACCCTCTCCCCCCAAAGTTCAAGATACCAACCATGGAAACTTTTGATGGCTCCAAAAATTCACTGGATCACCTTGATACCTACAAATCTCTGATGATGCAGTTTTACAACATACCAGACGAGATCATGTGCAGGGCTTTTCCTGCCACTCTCAAGGGATCTGCTTGTTAATAGTTTGTCAAGCTTACCCCGGTTTCTATTAACTATTTCGTTGAACTAAACAAGTCCTTCGTCTCACACTTCATTGGAGGACGCCGACATCAGAAACCTACCACCCACTTGCTCAGCATAAAGCAAGATTAAAATGAAAGCCTAAGAAGTTACCTCACTTGTTCTAACAAGAAAGTCCTCCAGATTAAAGAATTAGATGACAAAGTTGTCATGGCGGCCTTCACAGCGCAATTTGTGATTGAAAAAATAAGATAAAACTCCTTTATTGTTAAACATTTGGTCTGCAACCACTAGCAAGTAACACAGAGGTACTTTCCAGTGAACAAATGCAAGTTTATATTCAACCAGGCATGAAAGCATTATGAAATTTAATATAGAGTAAAAATCACTGGTCACAGCATTATGAAATCAAATACTTAAGTAAAAATAACTGGCGACATCTTTATTTACATGGATAATGCATGCAACATGACATTGCCGGCTGACAGACATAAGTGGATAGGGTGGAAGCGAAAAAAGTGAGCAACCAATAGAGAAGGGGACAAAGGAAAAGAGAGCCTAATTCTCCTCAAGCTCAATTGCAATTTAATGTTCCTCATTCCACAAATATACATAACAGGCAGTAATGTGCATTAACAAGAGAGTAATTTTTCGACTACCACAGGAAGAAAAGAGAGCTTAGGCACATGACAAGCATGCTGCAACATAGACCAGCCACTCAACAGCAACCTTGAAAATAAGCTAAACTACTATACTGCTGCATAATCCTAAACAAGAAATGCACAAGACTAATAGGTATATTAAGTGAGCATTTTCCACCTAGAATATTGACAACACCGATTGACTCTCTTCGAACAATCCTTACTCTAAAATGTGACTACCTCATAGATCTTTCATTTTGGAAAACAACATTAGCATTGATTGGATATGCCTCAAATAGTGGCTTAAAACAGAAACAAGCAATCAGCATAGTTAACTTGGTAAAATTTGTGGCAGAAGCAAAGCAGAGAAATTACAGCCAAATTGAAGCTTTTGTAAAGGCTAGGATACGCCAGATAAAGTAAATGTGCCAGGATATTTATGAGGAAAAAAAAAAACTCACCAAAACTCAGCCATCTCACTTGAAGGGATCTGTTCAGACAATGACTCGTAGAATATCCTCAAAGGTTCTCGCTGTTGACAAGCAGCAGCAAACAAAGAAGTAATCAGATGAATCTGAGTCTTGACTCCTCTTTTCTTTTTCTTTTTTTTTTTTTAAATAAAGAGATTGTAACCGAAGAGTTTAATGGTTCAGAACCTCTTCTGGATGATCATACTTCTGGCCGGGTAAGGAAAAAACTTTCTTCACTTTTGTTTTGACAGTAGTTGTTTTCGTCGTGGTTTTTGATGTTGTCTTTGCTCTCACCTTCACTTGAACAATACAAATTACAAAAACTCATCGAGCAAAAATCCTTAAGCGTATAAATTGAAGGATATATGTAACTATGCTCACAGACATATAAAGCTGATGAGTCGAGA
>CM042198.1:16694208-16713291 GCA_023539305.1 Ilex asprella | reverse complement strand
AGTTCCTTTCATTCCATCTACTTATCCTACTCATCTCATTCGATTATCCTTAACATAGACATGAATGTTAATCTCTTTTAACACTTCACCTATACTTGTGAATTGTCAACTCTATTCACATCGACATCACTTGTTCTGAATTTGTAAAAATTCAAAGTATTTTGTAAATATTATTAACGAGCTATGAACTGGTCCTGCTCATATAATGTATAATTTTCGGGTCCTTTAATTTGAGATGAGTTAAATCTCGATTCAGTTTTTTTCTAATAACGATTACAATAATATCTTGACAAACTTCTACAGGAAATAGACTTGGAAAATTTTCAGAATGGGCGAAAGCTGTCAGAGCAATGTCTCATGCATGTAGAGGGCCCATAAATCTCTCTATGCGTTCTTCAAATTCTTATCAAGCAGGAGCCCCTGCCGCCACTAATTGAATCACCACTAAACTTCTCGATACAACGTATTTTAATTTGAATTCAAAGTTATTTAATTGAATATAGATTAATATTTTAATTTGTTTATTTAAATTCAATTAATTTTTTTTAAATATATTTAAATTTAGATACACGTAAATTCAATTCAATATATATATATATTTTTTAATTAAAAAAATTATTGTATATATATACATATTCAGTTAGATTATTAATTAGATTGATATGAAATTAATCAAAAATTATTGAATAAAATGATTTTTTGATTAAATTAGGTTGAAAATTAAATTAACTTTGGTAAAAAAAATTTTTTAATGAAAATTTGTTGGGATTCCAATTTTCGAATCAGATCAGGTAATCGGATTAGATATCCGATTATTAACGAATTCGAATATTGATTAAAATTTTAAAATCCGTTGGACAAACGGATCAAATTTAAAACTCAATTTTTTTATTGAATTTAGATGTGATCTGATCCGTTGACAGTCCTAACCACCACCCCCAACAGCCAAATGCACTGCCTTTTTGGCAATAGAACAAGTAGTGTGCCATGGAAGCATCGCTTTCTCTGATATAATATCCAGTTTCTTTATCTCACTTCTGTAGGATCTCATGGTGTCTGATCTGTCCCACCTCAAGTGAAAACTATATTTTTTTAAACCTCAACTGAAACTACTCTGTCCTCAGTTTTATTGAGAGTAAGAATTTCAGTTCCTTGTTGAGAGCAAAATTCCAAGTTACTGTAGTTGCCTTGCCCCGATGCTTGTCGTGTCGCAAAAACCCCCGTTACGCTTCGTTTAGAAGAAGTTTCCAGAGTTTTTTGCCCATCTCAAGTTCTTAAAATTCTTATTTTCCAGACAAACCCATGCGCTTTCAATCTTATTTCTCAAATCCACATTTTTTGAAAAAACGTCACATTTTGTGTAAAAGCGATATTACATCTTGAAACTATGCATGACACGTCTGTAAATTTTAGAAAACGTCATTTGGAATGAAAGTTTCCAAAAACTGCATGGTTTGAAAATTTTGGAAAATAAGTTTGGAAGTGCCTTGACAGGAAATAAAAAATTTGAGTACAAGGGCTGAGTGAAAAACTCAGGAAGTTTCCATGATCTGTATCGACACTAAAAGATGACCTGAATTCTTTTAGAAGATGCTGTACCTGCACTAATCCATTGCCTTGATGTGTTTATAACTGTATTTATAAACATCAAATTTGTAATATGACAAAGAAGAAGAAACAGAAGAGGGAGAAGACAGAAAAATGGAAGAAAAAAAAAACTGTGCTTGCAGTTTTACATGAACACATGGAAATTTAAGAGCAGAAATTCTTATAAACAAGAACGTTCAGTTCTTGTTAATATGGATTGAGATGCCTCTGTGGAATTCTGGTAGTCCAAGATACAATGCTTTCAATCTAATTTCAGCAACAATATGTGTACCTTAGTGATGTGTATTCCAAATGAGCCTCCATGAACACAATACCTATCACCTTCACATATTTATCGGCAGAGAGAGAGATTTGTACAGTAAAGAATTTTTTTTGCTGTTTAATCTATATACAGCTTACAATATGATCCCTCATTACAATAAACTTTCTGACCTGTTGCTGGCTTATAACATTTCCTACTTTTACTTCCCCACTAAGAGGTAACTGCAACAAACAAAAAATATCAGACAATCTTTGCATAGTCGATACACAAATATCATCTGGGGGTTATTTGGAAAACTCTGTTGTACCATATCGAGTGGAGTATCATGTGAAATACATCATACTTGACAGGCCTAGCATGCCAAAGAAAATGTTGTTGCACCTGCTTAACACTCCTCTGCAGCTGGAGATACCTCTTCTCTGGGATCGAGAGAAGAATGTTCTTCAAATTTGGAATATCCTTCTCCAAAACAAAAACAGCGAAGGATTCCCAGTTCAAAACCTCGAAAAAGGGAGGCACAAAATTATCTGATATAATCACTGGAACACACTCGTAGAAGAGGGCCTCCACAACTCGAGGACTGTTGACTTCATAACCTTTAGCACATATGCAGTACTTGCTGCTCTTCATGTGCTGGACGTAGGTCATCTGCCCCCTGACCTTACGCATTCGGCCAAAGATCTTCATGTCAGGATCTTTGTTTTCCCAGTATTGCAACAAAATAGGACGGAGATAGCCATGCATATTTCCAGCAAAGAAAGCAAGAATTCGCCTCTGAGAAGGAGGTTTGCCTCCAAGTTCTCTTAAGAGATGCTGAGGCGAGCGTACATATGTCTCTGGAAGAGACACGTCCTTGCCCAATTTAAAGCCTTCTTTGATGTCAGTATTGCAGAGTGCTCTAATGCAATTAGGCATATGATCTCTTGTTTCAGATGGAGCCTGAAAAAAAAATGATAATTATACTGGTAAGAGATTTAAAACATTTAATTATTCAACGGAGACATATACACATCAAAACAAAAGCACTCCATTCATTTTGCACAGCATTTAAAGCATCATATCTCCATCACCAAAAATTACAGTCATCACCGGTAAAAAAAAATATGGGCCTGTACTTGGTTTGGAAATGAATACTAGATGCAACGAAACAGTTTCATTGGAATGCTACAAAAAGCAAAAGCACAGCTGAAAGCTATGGGAGAAAAAGGAATAGTTAGACATCCATATGGAAGCTGAATGCCTTAGTATCTTCATAGACAAAACTTAAATTGCAAAAAGTCAGTCAATCATACCCAGTCATGGCAAGCAACGAGAAAATGATCAGCTCCACCAGTTCTATTCCAGAAAGTGTATCTTGCCGCAATCATGTCAAGGTAGTTCTTTAAATGTTGAACCAAGTTCTTGCGGTTGTGAGAATTAGGTACATACAAGGTCTCTTCTAACATTCGAGAACTAAAAGGAAAGTAAAATAAGTGGGCTTTTCTTGGATTCTTAGTAACAAAGTGTTTGCTTGCTTTCATCAGCTTCATGAACCAACCCTCTGAAGCATATATTCCCTTGAGCACTGGCTGATGGAATATGGGTCTTTCACCCTCCTTGTAGATGTAAACCTTCAGTGTCTGCTCCATTAATTCATAGCTCCTGCATTTCACGATGTGGCCTTACTAAACAAATTCATTTTGCAATACATGTGAGCAAGGTTAGTTAACTTTTTTGCTTACGAGATTTTTGGATCAAAGTACATGACATCTTCAATAAGACGGGATGAATATTTCATTTAAAAACCATTAACCCAAAATTTAAAACCGGTGGAGAATATTCACTGGTGTGAATATATATTATGAGGCTTTATGTGAAACTCCAAACACAATGAAGTGTTTCTACTACTTTCCAACCCTGCTAATAGGCAAATCAGAAACTGTGCCCATGGTAGGACCCCCCTCATTTCTTTGGTTCTGCACCTAAGAAAACAAGGCTTAACCAACTAATGTAGACTGGGAAGGGAATTGGGGGAAGGAAAGTGAAGAAGAAGGGAAAAAGGAAAAGGCCGAAGGAGGAGATTAGGGAAAGACTAAAAATTTCAATAAACCAATAAACAAAGGCTGTCCCAAACCTTTACACAATTCCCTTAGATATAGTGACTATCAAAACCCTAAAGCGAATAATCCTAACATTAATAATCAAAATGAGAAATAAGTCCCCCAAAGTAAGAATGACAACTTAGTCTTAATCCCCACGTCTACATCTACTATTATGAAAGGCAATCAGATTCCCACCACCAAGCTATCAAAGCATGGGAGGGCTAGAAGTTGACAGACATCAAGAATATCTTAGGAAAAATGATAAAATATATCGTCACTCCTCTGAATAACAAAACAGAGATAGATAAATGGGTCGTGCCAATATTTTTTCTTACCAAAAAAAAAGTAGGGGTGTAAGAGACAGTTCAAGGAACTAATGAACAAAATGGCAACTTTGACTATGCAATGTTTTTATCTACTCGCATACTTAAATCCACATCCATGCAACAGATATGTCAGTAACTTGAAATTGAAACCCGAGCAGATGATTAACAATCCAAAACACCAATACCTTGTCTTTCTAATGCTCACAGCATGACTATTGATTCACTCGAGGTGCTTGCTCAATGAAAGATGATTGCACCATTAAGGAAGCAGGGGTTCTTTTCATGACATATCTGAGAGGTCATGGGGTGCAAGGTTAATTTTGTCTGTATAGAATGTACACTCAGCACACTCGGCTATAAATACCCCAAACCTATTCTAGCTCTAGCCACCTTAAAGCAATTAAAATAACAAAAAACAAAGACGAAAATGAGAAACCCTTCTATCTGTGCAGTTGCACAATTCAGTGAAAGAGAACATTTATCTATCCAAACAATTTGACTGGTTCAATCACAAATTCTTCAGCTACTTTACTTTTTGAAGAGCATCTGCATTTTGGTGTTAATTATAAATTGCTGAACTTGATCGTTCAGACACATTCATTATGAAGTTTAATACATAGGAATGATAATTGATAATAAGTATACTAATCAGTCTTATTCGGTGGGCTTACCACAATAAAAAACACATTAAAGGGGCAAAATTCCCGAAAGGACTTCCACAATCCTCCCTAACCCTATGTTACCCAAATATTCTTTATAAAAATAGCTAAAAACTAGTTATTAAGGGGCAGCCATTGTCACAAACTCTGGTGAAAGGTTATTCAAGTCATAATAATCATATTTCAATTTATTCCAAAAATATAAACTAAATCCAACGTATTTTTTTAATTGTTAAGTTAGTTTCAGAAAGTAATTGTAAGTTAGTTGAAGCAGCATAACTGGTATATCAATTGAATTGCCAATATGTTCCTACCTATCAAAAACTGGACTACTATTTTGTATCAAAGATGCCTCTTTCACAGTCTTCACCTTCTCTGTAACATAAAAAACCCCACTGACGGTGATATTACATCTTTGTAAGAGTCTGCATGTGTGAGAGAGGGAGAAATTGCATGAGTAGTGGTGGTTGCAAAAGGGCAGCTGAATTTGGTTGTGTGAAAATGCAAATTGGAAGTATAACAGAGTTCGTGTCTGATACAGTAAATTGTGGCAACATTACAAAACAGACACATCAAGATGATGAAAGAAGTAAACCAAAAGAAGTGGCCTAGCATACATCCAATATAAGTAGCTGATAGATTTACCTTTTAAACATGGAAACATTCCGATATAGAGGAGCATATAGGCCATGATTTCCTATGATGGGTGCATTTTCAATCTGCGACTTTGCAACTAATAATTCCTGATCAACAGCTGAAGACCATCGCGGTCTCTGCACACAGATTCAAAAATCAGTTGCAACAACTCCTGTATCCAGCTCAATATCTGTAACCAAACTAGAATGAAAATCCTTTGCATACCATTGAATGAGATGAAGCATGGCTCTGATGCAACAAATCATACATTTCAGATACTGGCATTACTTCTGCCAATGGCCTCTCAGACCTTTCCTTCCCAGCTGGAATATTAGTCCTGTCAACTGCACCTTTATCAACTGAAGATATTTTAGGGTTGGAAGATATTGCAGGAATTCCTGAATTTGTAGCCACATTTTGTGGAGATAAGGGAGATGGTGAAATTATTGGGGATGATCCAAATGAAGGGATAGCAGGATTACTATCTAAATTCCCTTTTTCTTCTGAAGTGAAAGCAAGATTTTCTTTCTGAATACTGCCTAAAGAGGAATTACTATTAGTAGTATAATCAGATTCTCTGGCCTTTTCCGGTGCCGGGCTATTATTTTTATCTGTCTTCTCCACTGTTGAAGTGTTGTTTATCTCTGTGATGTTCTCAGATGAAGATTCATCTTCAGGGTCACCATCCTCATCTAATACAAGGGATTCATCTGAGCCTCCATCCCTTTCTGATGTATATCCATTTGCATCGGAGATATTTGTTGTATTATTTGTATCATGAACAGCAGTTGTGAAATCTGAGTTCGAACTGTTCAAAATTGTCAGATTCCCTGATATTTGGGGGCTTAGGGATGAATTTCCTGTTGCTGACGTTTCAAGTACCAGTATTTGAGCCTCGCCAGCAGAAAATAAAGATGAGAAAATATTAGGAAGTTCAAAATACTGAATTGTCAAAACTATGGCGAATACCACTCCCACTAGCCATAGCAGTCTCCTAGTTTCCATCTGGCAGGTATATCGATGGTCATACCCCATATCAATAAGACTTGATCAAATGGTTGATAAAACTTGAAGACCTCTACACCACCCCTGCAAATTCCCAAGACCCAAATCTAGTTAGATTGGTTTTCTTATTTCTAAATTCCAAAACTAGAGGCCTATTTTAGTCAATCCTCAAGTGCAATTTAAAGAAACCCATTAAGGAAATTCATACGCAGATGAAATTTCACAGAACCAAAAATTAATTAATGAGCTTCAGGAGTTGGATATTCATCGCACATCATCAAATCACAAAAAAACAAAAACAAAATAATAATAATAATAGATGAATGATCAAAGCCATGCAATTGCAATGTATTATGCGACTCTTGCAAAGCAGCTTAAATCTTTATTTACAATAATTGAGTTGGGTCCTTAAATTTAACTTATACTTTATTTGTTAGGTAAACTTTTCATTTATCAAGAACCAAACAGAAAAAACAAAAATTACTTGCCCTTATGAAGCCTGGGATGGCCAAATGGCACTGGGTCCGCTGGCAACATCCCAACCCATTCGAGTCTTGCCCCAGTTTGTCTGAATCATCTATAGAGAAAGCTTGTAACCATTTCTCCATGACAAAAAAAAGACATAAAGAGAAACTACCCGTCCTTTTTATTAATTATTACACTGTTTCCACATCAGCCAAACAAAGCCCAATTCAAGTGTTACAGGAAGTTACACATGCAAGTAATCGGTTAATTAAGCTAACAATAGCAGAGATTCAACCAGAAAGAACTTTCTTCAGAGAGAAATTACATTAATCATCAATCAACAAGCAGTTTCTCTCTTTTTCCAGCAAAGCAAACAACCACACTGTTAATAACATATATAAGAGAATCCAAAAACACCCAAATAAAAAAACCTATAATGCGTGAAAAAACCAAGTGAAAGTACAACAATTTACCTCTAAAAACAAAATTCCTAGAAATACCAGATCCAAAGGGAGAAACAGATGGAAATAGAGAAATCCTCAGAGTCAAGATATGTTTGGATGCTGAGAAAACATCAAGAAAAGGTAAAAGAAACAGTCAAACGGACAGATCTTAATTTTGCTAGCTGTTTAAGCTACTAAAATAATTCTAAACAGACTTTAAAGAAGATTGAGTTGACTGATTTTCTCTGTTGTTCTTTTCTTTTCTTTATTACAATTTTCACAACTACCAAACAGAAAATTAACATTTATACATATAATTAAAGCTTTGAAGTACCTGTATGAGTTTTCTACACATGGCGCCTCTTCAGCTTCCCCGAGTGTTCAAGCTCTGTGCTTTTATATCTCTGTTGGCTGAGAGTGGGAAAACAGGGGAATATTTATAGGGAGAATTTCACTTTTCACCCCTGTAAGATTTAAAAATTATTAATTTGTAAATAAAATTTTTATATTACACCTCAATGTATTAAAAATATTTTAATATAACCCTTTCATTATTTTTTTTTACTTGTTCCATCAATGTCAATGTGGTACTTTTGAAGAAGCGAGCAATAGAAACTAATAAAAGGGACGCTTTAATACGTTGAGAGTATAATTAAATAATTTAATTTTTACAGGTACGACGTGAAATTTTTTAGATTTTTTGGATGCAACTTTCCAAAGGTGACTGGGAAATAATTGTGGCGTTGGTCCCTTGTTTTCAGGCAAACATGCCCATGTCTTCACATATATTACGTAAAAGCCACTCATTTTTTTGGCTTCATTCTTTAGACGATCTGGATCGTTTAAAACTTAGTTCGGGTTTGGTTCGATTTTAGTTCGTTTAAATTATAAAATGAATTAAATCATATTTTAAAGTTGCTTTTAAAAATGAGTTAAATTGATATTGGTGGTATCAAAAAATATTTAAAGGTGAGCTCGGAAACTCAGGTCATGCTACTCATGTCGAAAACTTAGCTCATTAATAATATTTACGGACCTCGATCTCAGACCTCAATTCTCTGTTAGGAGTGTTCAAATTTTTGATTGGCCATAATTTCCTACCCTACTCAACCCTAACCCAACAACAAAAAATCATGTAGAAATGCAGAAGAATTCTTGGTCTTATGATTAAATCAGGTAAGAATGCGGAATACTCATTAATTTTCGCATTCCTATCCTACCCTACCCTATCCTACCCAAATTAATTAATTAATTAATTAATTAATTTTTATATTTTTTTTAGTAATTACAAAAATATTTGTGTGATATAATTTATATTATAACATTGTTATTGTTGTGGATATTGGAGGTGCTAAAACATAGACTTGTTTTTTGCATAGGTTACATGATTTGTGGTGAACTAATGATTTATTTGAGCAATTATAATTTTAATGTGTTTCATATGATTTAAACTTAAAATAATTGTTATTGTCTTTGTGTAACAATTATGATGGATTGATGTTCATATTTTCTTGTATTTTATTGTAATTGTTGTTGTAGTTATTTTACGTTTTGAGGTTATTGATTTATTGTGTTATTAAATTGGTGTATACTATTTAATTAAATTGTTAAAATGATCCAAAAATTAATAGATATAAAAGTGTTTAATCGACTTCCTACCCAATTAATCTGGTAGGAATACTACATCTAATCGAGTAGGGTAGACCAAAAAAAATTTTTTCCACAAAGTATCGAGTAGAAAGACGAAAGATCATATTTCCTACCCGTAGGATAGGGTGAACACCCCTACTCTCTGTGCTCATATCTCGAGAAATTTTGTGCAAAGGACAACTAGATCCCACCAAGTCCCCTTTTTTCTGACATTAATTGTTGTTTGTGGTGTTCCAAATGTAGTAAAATTTTCTATTGATATTTCTGATATTATGTAATTTAAAGTAAAACAAAACAGTAACAATGAACTGCAAAACAGTTACACAAAAATAGCATTTCACGTAAGAATTACACAAAAGAGTTATTCAATTTACAACAATGTGATGACACAGTAACAACAAAAAGTTACACGTATCTATTTTTTAAACGAAAGAAATACTAATTCGGTTGTAGAACATGAACTGTTATTGAATTTTAGGTAAATCAAGGCTACTGTGTTGACACTATGTCCTTAAGACAGATTTCGCCCCCACACTCGGTACTTGTGGAAAGCGCATGCCTTTCAAGATACAATGATCTTCCACGAATAGAAGTAGCACTCCAATCTATTCGTACAACGAACCAAACTTGTGTTGTGCACTCTCTAAAATGCACGTTATTTTAATGCTAAAATGCTTATGCACTAATGTTCGGTTTAATGCCAAAAATAGGCTGATGAATTGAATAATGCAGAATAGTAATGATCATGATATTTATAAACTTTTTGGTGACTTTTCGGACAGTCACCACACTAAAAGACAAAATCCAGAAGATGAGATGCTATAGCCAAAAGACACCTTCTTGAATAACTGATCACCATGAACAGACACAACTTAATATTTTGGACTGGACTCAATTTTGGATCGGAGGGATGTCCAAATCCAAACTAGTGCGATTAAAAGGATACCTGAAAAATTAACTTTGGTTAAGAAATTCACGCTCAATTTAATTAATTGAATTTTTTCCAAAAAGATAGGGCTTGGTCTCACCTACACCTACACCCGCAACCGAGCCCCGTCGACGGCGCGCGTGCGCGTGTGTGGTCGAATCGACGACATGTAGACGCTCGCTCCGCTCATAAAACTGTGGTACCCCTTAGGGCCCAATCCCATAGAGAAAATTTGGCATATATATGCCCATATTGAATCTCTTCCTCAACTAATGTTAGATTGGTGTCAAATCCCATATTGCACATCCTTTATTTCTTCATTTCAAGAGGGTCATTTTGAAGCCTATTTTCTAATTCATTTCTTACTCGATTTGAGCAAGTGAATATACTACATTATTCTCCTTAAGGAGTAAAATATGAACCCACAAAAATGTATTCAAAATAACAATCGGGTCCCACTTTAATTTTGGCTCAAAATCGACTAAAAATTCAGTTTTTACATTAAAAACTGTTTTGGTTCCAACAATCCCCCACATGAATGAAAAATTGGCTATTAGTATGCAAATGATAATACTGACACACTATAGAGAGTACATCTTTGAAAAGATTGTGCATCGAGATAGGTAGTTTTTGACTTTGAACCTTCGCTAGTGAAAGTCCACTGGGCTTATCAGCTAAATAGTGAACGTGATGTCTTGAACTTCAGCTGTTTGATAAATTAGATTGAATAGAATTCACACACTCTCTTTCCTAACACAATTGGTTCTCATAATTATGTTCATTTTGGCCCTGAACAACTCCTGATTTTCATGAGTATTTTAGAGAATTCAGCCTTTAAAATTCTCATAGAAGCGGCCCTTTACACCTATATAGGTGACTCCTATTAGAAATATCCTGCAATATCCCACTTGAATTTTTCAAGGTATAAGAGTCATTAAAAACATAACTTACCCTAATAAACTCTACAGGAAACACTAGTTTATCATATGAATAGGTAGGATAAATTATCTCCTTAGTACTTCTTTTGAATCATGCATAATTCAGATGTCCATTTGAATCTAGATTTTAGAATTTTCAGTCAACTAGGTTGGGTTGTTAGTAAGGTGACTCTTGTTTCATAGACTTTAGTCTCATTCCCCTCGATGTGCAATTTATTTGCTCTCTTGTCAAACCTTTAGTAAGCGAATCCGCTAGATTTTCCTTTGATTTTATATAATCAATAAAAATAATTTCATTTGAGAGAAATTGTCTAATGGTATTATGTCTACGATGTATATGTCTAGACTTACCATTATACATGTCACTCTGTGCCCTATCAATTGCAGACTGACTATCACAATATATACAAATTACTGGCAAAGGTTTAGGCCATATTGAAATATCCTCTAAAAATTGGCGAAGCCACTTAGCTTCCTCTCCTGTTTTATCTAAAGCAATAAATTCATATTTCATTGTAGATCTGACAATACACGTTTGCTTTGAGGATTTTCAAGATACAATTGTCCCACCAAGTGTAAAAACATAACCATTTGTGGACTTTGTATCCTTCATATCAGATATCTAGTTTGCATCACTATACCCTTCAAGTACAGCTGGATATCTTGTTTAGTGTAATTTATAATTCAGGGTATATCTCAAGTGTCTAAGAACCCTGATAATTGTCTTCCAATGGTCTACTCCCGGATTACTCGTATATCTACTCAATTTATTAACTGAGTATGTTATATCTGGTCTAGTGCAATTCATGACATATATTAGACTGTCAATGATACGAGAATATTCCAATTGTGATATGTTTTGACCAGTATTGTTAGACACATGAAGATTTATATCAACTGGTGTTCGAGCAATGTTGTTTTTGTCCTTGTCGAACTTTTCAAGTATTTTCTCAATATAATGAGATTGAGATAATATAAGTCCACCAGATGTTCTAAAAATTTTAATTCCTAATATAACATCTGCAACACCCAAATCCTTCATGTCAAATTTACTAGATAACATTTTCTTGCCAGATGTAATAATATAATTATTACTACCTAAAATAAGTATATCATCAACATATAGTCAAACAATAACATATCCATTATTTGTGTTTTAACATAGACATATTTATCACATTCATTAATTGTGAAACCATTTGACATCATTACCTTATCAAATTTCTCATGTCATTGTTTTGGTGCTTGTTTTAAACCATAAAGTGATTTAACAAGTCTACACACCTTCTTCTCTTGTCCCAGAGAAACAAACTCTTCGGGTTGGTCCATATAAATCTCCTCATTTAAGTTACAATTTAGGAAAGCCGTTTTCACATCCATTTGGTGTATCTCATGATTATGCAACACTGCAACAGTTATGAGCATACGAATAAATGTTATTCTCGTGATAGAAAAATATGTATCAAAGTAATCAAAACCTTCATTTTGTTTATAGTCTTTAGCTACAAGTCTAGCCTTGTATTTATCAATTGATCCATTTGTTTTTATTTTCCTTTTGAAAATCCATTTATATCTCAATGGTTTACTCCCTGGAGGAAGATCTACCAATTCTTAGGTGTGATTTTGCATGATGGATTCAATTTTACTATTTACAGCTTCTTTTCACATAGGTGCTTTAAGAGTGGACATCGCTTCATTGAAGCTTTGAGGCTTATTTTCTAATAAATATGTTAGAAAATCAGGACCATAGGACTTGGGAGCCTTTTCCCTCTTACTGTGTCTAAGTGCCTCTTCACTTTCTTCATTTATAGACTCATGGTCTATATTACTAGTTGCAGTATCATGAGTTCTTTTAAGAGAACTTCCATCACATGTATTTTTACTAAGAAATATATTTTCAAAGAATGATGTATTTCTTGACTCAATAATTGTATTGACATGTATATCAGAAATATCAGATTTATGTATTAGAAAACGATACTATTTATTGCATAACCAATAAATATACAATCAATAGTCTTAGGTCTTATTCTAATCATTTTTTGGAATAGGAACCATCACCTTAGCCAAACATCCCCACACTTTTAAATATTTGTAGAAAGGACTCAGACATTTTCATAATTCATATGGGGTTTTGTCTAACTTCTTGTGAGGTAGTCTAATTAAAATATAATTTGCTGAAAACAAAGTTTTCCCCCATAAGTTCTGAGGTAATCTCGAACTAATCAATATGGCATTCATCATCTCTTTCAATGTTCGATTTTTACATTCAGCAATTTCATTTTGCTGAAGTGTATAAAGCATAGAAGTTTGGTGAATAATACCATATTCTTGACAGAACCTATTAAAAGGTGCATCATATTCACCACCTAGATCACTCCTTATTGTCTTAATTTCTTTTCCAAGTTGATTCTCAACCTCATTCTTATAATGCATAAATTTTTTAATGCTTCATTTTTACTCCTTAGCAAATATACATAGCAATATCTTGTGTAATCATCAATAAAAAAAACAAAGTATTCTTTCCACCTCTAGTTTGAAAATATTCAAATCACATGTATCACTATGAATTAACTCTAGAAGTTTAGTACTTCTTTCAATATTATAAAATGATACTCTAGTTAATTTTGATTCAACACATGTCTCACATTTATGATTTGCATCAATATTGAATTTAAGCAATAATTCTATATTCATTAATTTACGCAAAGTATTAAAATTAACATGTCCTAATCTACCATGCCATATATTAAAAAACTCAAGCATATAAGCAGAAGATGCGTTCTTTTTATTAAAATCAGATACAATAGTCATTACATTCATCTTAAAGAGCCCATTGCTTATATATCTATTGTTTACATAAATTTCACTCTTTGTGAGTACAAATTTGTCGGACTCAAAAACCAACCTAAAACCCTTCTTACTCAACAATGATCCAGACATAAGATTCTTTTGAATTTCTGGAACATGTAACATATCGTTAAGAGTAAGTTCTTTCCCGGAAGTTGTCTTCAATATAACATTTCTTTTGCCTTTAACTTTGAAAATAGAGAAATTTTCCATGAAGAGTTGTTCTCCATCATTAATTGTTTCATATGAGGAGAACATCTTCTTATCCGAACAAATGTGTCTATTGGCCCCGGTGTCCACCCACCATTCCTTAGTATTTCCCACCAAATTGACTTTGGATACTACAACAGAAAAACTCATGTTAGAAACATTTTCAGAAAATTTTTCTGTCTCGGTTATATTGGTTTGGACAACCTTTCTCTTGTGGTTCACTTGTGCTTTACGGCTTCGACAATCCTTTGTACGATGTCCCGGTTTATTGCACACAAAGCAGTTGCCTTTGAACCTTTTGGAATCACCAGTCTTGGCTCCTTGTTGGCCAATATACTTCATTTTCTTGTTGGTTTTATGTCCCTCTTCAATCATATATGCCTTTGATTCCATTGAGTGATTACCTATTTTCTTTTTAGAGACTTTATTGTCCTCCTCAATTCTCAATCTCACGATCAAGTTTTCAAGTTTCATCTCATTGCGTTTGTGCTTCAAATAATTTTTGAAATCCTTTCAATTTGACGGTAATTTCTCAATAATCGCAGCCACTTGAAAAGATTCATTAAGCACCATCCCTTCGGCATGAATTTCATGTAGGATCACTTGAAAATCTTGAGCTTGAGTTATGATGGTCTTGGAATCCACCATTTTGTAGTCAAGGAATTTGACCACAACGAATTTTTTCATTCCGGCATCCTCCGTCTTGTATTTTCTATCCAATGATTCCCACAGCTCTTTAACCGTTTTGATTGGATTATACACATTATATAATGTGTTATCCAATCCATTGAGGATATATTTTCTGCACAGAAAATCAGAGTGCTTTCATGCATACACCGCAGCAACAACTTGGCGGTCGGTCTCATTCTCATTACAAACAGAAGCATCTTCACGAAGAAACTTTGCAAGATTCAACGTAGTGAGATAAAATAAAAAAATTTGTTGTCATATCTTGAAATCGTTCCCATTGAACTTTTCGGGTTTCTCCACATGAGCCACATGAATAAGAACAGAAATATGCACCACGTGCACAACATGATTTGTAGTAGTAGGAACATTATTATCATTTGCATCCATTTATGATAAACAAATATTATAAACTATTCAAAAATAGGAAAAATAGTAAGTTATTAAAACAAATACAATCTATGTTACTGTTTAGTGTCACTATTTTGAAGTTACTGTTTTGACGTTTCTGTATGTTGTCACTGTTTGGTGTAACTGTTTGAATTAAACACATAAGCAGAATATTCAAAATTTTTGCAAAATTTCTAAGTCTATTCAAACTATCACAGATTGTAAAAACAAGTTTTAACAGTTTGTAAAATTTTAGAATACTAAAACATATATCAGAAACACAATAAGTAATTAAACTAATTGAAATATGTCTTAAGATTGTTATTTGTGGTGTTCCAAATGTAGGAAAATTTTCTATTGATATTTATGATATTATGTAATTTAAAGTAAAATAAAACAGTAACAATGAATTGCAAAACAGTTACACAAAAATAACCTTTCACGAAAGAGTTACACAGTTTACAACAGTGTGATGAAACAATAACAACAAAGAGTTACACGTATCTGTTTCTTAAACTAAAGAAATACTAACCCCGCTGCAAAACAGGAACTGTTATTGAACTTTAGGTAGATCAAGTCTAGTGTTCGACACTATGTCCTTAAGACAGATTTTACCCCCACTCAGTGCTTATGGAATATTGAGCGTCTGCTTCTCAAGATACAATGATTTTTCACGAATAGAAGTAGCACTCCAATCTATTCGTACAACGAACCAAACTTGTGTTGTGTACTCTACAAAATGCACGTTGTTTTAATGTTGAAATGCTTATGCAGAATAGTAATGATCCTGGGTATTTATAAACTCTTTGGTGATTTTTCGGACAGCCACCACACTAAGAGACACAACCCAAAAAATGAGATGCTCAGCCAAAAGACATCTTTTTGAATAACTGATCACCATGAACATACACAACTTAATATTTTGGACTGGACTCAATTTCGGATCGGATGGATATCCAAATCCAAACCAGTGCGATTAAAAGGATATCGAAAAAATTAATTTCGATTAAGAAATTTACGCTCAATTTAATTATTTAAATTTTCTCCAAAAAGATAGGGCTTGGTCTCACCCACAGTCACACTCGAGCCCGGCTGGTGGCACCCGTGCGTGTGTGTGGTCAAACCGATGACATATAAGCGCTCGCTCCACTCATAAAACTGTGGTATTCCTTGGGGCCCAATCCCATAAAGCAAATTTGGCATATATATGCCCATGTTGAATCTCTTCCTCAACTAATGTGGGATTGGTATCAAATCCTACATTGCACATCTTTTATTTCTTTATTTCAAGAGGGTCACTTTGTAGCCTATTTTCTAATTCATTTCTTACTCGATTTGTGTAAGTGAATATACTACATTATTCTCCTGAAGGAGTAGAATATGAACCTATGAAAATTTATGCAAAATAACAATTAGGTCCCATTTTAATTTTGGCTCAAAGTTGACCAAAAATTCAATTTTTACACTAAAAATTGTTTTGGTTCCAACATTAATCAACCAACAGGCGCAAGTCTCGTCACACAATAAGGGGCAACTGTTACAAGGGAGGGCTAGGATCTCGCCCCAGATCAAGCAAAGCTTAGGAATAGCTATAAATAGGAGACAAAGCCCTCGAAAGCAAAGGAAAAGTCATTGTAGCCTTACAAAATACTCTTTGTAAATTTCATACAATTATCAATATATTCATAAGCAATAAACTCATTTAAGAGTGTATTAGCCAAACTCTCAAACTGGTGAATCATTATAAACACTCTGCGTAATTACTCACTTATCCTCCAAATCCTATTTCATAGAGCCTTGAAGCTCAGACTGAACTAAATCAAACTGTTCAGTACACCTTGCACATGTCCCTCTGCTCAATCGTGTTAATAAGACCATCAAATATGTTATTTGACTTGACTAGAATAGACTTGTGTTTTAAAAATTTTAGTTTTATTTCCAAGCAATCTCTGATCAAAAGATGATTTTTTTCAAATCTATCATCAAATAGCTTGAGATCAAGTATAGTTCTCTCTCATAATCTCATTCTCTTCAAAATTAAATTTTCTACAAAATTTAAAATTCTAAACTTTTATTTTATGCTTCGTTATACATATTTTTGACAAGTTTTTGTTCCAAATTTTAGTATTTTAAGGTTAATTATTTTGTTGACAAGTTGCATTCAAATTCGGCTCGAATACTCACAATCTCATGTCAAACTAATTTTTTTCAAAAACTATAATCTCAATAATTGAGTCAGCTTAGGTTTGAGCTCGGCTAACCAAATTGAATTAAATTTGGTGATATTTGAGAGTGTGAGTAGACGCAAACGTATTCAATGCATAATTACTTGTCCAATGAAAATCTAATTCACTGTAGTTATTAATTTATATATTCAATTAAAGTGCAAGCCTCCAAACTTAGCCAATTGAGATTCTCATTCAAGAATTATATGAAATACATGAGTAGTGTAAAATTGCAATAATGAAGAAAAAAATGCAAGAAACTATTACAACCACAACCCAAGTAATTTAATGAGGAAATCCTTTAAAAAAAAAACGAATCGTTTTTCACCTAACATATCTATTAGTTTCAAAGTAAGGTTATAAGAGCATCTCTAATTCTTACCTTTTTTAAAATTTAAATTTATATTTGGATAAAAAAATTCTTAAAAACTTTATCCAATTTTAGATTCATATTCATATCAAATCAAGGGAGACTTATTTTTTTTACTCAAATCAAGAAAAATTCAAATTCAAACACAAATATTTAATAGTGAAATTTTACAATCTTTTAGAGATTCAATGATCATATTTACCATCATTTAAATTTGAATTAATCCTCATTTAAATTTGAATTTTTCTTCCTTTAAATTTAGATTTCTCCATTGGAGAGGTCTATACTAAATCAAGCTTTTTACCATTTTTATTACTCAAATTTGTGTGAGGATTTGGATTTTCATCTAAATTGTGATATGCTTGTCAAAAAAATTTCACTTGCTTGCCCTTTTGCATCTTTAATATTTATATCTCAATTGTTAAGCATATTTAATATTTACTCAAATTTTAATTCAAATTTAAATAGACTAAAAAATAAGTTACAATCATTTACTAAAACTCATACAAAAAGAAAAAAATTCAAATCTTTACTCAAATTAAGAAAAAATGTTCAAATTTTTAATAGTCAGATTTTATTATCTTTTAAATGTTAGATTATATTGTAAACTCTTTTAAATTTAAATTTATACTTAGTCACTTTAAATTTAAATTTATTTATTGAATTATTTTGTATCATATTATGTAGTTTTAGGTTATCTCCAATGCTGGCTATAAGTTGGACTCAAACTTAAATTTGAATAAAAGAGACCAAGAAACCATCTTCAAACTTATACTAAATTTTGAGAGAGACCCAACTCCTTTACCAAAAACTAATGGTTATATTTCACCCCTCTTTTTCCCTTCTTTCATCGCTTGCCACCACTGACCGTCATAAATTTTGACCCTCCCTGTTCACGTCGGTGTCTCCTATTATACTGGTGTCTAGAGGCAAATCTAAATCCTGTTGATCTTTGGTGTAGTCGGTGTTAGGGGTGTCAAACGTGTCGAGCTAAACAGTTACGTGTCGGGTTAAACGAGTGACGGGTGAAAAATGTGTAAATCCGTACACAACACGTTTAATAAACGGGTGAAAAATTTCAACACGAATATGACTCATTTAATAAACGGGTAAAATGACACGACTCGTTTAACTCATTTAATTTTAAAATAACTATATCAATAAATTTTAATACTCAACTTTTTTTTTTCACTTTCAAATGTACTTACCTCAAAAAAGAGGAATTTTTAGTCCAATCTCATAAAAAATCATATTTGAATGCTTAAAAAAAAAGTAAGAGGTCATTGTCTTTTTATAGGCAACTCAATTTTCCCCCCTCCTCTCATTTTCCAATGTGAGATAAAAACAAAA
>CM042198.1:16678027-16689208 GCA_023539305.1 Ilex asprella | reverse complement strand
AGATTCAAGGGAAGGAGACCTCCTCCCTTACCTATAAAAAGGTTGAAGCCCTTTCCTTTCATCATTCAATTTTTTCACTTATTTTTGTAAGTGTCCATTAATTGTAAATCTTTTAATTAAGAGAGTATAAATATTGTGGATAATTAATTTTAATAAATTTTTGATTATTTTTTTTAAAATAATTATTAATTTTAAACGGGTAAACGGGTGATAAACGGGTTAGCATGTCTCACCCGAACACGACTCGTTTATTAAACGTGTTAAACGGGTTGACCCGTTTATTACTCGAACCCGTTAAAGTCTTACCTAAACCAGTTTAATCAGCGATTAATCGTGTCGTGTTGAATTTTAACGGCCTAACTGGGACCTTGGCATGTTACTAACTGTTAAGCTTTTTGTGCTTGGCGTTGCCCAAAGGTTTGAATGACTTGAATCTCAAAACTTGATGTGACTTCAGTCTTCCCTTATTTGTGCTTTGTGATAACCTTTCCTTATGTCCAGACAGAGCCTTCCTATTGTATCATTCTTCCAAACTCTTCTTCTTTGTTATAAGAAGAATTTTGACAGTTCAAAACATGCATCAGATGGTGGAGTCAGGTTCATTATTCTTTGTTCTTTTTTGTTTTTCTTGCCTTAAAGAAACTCTCTTTTTCTCAGTGTAACTTCCATTTAAAGGGTTACATCCATTTTGGTTGGGTGATTGCTGGTTCTTTTGAGAATATAATCTACCCAAACAAGACAAGTACTGGGAGGCTTCAAGAGGTCAAGCTCAAGCATATAAATGGAATCATGTGAGCTGGCTACTCGTCTTGTTTGGGCAAGTAAGTAAAATAAAGTTCTCACACATTTGCAGTATTTACTCTGCCATAGTCTCTTGCATTCTATTATAAGCACGACTGTTGTACACAGGTTGTACCCTTTATGACTTCTAAATTGTTTAATAATGGGTTAAGAACCCAATATTTTCCCAAGGGACAGGTAAGTTGGCCTTTCAACAATGTTTGTAGGCTAGTTGTGGGTTGGAACATGGATAAGTCCACGGTAGAGTTGGCAGTATTAGTTCAATGTGGATTCCTTTTTGCCAAATAGAGCACATCATAACTACCATATTAGTTCAAGTGGTAATAGGGACAAACTGTAAACTTAGATCTCTTGAATTCAAATCTGGACAACTCGTTGAAACCAGATTATGAGAGATAAATCGCTCATGAATTTTCTAGTTCTGGCGTGGATGACTTGCTTTTAACTAGACCAAGGAAATGATTAATTGAGGTGCGTGTAAGCTGACCTGGATTTCCCTTACCGTTAAACCCAAGAAAAAAAAAAAAACCAAGCATATCACTGTGCTAGAGACCGGACATGATGTAATGACCAGTGTTCATCCATTTAAGCGATATATCACGACGACTCCAAGACCCAAGTTCTTATCTTTTTTTTTTCTCAAAGTAGAAATAAAAATACTCATCATTTATCTCTAGTAAACACTGCTATAAATTAGAGTCTTGTGTGCCTAAGTACTAAGTATTACTGTTGTTTGCATCACCTGAATATACCCATTGAAGGCTCATTGCAATCTGAAAAAAAATTCTTTCAAAAACTGAAAATGGACATGGACAGTGTTAGGAAAATTTGTAATAGAGAAAACACACGTCAAAGAAAAATAATCAAACACACACAATACAGTATTTACCTGGTTTGACAATTTGCCTACGTCCATGAAGCTGCAGAGATTTCACTATTGAGAGCAAGAATATAGAGAACGGTTGTACAGTACCCATAAAACTCTAATCACCAAAATAACAATTTTTATATGTCTTATGCACTAGACTACAAAACAAGCCCAAAAAAATTTTCCCCAAAGGAGTTGCCTCCGAACCCTCATAAGATTTAGTCCATAAAGTGGAGACAGAAAAGTTTCTATTAAAAACCACGCAACATTATTTCGGACGGGGGTCATCATCCGGATCACACACAAAAACTAGACTCCACAAAAAAAACCCAACAAAGAGGCCTTACCATTGTCTTTCATTGATCCAAATTTGTTAAGAAATTCTATAAAATATCAACTCAATTCAATTTGTAGACAACAAAGTAATTGGGTTGTTTTTGTTGGGAAAACTAGTGTCTTTTTCTCTATGTGCAAATCAATAGTGAATAACCAAAACCACAAACATGCACAATAAGCAAACCAAACCAACAACAAGAAATACAAGAGTTTTTAACATGGAAACCCTTCAAGGCAAAGAGAAAAATCACGGGACTAAACTTGGTCCAATCTCTCTACTATTAACGAAAAGTAGGATTACAAGTCAAAGTCACAACTAGAGAAGTCAAACATCAAGAAAAAAAAATATTTCCTTGACTCCCAAACATAAAAACTTCACCCTTAGGAGGATTTTAACACAAAACAACTAGAAAGATCTCACCAAAGTGGTTGAACTTCTGTCATTGAAAACCAACTGTAAAAGAGTCTGATTGACAACCCAAAACAGTAGAAATTAGATGTGGAAGTGAGGAATATGTGCCTGAATTTTCAGCTCGATCGGAGTAGAAATGAGTCTTGAACAAGAACAAGAAGTGAGCTATTGTCTTCCACTTTTCTCTCACAAAAGAAGCTATCCCTCACAATTTTTTCTACAAAATTTTCCCACTCAAAGTGTAAAACCAGTCAGACAACTTGAAAGACAAAAGGTCGTCAATTTTTGGCTTGTGCTATACTCTTTCAATGCATAGTTTAAATACACACATGCACATGTCTTTAATTTGAATTGGGTCCCAAAGAAAAGGCATAAGAAGAGACACCCAACAATTTCCATTGTCCACACCTTAGGTCATACAAACCAAATAATCTAAGCATTGTAAACATCATATGATTTGAACATGTCAAATCAGATGTTTTTTGATTGTATCGGATCTTCCTGTCCTAAGTAAAACTGTTTTTATTCTTGACTTTGGCTTAGTGTAATACAAATAAAGAGACACACAAACACAGAGAGAGAGAGAGAGAGAGAGAGAGAGAGGGGGGGGATGGCAGCCTGCAGTTATGCATTTCAAGTAAATGGCTCTGTTCAGAGGCCTTCCACTTCACGCAGATTTGATCATTTCAAGACCTTACTCTCTTCTTCTTTCAAGGTAGATTACTCTCTCTCTCTCTCTCTCTCTCTCTCTCTCTCTACAATAGGAAACAAAATCCTTAGAGTACTTGGTTTCTCTTCTGTGGTGGGTGAAAGCAAGTAAATCTTAAGTTTTTCATAAATGTATGAATTTTACAAGTTGTACCAAGCATAACTGATCATGCAGTCTTGTTTTGATAAGCAGCAATTTTTTAGAGAGTTGCAGCAAGTTCCCCTGCAGATCGACGTTGCCAAAACCATAAAAAATACTTCAGTCAGATTATTAGATGACTTCGTCGATCTGGTGTTCGAATTTGTTGACCAGCCATTGCTCCCATCTCAGGTACCACTGGGGGCACTAGTCCCCTTTCTTGCACCTGCATGCATGCATGCTGCTACTGGCAATGGGTCGGGTAGTTCGGGGATCATACTGAACCCCTATAGTCAGGTTTGTGTTAGCTTCTTTTCCTGTATAAATCAGCTTTAGCAGATTTATATCGTGTTTAGTTACCTAACGTGTCATAACATATTCATTTGTTTATCACTCGAATCTCTTAAGCCTAACCCCATACCCATTAATTCAGTATCGATTTCGTGTTAAGTTGGCAGGAAGTGTCCTATGCATGTCACCTGCGGACCTGAAACAGTTTTGATTGATTACATTTTAAGTTATATCAATGTATGTACACTGGCAGAGTAACTTTGCCCCGATTGAAGAGCTGGAAGAAGCTGTTCTTGTTACCAATACTGTGGAAGGAAGGATTCCAGATGATTTTCCGGAGGGTGTTTACATAAGAAATGGTATAGAACTTGCTTTAATTTTATGTTCGATCATCATATTTGATATGATTCTTTTGTTTTTACTGTTGGTTTGAAGCCTATGTGAGACAATTTACAGATCAATGGGGATAAAAAATTTGATGATTGTGAATGAACCTTGACATGGTGGACAGTGATGTATACAAATTCAAACTGACACATTCCACCCCTTGGTTTTATATTGAAGACCAGATTATTATAACAGCCCTTTGAACAGTTCAAGTCATGGAGGAAATCTTTTGGTCTTATACCATTTAATCATTGTAGGAGCTTGGCATATCAATCCAAATTGTAAATGCATTGTTCACAAGGTGATCCAAGATCGACAAATGTGGTGGCTTTCTGTCTTGACAGTTGTCCATTTCCTAGTTTTCGTACCAGAACAAACATCACCAACGTGCAAAATTATATGTCAATGTCAACAGCACAAACTATCATATGTGATTAGGTTGGGTACGTACAACATATGTCAATATGCTGTGAATTTGTTTTAAGTTATTGCATTTGCAGGCCCAAACCCTCTTTTTGGAGGATTAAAATCAACAGTTTCTATGTTTGGAAGATCAAGTCACACATGGATAGAAGGAGAAGGAATGCTTCATGCTTTATATTTCAATAAAGATAGTGGTGGCAGCTGGACTATCTACTATAACAGCAAGCAGGTTCAGACAGAGACTTTCAAATTAGAACAAGAAAGAAACAAACCAATTTTTCTTCCTGCAATTGAAGGAGACTCACCGGCCATTTTGTCAGCTTATCTGCTAAATTTGGTAAGAACACCACCCATTGGAACTTGGACTATCTCATTTGCTGAAGAGGCTATGCCCATTTTGTATCTTTTTTTATTTGAACAAGCTGTTCAAACTGGTACATCAGTATTCAGTACCAAAAAATGGTGAAATCATCCTTATTAAACTAAGGAATTATATCAACTGTCTGATTCAACCATGACTTACCGAAAGCCAGACTAAGACAATTTGAAATGCTAGAAACAAGAAATTTGGAAAGGTACTATTTGATCAAAAATCTATAGTCTAAAAGCTTCTGTTGTGTTAATGAGATCGTAACAATAGTGATTTCCAAGCTTGACATAACTTACTGTTTGAATTTTGGAGTTTGCAGTTGAGACTTGGCAAAGTAAACAAATACCTCAGCAATACCAATGTTTTCGAGCATTCAGGGAAATTTTACTCAATTTCTGAGAATCATATCCCTCAAGAGATCAACATTTCCACACTAGAAACTTTAGGTAACTGGGATGTTGATGGATCTTGGAACCGACCATTCACTAGTCACCCAAAGGTACTTAAAACCAAACAACGATACGTCTGTCTTAATATCAAATAGCTTATTTGATGCTTCAGTAACATTTTCTATGACAGAAAGCTCCTGGTACAAGAGAGCTGATTATGATGGGGGTTGATGCACAAAAACCTTACATTGAACTGGGAGTGATCTCAGGTATATTCCTCAGTAGTTTAGTTTAAGATTAGCGTGTAGGCCACTTTTTAATATGTTGTTAATTGATATGTTATTATCGTAAAATTCGTTCCCTCTTTTCAGCTGATGGAACGAAATTGATTCATAGAGTAGATCTCAAATCCAATCGGTGCAGCCTGTGCCATGACATGGGGGTTACACAGAGGTACCGAAGTACCAAACTAAGATTTTTGTTCCACTTTGAAGGCTTCCATTGCAAAACTGGACATTAAAGTTGACAATAACATCAATTTGGAGTTAATGCAGCTTTGGTCTGCAGGTACAATGTGATCATTGACTTTCCTCTAACTATAGACATCAATCGACTCGTTGGTGGAGGCCCGTGAGTATATGTTCTTGACATTCCCTTATTGATGGCATCAATAGTTTAGCAAGTTCTTTTGCAAATGCCTCAAAAAGAAACAGGGATATTTTTTGATTTCTTGCTGAAACTTCACTTGTATGTAGGTTGATTAGGTATGACAAGAAAGGATACGCCAGGATTGGAGTGATGCCTCGCTATGGTGATGCAGATTCCATCCAGTGGTTTGAAGTGGAACCAAGTAGTGTATTTCACATTTTCAATTGTTTTGAGGACGATGATGAGGTAATGAGCAATGATCGTAATTTATATGTAAATTCAGTCTAAATGTTGCATTCCTTTTACTAACTCTATCTTTTTTGATGATGAACAGGTTATAGTGAGGGCTTGTAGAGCTCAAGGATCAGTTATACCAGGACCTGATCTAGGCTTGAACAAATATGAGTGGTTCTCTAGAGGTTTTAAGCATGTAAATTTAGCTGAAGATACTAGTGATGGTATGACTCAAGATGGAATATTTTTTTCTCGTGCTCACGAGTGGAGATTAAACATGCAAACTGGAAAGGTGAAGGAAAGGAATCTCACAGGAACAGAATTTTCTATGGATTTTCCTATGATCAATGAAAACTTTATGGGTTGTAAAAACAAATTTGGGTACACCCAAGTTGTTGATTCAATTGCAAGCTCTATTGCAGGTAACAACATATCAATCATCTTCCGAAAAGAGAAAAAAAATATCATTATGTTTGTCATAGATCAATATTCGAGACAATGTTTCATCAAACCTGTCACAATTGTAGGCAGGGGCAAATATGGAGGTCTAGCCAAGCTATACTTTGAAGAACCAGAGCATGGGGTTTCTTTGGAACTAGTAGGCTCTTGCACCTTCTTTGTGTCCCTCCTGTCACTCATATAGATGCATCTTTGTACTTAGCTTTGATTTTAGGAAATAGTGAGAGAAACAATGTGAAGAGCTGAATTTTTTTTTCTGAAGGAAGAGACGATAAAGACCGAGTACCATAGCTTTGCAGAGAACACATTTTGCTCAGGAGCCACTTTTGTCCCTAAAGTTGGAGGTCTTGAAGAAGATGATGGTTGGATCATCACATTTGTACATGATGAAAACCTTAACATATCGCAGGCAAGTTATTTCATGATGAGGAAGTAGCATTTTTAAATCTAATTGTATGTTATTGCAGGTTTTACAGATCTGTTTACTCATTTCTTGCAGGTTTATGTAGTCGACACCAAAAATTTTTCGAGTGAGCCAGTTGCAAAAATTACTCTGCCAAGTAGAGTTCCATATGGTTTTCATGGAGCTTTCATGTCAACGCGTTCATAATTTTGACAAGATTAAACGATCTGTTGTGGCAAAAATATCCAAAAATCATCCACAATCATGGGTTCAACTTGTTATATGGTGTGATAGTCATGATATTGTATTCATTTACTGCTATTCCTTAGTAGTTTGTAGAGTGATTTGAAAAAATGTGGTTGTTTTTAGTGATCCTCAGAATAGTCAAATTACTTAGCTGGTATTGTACAGGGGGCAGTTGGGTATAAGAATGGTGTAGCAATGCAAACCCCTTCTAAAAGAAACTAGGTTGTTCTTTCTCATTGTATCTTCCATTTGAAGGGTTTTGGCCAGCAGTAGCAGTTAAATCTGGATACATTTGAGACATATACATCTAATGACCGTACTCTATTGAAGATCTCCAATATATACCCTAGTCCAGACGTGAATGACATGCTTTTACCGTACTGAAGAGAGAATTAGTCGAGTTGTGCATAAGATCCACTTAAAAAAAAAAAAAAAAATTCCAATAAACCCACTAATCCACATACATCAAGCCTCATGAAAATTTTCAATTAACATCCAAAGATTATATCGAATCCAGTGCGAATTAGAACGCAACACAAGATCAAACACAGTACGACTACTGAGAATGGACTTGGAAAGGACTAACCAATTTCTCTTGTTTATGCAATTTTCTTAAGAACCCTTAATAACATGGCAAAATTCAAATGAAATTGTGTGGTTGTTTCTATTTATGAAAATGACACCACATACCTTTTTGGCCTCAATACAACCCAAAAAAGTCAGTACCATAATATCGCATGTGTCGAAAATATTAACAATACATTATAATTATAAGATGCTCTTTTATAATATGGGATCTTCATCTCCTGAATAAAACAGTTATCCTTAAAATTGGCTTAGTGTACACTGTTGGCTCCAATTCGACAGCTTCTGATTGCACCAACCCCGGAGCATATCAAGAGAATAGCCAAGTATCTATAAAAGTCTTCAAGTGTAAGAGTTAAGATAAAGAGAGGAGTTAAGAGGAGAGAGAGAGAGAGATGGTTGTTTGCAGTAATGGATTTCTAGTGAATTGCTCTGTTCCGAGGCCTTTCACCTCACACATATTTGATCACTTCAAGTCCAAGACCTCACTCTATTCCTCTTTCAAGGTAGACTACTCTCTCTCTCTCTCTCCCTCTCCATAGACTTGAAAGTTGAAACTTTGGTTATTTTTGTGGTGTTTGCAAGTAAATCTTTAGTGGCTAATATCTTCTCATATGGGCTTAGAAAAATTTATCTCTGATGTTTAAAAGTGAGAACCTGACTTTCTCTACAATTTCTCGTGTTTATATTCTAGAATCTTAAAACTAAGTCCAGTGGTGAATTGTTATTGCTTGAATATATTCTAGCACCTTGTCAAAAGCTGAATTTAACACTATCAGAATACTAGTTGTCAAAACTTGTCAAAGTGAAAAATTTCCCCAAGTTATATCAAGCATAACTCATAGAGTCTGGTTTTCATTAGCAGCCATTTCTGAGAGGGTTTCAGCAAGTCCCCGAGCAGATTGACCACGTTGCCAAAACCATCAAAAACAGTCCAGTGAGATTATTAGATGCCTTTGTGGATCGTGTGTTCGAATTTGTTGACCAGCCATTGCTCCCATCTCAGGTACTGCTGGGGCACTAATCCTCTTCATTGCACCTGCATGCATGTTTGCAAAGATGCTGACATGCAACAGTTTTGATTAATTAATATTAATTGTATCCACAAAACATGTATACTATCAGAGTAACTTTGCTCCAGTTGAAGAGATAGAAGAAGCAGTTCTTGTTTCCAGTGTTGAAGGAAGTATTCCAGATGATTTTCCAGAGGGTATCTACATAAGAAATGGTATACAACTTGCTTTAATTTTATCACCCAACATTATATTCAATGTAATTGTCAGTACTGTCTTTACCCACTTGATTATTATTATTATATCTTATGCCTTTCCTTAGTTTATATGGCTTATTTCTATCCAGATGTGTGAGAATTTACTGAATAACCAAGGCATCAACTGCAAAGTTTTTCTTTGTTTGGTCGATGACCAGAAAACATAAAAAAAAAAATGGTACTTAGAACACAAATAAGTTCAATAACAAGGATAAGTGAAAATTTAGATGACCGTGAATGAACCTTGGCACTGTCCATATTAGTTGCATTTAAATCCAGATCAATCTATTACAACTTTCTGCCCCTTGGTATTAGATGGAGGACCATATTAAACTGGTTTTGATCGATTATACTTATGTAAAAGGGGGTGGACTTCAATAATCCTAATCCAACACTAAGTTCAAATCATGGAGGAATTCTCGCCATTTACTCATTGTAGGAGCTCTGCATATAACTCCAAATTTTAAATCCGTTGTTAACAAAGTGATACAAAGATTAACCAATGAGGTTGATCTCTGTCTTCCCATTGTTTAATTCCAATTGTTTTTTTAACAAAAAACAAACATCACCAACATGCAAAGTCATTAAATAATGTGAACAATGTATGCTATGGCATTTGCAGGACCAAACCCTCTTTTTGGAGGACTAAAATCGACAGTTTCTATGTTTGGAAGATCAAGTCACACATGGATAGAAGGAGAAGGAATGCTCCATTCTTTAAATTTCAATAAAGATAGTGATGGTAGCTGGACTATCTACTACAACAACAAACATGTTCAAACAGAGACTTTGAAATTAGAAAAAGAAAGAAAGAAACCATCTTTTCTTCCTGCACTTGAAGGAGATTCCCCAGCAATTTTGTCAGCTTATCTGCTAAATTTGGTAAGAAGGTTATCATAACAATTCAATAGCCTTCACCTGATTGAATTACAGCGCCTCAACTTGGAGTAACTCAGTTTCTGAAAACTAAGGAGGCCCATTTTTGTAGATTTGATAAACGAACACCTCAAACTACTAGGAATATAAGTACTAATATACGGGGAACTCATGCTTGTTAAACTAAGGCATTGCATCAACTGTCCGATTCAACTACGAATTATATGCATTATACATTGAGCCATCAATAGCCTGGCATGGACAACCTTAAATGCTAGAAGCAAGTAATTTGATCACATTATTTGGCCAACTTGAGATAAATTTGAGTGAAAAAGGGATACAAATTAAGTGTAGAGCCCCTATATATATAGTCAAATAATAAAGATACAATAAGGATAGAAAGGTAAAACAAAGATAAAATAAAACCCTAATAGGTTCATTAAGAAATCCCTAATAAACTAGACTATATCTCTAACACTCCCCCTCAAGCTAGGCGCAAAGATATCAACCAAGCCAAGCTTGACAACAGAGTCCCGGAGAATTGATAGAGTGACAGGTTTGGTGAACACATCTGCAACCTGATCACTAGTCCTCACAAACAATGGAGTGACAATACCACAGCTAACCTTCTCCCCAAGAAAGTGAACATCGATCTCTATATGCTTCGTCCTCTCGTGTAGTATAGAGTCAGAAGCGAGCTGAATAGCAGATCGATTATCACAATATAATGTGGATGGAGAAGTCACTGGAAATCCCAACTCGCCAAGAATCGATCGTAGCCAGATAATCTCACACGTGCCAAGTGCCAGTGCCCGATACTCTGCCTCTGCTGACGAGCGGGAAACAACTGTCTGTTTCTTGCTCTTCCAAGAGATAAAATAAGTCCTCGAAAAGCACAGAAGCCTGTAGTAGATCGACCATCACACACTCTCCCATAATCTGAATCTGAATAACAGGCTAGAGAATCAGTCTGAGATCCTGATGCATAAAACAGCCCAAGTCCAGGACAAGACTTGAGGTACCGAAGAATATGATAAACTGCATCAAGATGAGGCTGACACGGCCTGTGCATGAACTGACTAACTCGGCTAACAACGAATGAAATGTCTGGCCTAGTATTGACTAGATAGATAAGTCTACCTACCAATCTCTGATAGACAGTCAGATCTCTCAACTCCTCACCTTCAGCAGTAAGCTTCAGGTTTGGAATCATGGGTGATGATGCCGGTTTGCACCCCAGCATCCCAGTATCCGAGAGAAGGTCTAGAACATACTTTCTTTGAAAAAGAACAATACCCCTGCTGCTACGGGCAACCTCAATCCCAAGAAAGTATCG
>CM042198.1:16665730-16676774 GCA_023539305.1 Ilex asprella | reverse complement strand
TGCCAGTGCCCGATACTCTGCCTCTGCTGACGAGCGGGAAACAACTGTCTGTTTCTTGCTCTTCCAAGAGATAAAATGAGTCCTCGAAAAGCACAGAAGCCTGTAGTAGATCGACCATCACACACTCTCCCATAATCTGAATCTGAATAACAGGCTAGAGAATCAGTCTGAGATCCTGATGCATAAAACAGCCCAAGTCCAGGACAAGACTTGAGGTACCGAAGAATATGATAAACTGCATCAAGATGAGGCTGACACGGCCTGTGCATGAACTGACTAACTCGGCTAACAACGAATGAAATGTCTAGCCTAGTATTGACTAGATAGATAAGTCTACCTACCAATCTCTGATAGACAGTCAGATCTCTCAACTCCTCACCTTCAGCAGTAAGCTTCAGGTTTGGAATCATGGGTGATGATGCCGGTTTGCACCCCAGCATCCCAGTATCCGAGAGAAGGTCTAGAACATACTTTCTTTGAAAAAGAACAATACCCCTGCTGCTACGGGCAACCTCAATCCCAAGAAAGTATCGCAGAAATCCAAGGTCCTTCACATCGAAGGCCTTCCCAAGGTCTACCTTGACCTGCGCAGTTCCAGAAATATCATCACCAGTAATAATAATATCATCAACATATACCAAAAGGATGACACACTGTCCAGAAGTATTCCGTCGAATAAAGCAGGTATGATCAAAATGACATCTGGTGAACCCCAAATGTACGACTACATCACTAAAGCGAGAGAACCAGGCTCGTGGTGACTGTTTCAGTCCATAAAGAGACTTACGCAGTCGACATACCTTGCTAGCATACTCTCCCTCACAACGAAAGCCCGGTGGTGCATCCATATAAATAATCTCATCTAGATCACCGTGAAGAAATGCATTCTTCACATCGAACTGATGAAGATGTCAAGAGTACTCCGCAGCTAGAGAAATAATCAACCTAACAGTAGTCAATTTTACCACGGGGGCAAAAGTGGCACAAAAATCACGACCTGGTACCTGAGTAAAGCCCTTCGCCACAAGCCTAGCCTTGTGACGATCAATAGTACCATCCGCAAGAAACTTCAGGGTGTAAATCCAATGACAGCCAACAGGCTTCACCCCTGAAAGTAAAGAGACAATATCCCATGTATGATTACGCTGAAGAGTGTCCATCTCCGTCTGTATGGCAAGAACCCACTGGGGCTGCCGCATAGCCTCTGAAACAGAACGAGGAACTGGCGTATCTGATAAGACCATGCTATAAGCTCGAAATGTAGGAGATAGATCACCATAAGAAACATAAGCAGAGATCGGATATAAAATCCTAGCGGTCCAACCATAACGATCAACTGGACGGCGATCACGCCGCGGATAACGACGCCCTAAATCATCATCCTCCACGAACAATGTCTCATCAGATAAACTAACTGGCTCAGTACCTGCAATCTCATCAGTACTAACAACAGGTGCATCAATATGCTCAACGAATGAAGACGGATTACCTGCATCGCCTGAGGTAGAGGGGACATCAGCAGGGGGATGAGAGCGAGGGTGACGAACATAAACTTGCAAAGAAAGAGAGACAGGTGACTCTGTACGAACAGGAATGACTGGCTCTGGAGAATGAGAGACTGATGACTCTGTAGTGATTGTGACCAATGGCTCTGGCTGCTGTGGTAATAGAAAATCAAAGAGAGTATCATCAACTGGAGGGAGAGACATAGGACTGGAAGAAAAATAAGGAATATGCTCAAAAAAAGTCACATCTAGACTGTGATACATACGTCGCTTGACAGGATCATAACACCGATACCCCTTAGATTGATGACAATAACCCACAAAGACACAACGAATTGCTTTATCATCAAGCTTATGACGAGTAGGAGACCGATCCTGAATAAAACATGTGCAGCCAAAAACACGAGGGGGGACCGAAAAAAGTGTCCGCTCAGGGAATAAGACTTGTAAGGGAGTCCTATGCTGAAGAACACGACTCGGTGTACGATTGCACAGAAAGGTGAAAGTCAAAACTGTAAAATACCAATAAGATTTAGGTACCCCCATACCTCTAAGCATACAACGTACCATCCCTATCAGACTCCTATTTTTCCTTTCAGCAACTCCATTTTTTTCAGGAGTATATGGACAAGTGAGTTGCTGAAGGATACCCTGAGAAGAAAAGTGAGATATTAAGGCATCAGACACATATTCTTTGGCATTATCCGATCGAAGAGCACGAACAATGACATCGAATTGTGTCTTAATCATCTAGAGAAATTGAGTGATTGTCGGGAGTACATCAGACTTCCTATGCAAAAGGTAGACCCAAGTACAACGAGTATGGTCATCTATAAATGTCACATAATATCGAGCACCTGACAGAACAGTAACAGGAGAGGGCCCCCAAATATCAGAGTGTATTAGATCAAATGGCTTGGGTGACTGATGCATGTGAGGAATATAACTGGTCCTAACATGTTTCGATATAGAACATATAATACAGTCAAGTTTACCATCAACACAAGTATTGTTCAAAGCAGGAAACAACATACATAACTATTTAAAATTTGTATGTCCAAAATGATCATGCCACAACTTAATAGTTTGTGACGAAAAATCATAACGATAAGTACTAGGTAAAATACTAGCATGCAAGCTAGGAATAGATAAAGACAAAGCAGGTGCAGGTAATGTAGGTGGAGGAACTGGTGAAATTGGAGGTGAATCGCCTAGATAATACAATCCATCTCTTTCATGTTCCCTGATAATAATCCTCCTGGTACTCAGGTCCTGCAAATAACACGAATCAGATAAGAACACAACTGCACAGTGAAAATCTCTGGCTAACTGATGTACAGATAATAGATTCATAGCCAACTTTGGCGCATGAAAAACTGAATGTAATGTAAAGTCATCTGGGAGGCGAACTGTACCCCTACTAACAATAGGGGCATGTGTCCCATCTGCTAGCTGAACCTGTGTATGTAACTGCTCATCAACAGTGGTGAAGTGACGGGCCTCACCTGTCATATGACCATTCGCACCCGAGTCCAGCATCCAAAGAGGAGACGGATTGGTGCGAGCATGAAAGGCACGAGATATACCTGTAGTAGTGGCAGTAGCAGAAGTAGGACCCTGAGAAGTGAGGGTAGACATAAGCATATCCAATCGGGAAGTGATAACGTCCATATCACTCTACCAAGGTGGAATAGTAAAAGCAGCAGCAGCAGGAGCAATAGGTGATGGTACCTCAGCAATAGCAGCAGTACGACTACAAGGAGGTGGTTTAAGCTCTGGATGGAGCTTCCAACAAGAAGCCCTGAGATGTCCTGGTCGACCACAATAATCACACTGACGAGTATCCCCCTGTCTATGCTGATCTGGGACACCCTGACGACGCTGGTCTGAGCGCTGTCCACCCCTCACTAAGGATCCTGAACGAGATCCTGTAGCAGCTGCAAGGGCCATCTGGTCAGCTAGAGGAGGAGTAGCTGGAAGTGTTGCAATACGGTCGCGGCGCTCATGTTGCTCAATCATCGCATACACCTCATAAAGAGATGGAAGCTTCATCATCGACAAGATTTGTGAACGAGGGCCCTCAAACTCATCACGGAGTCCCATAAGAAACTTGTGAATCCTATCCTCCTTCTCTCGAGTATGCAAGAACGCTGCTCCCTCGGGCTCTATCTTCGGAATAGCTGCAAGAGGACGTAGAGTCTCATACTCAAGCCAGCGTTGGGTCAAATACCCATAATAATTCTGAACGGTCAGATCTCTCTGCCGAGCATATGAGAGCTCCTGAGAAAGCTCATAAACACGAACTCCCCGTCTTGACTGTGAATACATCTCTGATAATGCGCTCCATAGCTTCGGAACAGAGCTATGAAACTGATGAATCCTACAAACAGATGGCTCCATCGAGCCAAATAACCATCCAAGAATGGCGCAGTTCTCTGAGAACCACACAGAATATCCCGGGTCGGCATCAGCCGGCTTTGAGTGAGATCCTGTCAGCCAATCAAGCTTCCCTACACGGCCTAAGAAAAGCTGAAATGATCGAGACCACTCAGCAAAGTTACGGCCATTCAACAACTGTGCTGTAACTTTCTGAGAGATCATGCCCGGCAGTGCTGGTAATGCAACCGTACCAGTAGGTACAGTATACTGATCAAACATAAAGGTGGAAGCATCAGATGTCTCAACGGTAGATGTATCAACAGTAGAGGTCTCAAATCCTTCAGTAGTAGCCATATCAACAACAATACTAGGGCACTCGTGACAGAAAAATAACTCTAAGATAAATAGAGGAATAAAATAAGGAAAAATAAAATACCTCAAGTCGAACAATAGCGATAGATAAAGAAGGTCCAGAAAGCTCCCAAATAATCAGGTCACAGTGCCTAAAAATCCAATAAATATAAATAGATAATTTACTCCATCAAGAGCTGATCAACAAATAAGAGGATGCGACTCATCTTAAAAAATTCTACGATCCCAAATAATCAGGAGCACAAAAACAGTGGGCTGGATTTCCTAGAAAACGATCACCAAGCTGGGTTACCAAGTTGAGTTGGTTTTATATATATATATATATATATATATATATATATATATATATATATAAGTTGGTGGGCATAAGGAAGTAGGTTCTGGGTTGGTTTTATATGCTGGGATGTTGGGCGTTGATCGATTGGCACAGTCGATTGGTCAAGGTAGACCAAGCCGTGTGATGGTCTCGGTTCACTGATGCTTCGATTGGTCGCTGGATGTAATGGTTTGCTGGTTTGATGTGGGTTGGACAGTGTGTTGGTTGGGCTTTGGGTGCAGTCGGCTTTTGGGTTTTAGGTTCGTTTTGGTTTTGTTGGCTTGCTAGGTGGTTTGATTCTTGGATGTCGCTGGTGGTTTGATTCTTGGTTTGTCGGTGGAACTGGTTGCTGGTTTGCTTGCTGTTAGCTATGTTGGTGCTGTTGATTCGGTGCTGCTGGGTATGGTTTGGCAGTCGGTGCTTGCTGTGTGCACTGGTTTGGCAGTCGGTGGACTGAGCTGTTTTGTCGGTGGAGGCTGTCGGTCTGTTGTTGCAGGCTGTAGGTTTGTTGGAGTTACAGGCTGTGGGTGGCTGCTGGTTTGTCGATGCTGAAGGTGATGGTGGCTGTGTTGTTGTTTCGCGGGGGATTAGGGTTAGGGTTTTGCTCTGATACCAACTTGAGATAAATTTGAGTGAAAAAGGGATACAAATTAAGTGTAGAGCCCCTATATATATAGTCAAATAATAAAGATACAATAAGGATAGAAAGGTAAAACAAAGATAAAATAAAACCCTAATAGGTTCATTAAGAAATCCCTAATAAACTAGACTATATCTCCAACAGGCCAAAATCTATTGTCTAAAAGCTTTGTGAAAGATTAAGTACACCATAACAGTAGTAATTTCATTACTTGACATAACTGATTGTTTGCAGTTGAGATTTGGCGATGTAAACAAACACATTAGCAATACGAATGTTTTCGAGCATTCAGGGAAGTTTTACTCAATTGCTGAGAACTATGTGCCTCAAGAGATCGACATTTTCACGCTAGAAACTTTGGGCAATTGGGATGTTGATGGAGCATGGAATCGACCATTCACTAGTCACCCAAAGGTACCGAAACCATACAAGAATAATGGAATTTTGTTTTGATGTCAAACAGATTACTTTATGCTCAAGAGACATTTTAAATGATACAGAAAGCTCCAGGAACTGGAGAGCTTGTTATGATGGGGTTTGATGCGCAAAAACCTTACTTTGAGTTGGGAGTGATCTCCGGTATATACTTCAGTAGTTTAGCTCAAAATTAGCCTCTAGAACCACTTTTTAAATGTTGTTAATTTGTTACTATCTTAAAGGTCGTTGTCCTTTTTCAGCTGATGGAAACAAATTAATTCATAGAGTTGATCTGAAATTTAGAAGGTGTAGCCTGTGCCATGATATTGGGGTTACACCGAGGTATCTAAGTACTAATTAATGAATTTTTTCGCGATTTGAAGTTTCCAAAGTTGATTATAATTTCAGTGGGGACTTAATGCAGATTTGGTCTGCAGGTACAACGTGATCATTGATTTTCCAGTGGTTATAGACATAAATCGACTCATTGGTGGAGGCCCGTGAGTGTGTATTCTTAACATTCACTTATAAATGACTTCATCAGACAAACAATTTCTTTAGCAAAGGCCTAAAAAAGTCGAGGAATACACTTTGGTTTTTTTTATGGCAATTTTCATTATGTGTAGGCTGATGAAGTATGACAAGAAAGGATATGCCAGGATTGGAGTTATGCCTCGCTATGGTGATGCAGATTCCATCCAGTGGTTTGGAGTGGAACCAAGTAGTGTATTTCACCTTTTCAATTGTTTCGAGGATGGTGGTGAGGTAAGAAGTAAATATTGCATCCGTTTCCTTAAGCCCATGTCTTTGGTTAAATGAAAAGATAAATTTGAATTAAAACTATGTTTGGATGAGAATGAGCAGGTAGTAATGCGGGCATGTAAAGCTTGTGGATCAGTTATACCGGGACCTGATCTAGGCTTGAACAAATATGAGTGGTTTTCCAGAGGTTATATGCATATGAACTCTGTTAAAGACAATGGTGACAGTATGACTCAAGATGGAGTTTTTTTTTCTCGTGCCCACGAGTGGAGATTAAACATGAAAACAGGAGAGGTGAAGGAAAGGAATCTCACAGGAACAGAATTTTCTATGGAATTTCCTATGATCAATGAAAACTTCGTCGGTAGCAAAAACAGATTTGGGTACACCCAAGTTGTTGATTCAATTGCAAGTTCCTCTTCAGGTAAAAATGTTACCATTACGTATGAGAGCTTAATCTCTGGGAAGAATGGTTTTGTCAAATTTGTTAAATTGCAGGAAGGGCTAAATATGGAGGTCTAGCCAAGCTATACTTTGAAGAAACAGAGAATGGATTGTCTTGGGAATTAGTAGGCTCCAGCATCTTCTTTTGTTCCTCCTGTCATTCATTTAGCTTTCCATAGAACACACTTTGCTATCTTTGATTTTCTGAAATAGGAAAACAAACAACACGAAAAGCTGATTTAAAGATTTTTATTTTTATTTCTTGAAGAGCAAGCTGATAAAGGTTGAGTACCATAGCTTTCCAGAGAACACCTACTGCTCAGGAGCCACTTTTGTTCCTAAAGTTGGAGGTCTTGAAGAAGACGATGGTTGGATAATTACATTTGTGCATAATGAAAATACAAACATATCTCAGGCAAGTTATTTCACAACCATTAACCAGTGTTTAAGTAGAGTCCTATATTATTGCAGGGTTTTACAGATATGTTAACTCTCTTCTTGCAGGTTTATATAGTCGACACCAAAAATATTTTGAGCGAGCCAGTAGCCAAAATTACTCTGCCTGGTAGAGTGCCATATGGTTTTCATGGAGCTTTCATGTCAGTAAGTTCACAACTTGAAGAAGATTAGAAGATCTGCAACACAAATAATTATGCCAAATATATCCAAAACCAACAAATATCATGGATTCAACTTGTAATAAGGTGTTATTCCTTATCAAACTTTGCGTAGATTGATTTATGTTGGAGTTATAGTCTAATTTATTAGTTTTTCTATTTTTTCTTTTTGTTTTTATTATGGCTTTTATGTCTTACCCAAACTAGAGGGAGTATTTTGGTCACTTGTACCTCTTATTTGGCTATATATACAGGGCTTTGCACTCTGATGATGCACAAAATAGACTTATGCAAAATCAACAGTCGAGTGTGTGATAAAGTGTTATTAATGAGACAATTAATAGAGCAATCAATGACAATAATGTAAACACAAATATATAGTGATTCGATCTACGTGACCTACTCCACTCCGAAAAACAACCACGGTAGTGGGGGGACCTTTATTGATAAAGTAAGGTGAACGAGAGATTGAACAATGGTTAGCTCCGGGAGGGATACAATAGTTAAAAGAGAGAAAAACTATGTAAGGGGTGTATAGAGAGATGTAGAGATGTTCTTCTCAATGGAGAGAATTTACAATTTATAGGCACAAAACCTTAGTTGAGTTGAGGCGGTGACTTAAGGGGGGGAAGGCACTAATTCTTCGGGGAGGATAACTACATAAGGTAAGTACAATTAAAGGGTGTCTTGATCTTCGAGAGTGGATATCCAGGTGATTGTTCCCCACGTGCTTGAAATTTATTGGATTCCTTGGACCTTGGGTTGGGTCAAATTCATGAACTGGGCTTGACTTGCCTTTTAGCTGATTTGGACTTGCACGAGTTATTGGGTCTGACCCAATTAGATTTGGCATTCTCATTGGGCCTTTTAGCTGATTTGGACTTGCATTATCGTTTTATTCTCAAATAATTCTAGTTGGCATCAAAACCAAACCCTAGCCAACCACTTCACCTTTCCTAACCCTAACCCTTACTCTAACTCTAGCCAGCTCTCCTAACCGTAGCAACAACCCCTCAACCCCCTTCCCACGCCTTCGCTGTCCAAGCACCAGCACTACAGGAAGCCAGCGCCTGCACGCACCAGTGCCTCTTGCCTTTATGCTTCGCCCATTGCCGCTAGTCGCGTTCGTGTTGTTGGGTTTTCTTTTCTGTAGGGTTGATGTATCTAAGGACTTTTAAGAGGAATCAGATCCCTTCTTCCGTTGATTTACTTTTGATGCAGTAGATCACTTTTATATATTTATTGGATTTCTTGGCACCGTGACTTGTTATTTAGGAGCTTTTTGAACCTTCTTTATTTATCGCTATTATTTGACTGAAGGTATATTGTTCTCCCTTATTTTTTCTTCTATTTATCTTAGAGTAGTTTTTTGTCACAAAGTATTATTGTTGCTATTGCTACTAATGAGCGTCTTGAGACCCCTACCATTAGTACTTCCACTTGGAATGTACTACCTACCATTGCAGGGAATACCTCTCTCACTTTTATGTTTGATCAGTATATAGTACCTACTGACACAGTTGCATTACCGACAATGTTGTGTATGATCTATCAAAATATTACGGCACAGTTATTGAATAGCCATAACTTTGTCAAGTGGTCACGTTTATTCTATTTTTCTTAGGGCGTGTTGGGAAACTTAGTTGACTGACAAGATCACACACAAAGCCAGTTGATTACGATCCTGAATATTTTATGTGGTTCTCTGAGAACTGCGTTATTTTTGGATGGTTATTTGGCTCTATGGAGCTATCTGTTTGAAGGATTCATCAGTTTTATAACTTTATTTCGAAGCTACGAATCGTATTATCAGATATGTATTCACAGTCAGGTCGTGGAGTTCATATTTATAAGCTTTCTTAGGAGCTCCCATATCCTCAACCGGAAGATATGATGGTTCAGGATTACTATGACTATTTGACTCAGCGCTGACTTGAGTATGAGACTTTACGTCTCCTTGCTGTTATTCTGAGGACAGATCCCAAGGGAACGGTATTCCTTGCAGTTGTTGTAGGGTCTCGCTTAGGACGCCCAGCCAAGAGTGGATAACATTTGGATCAGCGTCGACAAGGTGCCCCAAACCAGCGCATACAGGGTGATTCTCCTCAGTGTGATTATTATGGCCGATCAAGACATCTCGGGGTTTATTGCTGGAAGCTCCATCTGGAGCTTAAGCCGCCTCCTCGAGGTCGTACTACTACTATTGATGAGGAACCACCACCTACTGTTGTTGCCCCTGCTACTATTTCTCCTTGGCAAAGTGATATAAATGCTATCACTTTCAAATTGGATACACTTATGTCTGCCTTGACTTCTCAAGGTCCGACTATTATTGTTGCGACTACTACATGCATATTTCGTGTCTTTCATACTTGTACCAGTCATTCTCCTCTTTGAATACTGGACTCGGGTGCGAATGATCACATGACAAGTGAGGCCCATCATTTCATTACCTTCGATGAGCAGTTACACATATAGGTTCAGTTAGCAGATTAGTCACGTGTCCCTATTGTTGGTAGGGGTATAGTTTGCCTTCCAGATGATTTTATATTGCATTAGATTTTTCATGTGCCAAAACTGGCCATGAATCTATTATCCGTACATCAATTAGCCAGAGATTTTCATTGTACAATTGTATTCTTATCTGATTTATATTATTTGCAAGACCTAAGTATCAAGAGGATTATTATTAGGGGACATGAGAGAGAGAGATGAGTTGTATTATCTAGGCAATCTACCTCTAATTCCTACATCACCTGCACTTACTTTATCTTTATTTGTTCATAGCGTGAATGCTAGTATTTTATCTAGTACTTGTGGTTATAATTTTTCATCACAAACTGTTCAATTATGGCATGACCATTTTGGGCATATAAATTTTAAATATTTATGTATGTTGTTTCCTACTTTGAGTAATGTTTGTACTATGTTATATGTTCACTATCTAAACATGTTAAGACCAATTATATTCCTCGCATGTACCAGTCACCTAGGTCGTTTGATCTAATACACTCTGATATTTGAGGATCCTCCCATGTTACTATTCGATCAGCTGCCTGATACTATATGACATTTATAGATGACCATATCCGCTGTACTTGGGTCTACCTTTTTTGCATTTGAAGTCCAATGTACTCTCTATCATCATTTAATTTCTACAGATAATTAAGACACAATTTGATGTCATTATTCGTGCTCTTTCGTTCAGATAATGTCAAAGAATATGTGTCTGATACTTTAGTGTTTCACCTTTCATCTCAGGGTATCCTTCAACAACTCACCTACATATATACTCTTGAGAAAAATAGAGTTGCTAAAAGAAAAAATAGGAATATGATAAGGATGGTACATTGTATGCTTTGAGGTATAGGGGTGCCTAAATCTTATTGGTATTTTGTTGTTCTAACTTCTACCTTTCTATGCATTAGCACACCTAGTTATGTTCTTCAACATAAGGCTCCCTTATAGCTCTTGTTCCTTGAGCATACACTTTTTTCGGCCCCCCTCGCGTTTTTGGATGTACATGTTTTATTCAGAATTAGTTTCCTACTCGCCATAAGATAAATGATAAAGATATTCATTGTGTCTTTGT
>CM042198.1:16640730-16655730 GCA_023539305.1 Ilex asprella | reverse complement strand
AAGCTTTTGCAAATTGCAAAGTGCACCGAACTGATTGGATGTGTAATATTATTATGTAAATGATGTGAATTTGAGAAATCTGTAACTTGGCTTGAATAGGCATGGCTTGGTTTGAATAGGTTTATGTGTATGGTTTGAAAAAATTTCATACACATAAACCTACATGGAGTATAAGGAATGAAATTTTTTGAATAGGTTTATGTCTATTCAAAATATATATGGCTTGGTTTGAATCGGTTTATGTGTACAATTTAATTCCAAAAGTTTCATAGATATATTTGTCCAATCTCTCTCTCTCTCTCCATTGCATCTAAATTTCAAATTCTATTATGATTTTTCATATTTCAATACAATTTTTTTCTTTTTTTTTTAATATTTTTTTATATTTTGTTATTGATCTTAAGTTCAAATTATTTTTATTTCGATTTCAATTTGGTTTGTGCATAAGGAGGAGCATATGGGATTGCAAAATAGGTGATAATCGTGGTTGGTACCAGCGGTGAAGATGACAGTGGTGTTTCAGTGGTTGAAGTGAAAAAGAAGATGGAGAAGAAGAGATGACATTGAAGGTAAAAATATCTTTTCTTCCACTGCTGTCAGCGGTGTTAACAGTTCACTTAACAAATTTTACACCCCAGAGCTAGAGGCCGTCCATGGTGTGTTGCCAAGCACAAAAAGCTAGTTTTCAAAGTCAAAATTCGCTGCTTAAAGATATTCATGGCCGCCCTTTTGGCATGTGCTGCACTCTCTTTCAATATTTCATTTTGATAAACAAAGGAATGCAATAGAAAATGAGTAAAACCAACAGACCAATCCTTGAATTATGTCGGTTCTGTGGGTCATATATATCTCTCTAATTTTTGAATAAATGGAGGGTGTTTTAATCCTCATCATTCAAGAAGGAATTAAACAATTCTCCAATTTTCTTAGTGAATCTATTAAATGTGTTCCTCATTTTGAAGAGTCGAATTCAACGATGGGGCATACAGGTTTGAGTAGTCGAACCTCAACGATGGTACAAAATTGTAAGCAGTAGATATTCAAAGAAGGATATAATAGAACATTTTGTTGGGATTTAATTTGTTTTAAATTCATAGATAAACACACACATTCGAAAAATAAAAATAATGATAAACAAGAAAGAGCAAGACACATAGATTTTACGTGGTTTGACAATTTGCCTACATCCACGAAGCTGCAGGGATTTCATTATTTGAGAGGAAGAATTATAGAGGACGGTTGTACAATACACTTTAAACCCTAATCACCAAAATAATGAGTTTTATATGTCTTGCACACCAAACCACAAAACAAACTCAAAAAATTTTCAAGAGGCTTAATCCATGGAGCAGAGGCTTAGGCTCTATTAAAAATCACGCAACATTATTCTGGGTCGAGTCACCATCCGGATCAACACAAAATTAAGCTCCACAAAAAGCCCAACACCTTTGAGTGATATTATTGTAATTTCACGGAGAAAAAAAAAAGTCATTGAGCATTAGATCAATACTAATGTTCCCTTCGTGTGGGGAAAGATTTGTGTTTTTCTCGATTTGACAATAATAGGTACTGGGATGAATGATTTTTTAGTTCTTTAGTCAAATTTTAAATTTGTAGACCAATTAACAAATTTCGACGTTGTCTAATACTCATAAACTAAAAAATTTTGTGTGAGTTTAATACACCATATGATAGTATTAGGTGGTGCATATCACCAACAAAATATTGAATATTTTCAATGAATGATCGACACTTGTCACTTTATCAGAATTATTTTTAAAAAGTTGACTTGTTTGCCCCACAAATCATTAATATTGTAGAAACGTCTTATTGCGTATAAATATTATATGACACTGACACATAGTGTGTTAAAAAATTTCTCTCTATAAGACCATCCAGACATGGCTGTTAGAAGTTCACCAAGTAACGCCACTAAATAAAATGCGTAAATCACAATCATGACCATCATCCACACATTTATTTTTATTTTTTATTTTTTGAAAAGAAATGATGAGATAATCTTATTAATTTAAAGAAGATACATCATTTTGGAGGAGACTAGTTAACAAGAAAGAAAGACATTTCTTCCTCCATCTACTAAAATATGAACAATTGGCAGCATGCTTTGCGAGACAATAGGCACTCAAATTTTCATCCATATGAACCTAGGATGCTAAAAAACCACTGAACTTTTGTTCGGACAACAACATATGATCCACAAAATGGCCAAAGTTCGACAGCCGCCTTCGTCGTGAACGCAATGCTTCAATAATAACCTTAGAATCTCCTTCCAAAATAATCTTTTGAAACTTTGCTTCCACTGCCAGAGAAATTGCAGTTGATGCCGCTATAGCCTTAATACAATCCTCATAGAATTCCTTCAATCTTCTTGCAAATTCCCAACAGAAACTTGCCTTCATCATCCCGGACTACAACGCCAATACGAGAACAACCTTCATTCCCAAAAATAACCCCATCAAAATTAATCTTCACCTCTCCTAGTCGAGGAGGAAACCAGCAACGAATTGTTCATTCACTCACCGATTGTTCTAGCAACTTGCCTTCACGTTGTCCAAAACTGTTTTAGGTAAGTAGTAGAGAAATCAATGTAGTGTGTTAAACCCATTCAAAATTTTCTACCTATAAATCGTCCAAACATGACTGCTAAAAGTTCACCAAGTAACGACAATGAATAAAATGCATAAATCACAATCATGACCATCATCCACACATTTATTCATATAAGCAAAATGCCTAATGTTACATAGAAGGAGAAAGGAGTTTAAAATTACACTACTCTGGAATGATCGTTAAAGTTTCGACTCGTGAAAATATACTATCTGCATCCCTAGTCCCTATTCATCTAATACACATGATAACCATGATCAGAGCTATCAACATCTGAATTACTACTACAATCACCACTGCCTTTTCTAATGGACCGCATCTCATCAACCCTACTGATACTGCTGGTAGGGCTTCCATCCTTATTCTTTTTCTCTCTCATCCTCCTCCACTCCCTTTTCCTAAACCAGTGCTTTGCCAGCAACACTCCCAAACCCAAACTCACAGTCACTGTGCATCCTCCACCTACAACCACCAGCTCCACCAGCTCCCACCTAGTCCCCTTCGTGGCCGGCATAATCGTCCATGTTGCCGCGATGTAAGCCGAGGCCATGAACAATGTAGACACCCACATGACCTTATGAGTCACCACCAACAGTTCCATCATGGACTTTCTCTTGAAGGGTATAATGCTGACAAGAACATTAACAATTCCAAGGGATAAAAACAGCGCCATTATGTTGCAGACCATGAAGACTTTAAAAGCAGTTTGCTTAGCCCTTATGGCCTTTCCACTGCGTTGATCATACCCACCAGGAGGGTTTATCCCAGCAGCAAATGTGACTGTTGCGATCAAAACTGCCACGACTGTTATGGTGTTTCGAGCATTTCTTAGGCCCTCGTTTTGGAGCTCGATCTGCTTTGATCTCCGGTGACTCTGACGGCGATGGTGGCCGTGATGGGCCGGAGATTCTGAATTCTTCACCAGCCTTGTGACCGGTATGTTTCCAGAGTTGGGTTGGCTGATCTGTTGGATGTCTAGTGATCTAGGGGGCAATTGATCACATCTCATTCCTCCAGCGTCTTGTAATGCTGGTACAATGGCAAGAGCACCGGAGTTGCTAGCATCGGATTCGACTACATCTAGGGCTGTGTATCCCTTGCGGTTTAGGGCATTCACATCAACACCGAGCTTGATTAGGTAGGTGACCATCTGTTCCCAAGGCAAAAATATCATCCAAGAAAGATTAGATATTAGCAGACTTCCTAATATAACTTACTTCAACATGCTTTTACTCGGGGTAGCAATAACTCTTAAGTATTTTCATGTCAAAATTTGATTAATTCAAACTTGACTGATCATTAGGAACGATTGATTTCATATCGGGTCGGAATGTTACTATTGACTAATCTTCAGAAATAACTACTACTAACATCAAATATATCGAACACCTCTTTAAGAAACACCAGATCATTAGCGTAGCTTGTCTTAAATCAATATTAGGAACTAAAAGCCTACCATTAATTCACTCCAAATGTCATCTGGGGGCTAATCAGTAGGATATGTTATTTAGGTGCATTGACTCCTGAACATGGGATTGCAACAAAAGACATACAGGCAATTCCAAATATTGAGCTAGCTAAAGCCTTAAAAGAATTAGCTCTTTTTGTTTTTTCCCTTTCACTTGTACTACATACTAGCTCCATGCATTAGCAGTCGGCTTCCCTTATATCTTCAATAATCACAATTCATTACGTACTGAAATTAAATTCTCAAATTAAATCCTAACATCATTATTCTAAATTAAGCATTCTCATTCAACCAGCGATCCAACAAATTATTGACCGTCGAGGCCCAAAAAAAGTCATTCACAAGATTTATACATAGGAAAATGTTATTTGGACCTAATTTGAGTATCTAATCTAGGAACCTAATGATGTATAACTATTGGATTGGTTGTATGCTCCATTTAATATTAAAATTCACAACTAATCTAATGATTGTATTAAAGTCACATCATTTGGTCTCCAAATAAAATCTCTATATCATTACTATTATCAATAAGTTGTCACCCCGATTTTAAATATTTTGACTAACAAACTCTAAAACCATCGTCTTATAACAATACAACTTATTCTCACCCGTCAAGGTGGTTGTTTCTTTCCATCAATAAAAGTGATGCTTTCACCCAAATTTCAACTTTAGTATCGAAAACATATAAACTCGTAGTTTTGTATAACAGATTATTCAATTTAATAGACAAATATGAGTAAAAATTCCAGCAATTTTAATTGAAGTAAAAACATTATTCTTAATTGTGAAAGCTAGAAAGATCTTACTGTGGTGAGTTTTCCAGAAGTTGCAATGTGCAAGATAGTATTGCCATCGTTGTCTGGCATGTTCATGATCTTCGTGACGTTAAGCGTCTCCATTAGGTACTTCACTGCATCAAACTGATTGTGTTTCACAGCCATATGAAGAACAGTTTCTCCACTCTTCGTTATCATCTCTGCAGATTCAAGGCTCACAGAGAGTATCTCGTCGATGATGTTGACTCGCCCTTTAATGGCTGCGCAATGGAGGGGTGTCTTTCCTTCATCGTCTTGTAAGGAAGAGAGGTCAGTGTCCAACCTTAGAAGCTCCCTTGTTATCTCCAGGTGACCTTTGCTGCATGCTAGGTGCAATGGTGTGTGTCCATGTGAGTTCTTTTTCCATGCAAAATCTGGTCGTGCCTTCACTATTTCCTTCACTATCTCTGTCACAAACAAGGGATTAAGATGTTAACATGTTGTGTCATCAAAATAATTGGTACTCGACACCCTTTCCTTCCAAATCAATTTCTAAAAATGAGATATGTCATGGGTTCCTAGCGATGATAACTAAAGAAGAAATCAGGCCACGAGTTCTGAGTCATAGAAGATGGGACTTAAAGGCCAAACTAAAATACCCAATAGTAGTTGAGCAGAATTGATAGGATGACCCGGTGTAGAGTATGGAAGCGTGATCGAATGTTATTATCTTGTTAATGTAAAACTTACTCAACAATTTCCTTCACTATTTCAGGGAAAAGAAGGGGAATTTTAGATGTTACATCATATGTCTAGGAAATAAGGTGTTCCACGTCATTCTCTTGCAATTCCGATTTTCAAGGAGTTTTCCTAATTCCTAGGAATGCATAACAAATAGTATTAGAGCAGGTACAATATCTGTTAGTTTTTATAAACTCAATTCTTAAAGGGTAGTTTTTGTATTTATGATGTAATATTGAAAAAGTCATGGTATTTGAAGAGGTAATCACTAGAAGAGTCTAGATTTTTTTAGGTTTATTCATGTCTTTGAGAGGAATGTTCATGTACTGCTACGTGGAAAAACTGAAGGGACAAAAATCTGGTTTCATGCATGAAGGCAGCTGGACATTGAATAGGCAGATTCAAGGACTTTTTGGCTAAAACATAAGCATATAAAAGGGCCTGGACTGCTGCTGCCAAACCAGAGAGTTTTTGTGCAGAAAAACAGAGAGAGAGAGTCAAAAAACTGTGTTTTGCTGGGAAGAAAAACCAGCTGGTGTGTCCCTAAGCAGAAGCTCTGTTTGTACTTTGTAAGGTCTATCATAGCTTATTGTGTGGTTTTCTCTTGCAGATTGGTCCTTCCCTTTGTATTTCTTGATATTGTGATCATTCTTGATGAAATATAGAGGTGTTTCATGAGTAAAATTGGTGTGGTAAGTGTAGCAGATTTTTTGTCTTTGTTTCACTTATCTTTGGTAATCTATTTTGCTTCCAATACCCAACAATATCACGGGTTTAAATAACGGAAGAGATTACCTATAGGTTGAACTGAAAAATTATAGCATTATGCATGGAATAATATCAAATCGTTGAATAAAGATAGATGAGTGGAGACAATAGAAGTCCGACCCATCAACTACGGTAGATATTAGAGGTTAATCAGAAACCTAACCAAATTATTTATTTTTGAAACTCGACTTGCAAGGAGATAGTATTTCAAGTGTCTGCTAGACGTCTACCAGTCAAAAATATGGTAGAAAAAGAGCTGCCCACGACGTGCTCATTGGCCTGGCCTGGGCCTGGGCCTTGATGGACCAAAAGTGGGTTACCCATGAACAATAGATTGGGCCTTTTGACAAAGTTTTGTTATAATAGGATTTTTATTTTATTATTTCATTAATTAACTATTTGGATAAAATTTTGTTAATATCATTAATTGATGTACTAAACCAAAATTTGATGTTATCCAATTTATCAGTATTACTGGTTGTGCTCAATTTACCATAAAATAAAATTTCCTACTGTACCACTACGTACAAATTTTGTGTGTTCTCCTTTACAAAATTTGAGGGACATTTATAATTTTTTTAAGAGTTATTTCTAACTTTGATGAGTTATTTATAACTTTGAGGGTCATTTATAAATTTTGGGAATCATTTACAAGTTTTAGGGTTACCTTGGGATCGTTTCTAAAATTATTAAGATCGATTCAAGTTAACCCTAAAAGTTATAAATGACCCGTAAATCATTGAAGTTGTAACCAGACTTAAATTTTATGAATTTTTTTGTTGTAAACACACCTAAAAATTTAGAGAAAGAATTATACCCAGACTCTGAAATTTGTCACTTAATCACTCCAATTCTTTGATATTTAAAATATTACACACATACCACTTTTAAGGTTTATAAGCTCATAACATTTTACAACATTTTAGTTGTAAAATTCATGTTCTATTATGAATGACTTCGAATCCTTGTTTGATTTTTAGTTTTATTCAAATAGATAGTGTAATTGTATACTAATTTATAATTTTTTTTAAAAAAATAAATTTTTTATTTTTGATTTTATTTTAATAAATGATACAATAGAACATGAATTTTGGTTATAAAATTTAAAATATTTGATAATTCATTTTTTATTAGAGTATTTTTTATCTAACTATAACATTTTTAACTTGAGAGGTCTAAGTATTAGACGTTTATAAATTTCAAGGCATTTGAGTGTAATTTGATGATGCACAAATCGGTCTTTGTGCGAGATCAACAGTCATAAGTGTGATTAATGAGTAGTGATGAGCAATCAATGACAATCAAGTATGAAAACAGTAAATAAATGGAAAACACGGGATTTATAGTGGTTCGACCGTGACCTACGTCCACTTTCTTGAATGGCAGCGGTGGCCGGCGATCTTTATTAAGGTATCAAAGTACTCCGGAGAGTGTACAATGCAGAGAGAATGAGAAGGAGAGAGAGATAGGTGTGTGTATGGGATCAATATCCTGCCCTTCCGTGTGGAGAGGGGCTTACATTATATAGGCTGGGGTTAAGGCGGTGCCGTGAATGAGAGGAGTTTTGCTAAGTATGATTTAGGTAGGAGATCTCCGTATCCCGTCATCCTCTCCCTCGTGCTCCTATTCTTTCGGAGGAGGACTCTTTGTTTGGCCTCAGATTCGATCGTCGTATGGGGCTCGGACTTGCATCGGAGTGGGCTTGGACTCAAATTAGAGTCATGAGGCCGAAGTAAGAAGAAGGAGGAGACGCCCGGAAGGGCTAGCCTAGGCCAGCGCCTAAGGGGGCCAACCCAAGCGGCGCCCCAAGGAGGCCCTGGGCAGCGCCCCAAGGGGGCCCTGGGCAGCGCCCAAGGGGGTCCTGGGCTGGCTCGGTGTCCTCCTCTTGATGCCTTCCTCTTGATGTCTTCCCTTGATGCCTCCCTTATCCATGGGTCGGACTAGTTTGAATTTAGACTTTCTCCAATTGGTGGACTTTGATTGGACTTTCCCTTGGACTTTCTCGGTTTATCTTGATTGGGCTCGGCCCAGCTAAATTCGGGTTCGTCATAATTTATTAACGGATATTGACAACAACGGTATAAGTGTTTATACGTGTACAAACCTCAAGAGATTTGTGTGTAATATTTCAAATATCAGAGAGTTTGAGTAATTAAGTGACAAATCTCATAAAATTTAGATGTAATTCTTCATAAGTTATATTTTAATCCACAAAACTTGACGGTACGGAAACGATTTTCTTTTTTTTTTTGGGGTACCGTAGGTTATCTTTATCTCATTACATTTACATTACAGATTGATCCGTTTGTGGTTTATTGAAGTCGACCCGTAAGTCGTCGACCTTGACTACAACTAGAGTTGCATTTGCCGCAGAGTGGTCCATATTGACAGCTATAGACTTCCTTCGGTAACACAATGAGAACCACAAGAAGAAGACAGAAGATAAAGGTATGACAATTGACATGTGAGAGATCCTTGTCACATTTTGATTCATTGAAAGTGGATACCTACTTTTTGAGTGTGATATTGATGCATGGCTACTTCTTTCTACACTACTCAAAACAATTTTAACTACAAAATTAAAAAAATATTATATATCTTAAATTTGTAATATAAATTTATATTATAAATAAAAGAAGATCATTGGGTGAGTGGATCTCATCAATTTTTTTAAATAGGACTCATTAATTCAATGGTCTCCTTTATTTAAGATGTAAATTTGAATTATAAATTTGAGTTACATAATATTACTCATAAAATTAAGATTAGCAGTACGTTAATGACCAATCACTGTCTAATCAATCAATGCGAAAGACAACTCATTTTTTATTTTTTTTATTTTGGTTTAATAGGTAAGTGATGTTCGAATCAGTTTATGCGCACATCGACTAATTTTTTCTTCAATCCTGTTATGGTATTTTTTTTTTGGAAAGGGAAAGGGAAAAGAGGAGTCTTCAATTCAGTTAAAGACAAGTCATTCACATTAAAACTAAAATATTCATGAAAAATAAATCTCTCATCATTTAACCCACGAGCAATGTTATTGGGACCTAATATACTGACCTAATTCACTATGACCATTGGATTGACTGTGGGCTCCATCAAATATTAGAACTTGGTGTTAATTCAATGATTCCAATAAAATCATATCATTAGGTCAGTAAATTATGTCCATTTTTTAAGTTAGTATTTTCTTTAACCCATTTAATCACTCTGATAAGCTTACTTTGCCTGAAGAATAGTGCCACTGGCCGTATGTCGGCTGAGCTTATTTTTCTCTCCCCTACCATACTCCCACCCCCAACCGCCCACGCCAACTCACACCACAGAAGTCTGATCTATAGAATTGAATGATACTCATTTATGTTTTTATTAATTAATTTCAGTGTGATTAAGTTTTGTGTTCAACAACAAAAAGAGGTGAGATTCTTTTACCGTCATAGCTATAACGTAAATTCGAGAGTCGTGCAATCACTTAACTAATGTTCTATGAAAATTCAAACTTAAAATATTTGAGTTATCAACTATGAAACCACTCTCATTCGAGTCGGATTTTATTTGAGCTAAATTCGAATAATTTGTCTCGATTAACGTTCTTAATTCAAGCTACCCTATGTTTATTTGGCATTGTTTCAAGGTTTTTGAAAAAAGAAACATTTCTTCTGAAGTTGTTATGAATTTCTATATCTATCATTACCATTCAAGGAGTTAAATTTGTTTCCCAAATGACAAAACATCCAAAATGTTTTTTTCTTTCATGAAAATTAAAACGAATCAATAATTAAATATTAAAATTTTTATTTTTCGAAGTGTTTCTATATATTTAGACGTGCTTCAATATATTTCGGTATTTTCAATCAATATTCTGGAAGCAAATCTTTAATTTTTTTTCTATATTTTTGTCATATTTTTAAAATATTTTTGAAGCATTTCTATTTTCAAGCTAATGGAACGATACACCGGAAGAAATTTTGATTACCTGTATGGCCTGCAGTAGCTGCAACATGGAGCGAACTAGTGACCAAATCCATTTCCATCGTAAGTAGCCATTGAAACCTCAAAAGCTCCTTCACCACTTCAAGCCTCCCTCTTTCACAAGCCACAAAGAGCACACTCTCATCCCTACAATTCACTTTGTAAGCAACCCAAGGGTCAGTCGCCAGCAACATGTTCATTATCGTCAATTGCCCTTCTCTGCATGCCTCATGCAACGGTGTCTCCAACTCTCCGTTCTCAGCCGACACCATTTCCGGCCATAATTTCACGATCTCCGACGCCAATTCTCTGTGCCCGAACCGAGCAGCTAAGTGGAGGATGGTGTTTGATTTTCCGGGGACTGTTTTGTTGATCAGACTTTTGTCGTCGGCGATGAGTTTTTGGAAGGCGGCGACGTCGCCCTTAAGGACTGCCTCGTGAAGGCGGCGGTCCATGGTTCAGGCTGTGGTTTTTGGGCGTACAGAACTACGGTGGTGGGTGGTAGGGGGTGGGAAGGTATCTTTTGAGAGAGGGTTTGATCATTGGTGGGATACAAATATGGAAGTAGAAGATGCAAAATTTCCACCAGTGCAGCAACTGGGAAAGTTCGTTTCCTTTTCCCTTTCTTTTTCGTTAGGAGTGACAATTATCCACCAAAAATCCGATATAAAAGTCGTGGGTTTAAGTTTAATATTACATACTGATAAAAAAAAAGTTTAATATTACATACGTTATATGGTTAATGTTTGAAGAGTAACGTTAGATGGACAAAAATAAAAATTAAATGAGGTGATATTATTATCATAATATTATTGGTCTTATTTTTTATATATTTAAAATTCAAAATTTTTCTATAATAATAATATCTAATCATTTTATCCTTGTTTTTGAATTTTTTTTGGTCAATCTTGTTAAAGTATTAATATTTAAATTGCATTCTCTCACTAACCGTTTAAATCTTTAGAATAGATGGTTGTTTAACATGGTATCAAATCATTATTAAAAATATTTTCATGTTTGAGGCCCAAAATCTAGTTTGTACATAAGGGAGCATGTTAAAGTATAAATATTTAAGTTATACATTCATCAACGGTTTAAGTTTTTTGAATAAATGGTTATTTGACATGATATTATAGTAAGAAGTCCTAAAATAAATTATTGTTTAGCGTAATTCTTAATGCACTAAATTTGTGCACCAAAAATTGCACCAAATCTACTGCAGTTGTTGGATCAGTGATGAGATCCACATATCCAATGGTTGCAAGTGATTTTGTACAAGTTTTGGTGCACATAGCATTGATTTATTGTTTAACATGGTGTCAAAACAAAAGATCTTATGTTCAAATTTCAGCGTCACCCTAATTTTTTTTCTTCAAAGCCACCTAGTGTGGGTGGGGGGTTTGGCATGATCTCTATTTGTATATACAACTAAAAGGAAAAAATTACAAGGGATGAAGACATAGAGCCAAGCCTCCAAAAGTAGAAGAAAGTCAAAGCAAAAGCAAGATGGTGACTCACCACCAAAAGCATGAAAAATAAATAAATAGAAAAGCAAAGTGGGGAATCCCCACAGAACAAAATAACTGAAAACATCAATGAAAATAAAAACTCAACAACGAATGTGAGAAGTCTGTCAAGCGTCCAAAACGAGGATGTTAGCAATCCCAGAAGGGAGGGATGACGAATTAGGGAATCGCTGATTGAGCTGCTAAGAGCAAGCCCAATTAACCATGAAGTCTGCAGCCTGATTCGCCTCCAGCAAGACGTGGCAGACACGAGCCGAGAGAGAAGCACACAGAAGCCTAATCCGAGCAAGCAGGTAAGCATAAACACAGGACCTAGTACCCTGAGAAGAAACCCAAGAAATCACTGCAGCTGAATCTGACTCCACTACCAACTCTGAAACTCCCAAATCTGTGGCCAACTCCAACCCAGTACAATCAACCGGCAACTCCGCATACAGAATAGGTTGATGACCCAGAAACAAGTCAAAAGCCCTGAGTACCTGACCCTGGTGGTTTCGAACAACACTCATTGTCACAGACAGCCCCAGATTGTCTTTAGAATAGTTGTTAACGCTAATTTTCAGGCAACCTACTACAGGACGAGTCCAAGCAACCAAGCGAAGAGGTTGAGGCCGAGTAACCAAGACCCTAAGAGAACTCACAAACTCAACCGACTCATCCCGATGCAACTGACTCGGAGCAAACCCAAAAGTAAGTCCAACCAACTGCATATCAACCATAACTCTCTGAATCACAACGGGCACATGAAAGATCTGGTCATCATACCTATAAGCATTACACGTCTTTCATAAGTGCTATAAAATAAAACACAATAGCAGTACCCGCATATGACCTACAGAAAGAGCACAAACGTCGCCAATGAAGCATCAAAGTATAAGGAGACGGAAACGGCCAATATTTGATCTCAAACATCTGATAAAAGTGAACTGCAAGTGGACAATCCAAAAAAAGATGTCTAAGAGTCTCAACAGCCCAACCACACACACACCGGGATACTACATGGAAACCCCGTCTCTCTAAGTCATCATCTATGTCCAAAAAACCATGAAACAACCGTCACATAAGGAAAAAGAACTAAGTCGGAATCCTCCGATGAGTAGCTGTATCACCCCGCAAGAAACGAGTGAACATCATCTCTAACTGGTGAAAAATATCTGCAGGAGGCCTTAGCACGTGAATAGGCTTCGATTCAAGCAAATGACGAATCAAAGTGAGCTTACCTCCAAAGAAAAACAAGCGATTCACCCATCCAGAAATTCGCTTGTGCACCTTTCAATCATCTCATCAATGTACAAGATTCGGAGATGACCCAAGTAGATAGGGTACCACAGATAAATAAGTGGGAGGTCACACCTCTGAAAACCAATGGTCTGTCTTGCAATCACCTCTCTAGAATGCAAGGCATGCGAATTGATATAGAAACTGTTCTTGACATGACTAACTAACTGACCAAATGCAACCTCGTAATGATGAAGAAAATTCATAACTCGTTGCAAGTTCGATCGGCACTCATTAGCAAAAATAATAATGTCATCAACAAAAGTCAAATGGGAAATCGAAACCCAACTCTAGTATTATAAGCCACCCTTGGAAACCGAGCATACAAATAATCCAAGCCTCGAGAGAGATACTCTATAGTAATGATGAACAAACAAGGAGAAACGGGTCACCCTGCTGTAGCCCCCTACGACTGGAAAAAGCTCTGATTGACCTCATTCACCATCACAGAAAATCACGGCCCCTAGATAGCTCGTTGTACTAAAGAAATCCAGCCCTCAGAGAGCCCAATAATCCGTAACATCTGGAGGATGAATGTCCAAGACATCCTGTCATATGCCTTAGTCATATCAAGCTTCAGCACGACGTTCCCACCCCGGGAACCTCTCCCCAATCATGAACCAACTCCTAAGCCAAAAGAACACTGTCCTGCAACACTTAGCCCGACACAAACCCACTCTGCGTCGGTAATATGATATGCGGCAACAAGGACGACAGACGAGAAACGAGTATCTTCGTTAGCACCTTATTGCTCATGTTACATAAAATGATCGGCCGAAAATCTGCCCAAGTAGAAGGTGACTCCTTCTTGGATAAAAATATTATCAACGTACTCATGAATCTTCAAGACATAGGAGAACCTCAGAAGTAATCCTGAACTATAGCTAGCAAATATGCTCCAACAATGTCCCAATAAACCTGATAAAAACGACTACAAAATCATCTGGCGTTGGTGCACTATATGAATTAATAGAGAACACGACCTGTCACGTAATTGTTGAAAAAAAAAATCACATACAAGACTCAAAATCTAGATGGTCGTTCAACAAATCTAACATTACTCGTGTTTGAACTTGTCACACTCGTCAAGTCCATGGATGAACCAACATAAATCTAAAATACAAGACACAAAACTAACTTACAACACGATATATACGCAACATAAATATCATAAAATGCGAACTCGATTATAAATAGTTAGAAATAAATTAGATACAAATTTAATAAAACTCCACACACGACAGACTGCTTCGAAAAACGTGACAATAGAGGACTTCTTTGCAACTTTTTTTTTTGGTTTCACATCTAGGAAAGTTGTACGTGGAGTTTCATCAAAATTATTGAGATTTTTCTAAGGGGTTTCTATAGAGAAAAAGGATGATTCCGTTGGAAATATTGGGCAGTTGTCGGTAGATAAGGACGACTTCATTTAAAAAGTCTATTTGTGTCAGGGAGTGGGTCATCGATACAAACTGACAAAAAGTTTGTTGTTTGGACTATACTAGTTTATGTTTGGAAATTACATGGCTAGCTTCTATAAAAATTAAAGTTGTACAAGTAACCCGCACGGGTTTGTTTATTTGTCAAACGAAACTCTAATGTTTATTTTGATACGATAAAAAAAAATGATAGAAAATTAAAAAAATTGATAAAATATCATATTTGATAAAAAAAAAAGTAGAACTGATGAAAAAGTGAATGTATTAACTTTCTTTCCAACTTATCAAAATTAATCCCTTCAAAACTGAGAAAAAAACGGATGAAATATTAATTATGTGTGTTAAAATGTATGTTATTTGCTTTTATATCATATTTATCAATTATATATTATGTATATATTAATTTTATATATAGATAT
>CM042198.1:16566916-16595730 GCA_023539305.1 Ilex asprella | reverse complement strand
GTTAGATAATCAAATCGGATTGGATCACATAAATTGTAATCAAATTCAGATATGACAGAATTTGGTTCATACCCAATCCATTGATAGGCCTAATTCATATAAGTAGAGGGGGATGGTGGTGACATTTCCCTCCATAAAGAAGTTAATTCGAGTTCTTAAACTTTACGGTTAATATAATTTTTTTGTTTTTTTATCTTTGTACAAGCTTATTTGGTAATTTAAAAATTAGGAAGAATTACACTAAAACCCCCTAAAATTTGTCACTTAATCACTCAGATCCCTTGACATTTGAAATATTATACACCGATCCTCTGAGATTTGTACGCTCGTAACACTTAGACTTCTGCCATCAATGTCCATTAGTATATCAGTTAATAAATTATATCTAGACCCCCTGAAGTTTGTAGGTGTGTAATACTTAGACCCCTCAAGTTTAAAATGTTATACTTAGATAAAAAATACTTCAATTAAAGATAAAATATCAAATATTTTAAATTTTATAGCCAAAATTTATGTTCTATTATGACATTTATTGAAATAAAATTAAAATTAAAAATCTATTTTTTTTCTTAAAAGATCATAAATATTATATAATTATACTATGTATTGAAATTTAATTTGGTCGTTTAAATGACCAAATTAAACTAAAAAATTACCCCAATTAAAGTTAGAATATATTGTGTCAATTACAGTTTGACCCCTTATTTGATTTTTTTAGTTTTATTTCAATAGATAGCATAATTATAAACTAATTATGAGTTCTTAAGAAAAAATTAATTTTTGAATTTTGATTTTATTTCAATAAATGACATATACAATTTATGTTCTATTATGAATGACTTAGACCTCTTGTTTGATTTTTTATTTTTATTCCAGTAGATAGTATAATTGTATATTAATTACGATTTAAAAAAATAATTTTTTATTTTTGATTTTATTTTAATATATGATACAATATAATTTGAATTTTTATTGTAAAATTTAACAAATTTGATATTATATCTTTGATTAGAGTATTTTTTATTTAAATATAATATTTTAAACTTGAAAGGTCTAAATATTATACGCCTATAAACTATAGGAGTTTAAATGTAATTTATTAATAAATATACTAACGGATATTTGATGACAAGGGTTTAAGTGTTACGGGTATACAAACCTCAAAGGGTTTGTATGTAATATTTTAAATGTCAATGGATCCAACTGATTAAGTGACAAACTTCAGAAAATTTGAATGTAATTCTTCCTAAAAATTAAGATACAAAAATGCACACCAAAAATGCACACCGTTTTAGTCTCCCAATTACAATAAAACTTCGCAGTCTAGCCCCCCATGACCATCTCTCACGTTTGCTAACCATCTTTCTTTTTACTTTTTTTTTTATTTGCATATGAGTAATTGTGTACGTATGACTCCTAGTTTATATTATTGGTTTGAGTATTACTATTAGACTATCCTATCCAATCCACATTCTTATAATAATGACGCTGTTCTCTTGGACTTTGGATTTGTATCCAGCGCCAATGTGGGTTAAATCCCACCACACCACTAGAAAGTTTTCCTTTGTTTGGTGAAGAAGGCAAAATGAAATAAAAGAACAATTGGGTGAAAAATACATCCCACTCCCGCCCATCAATTTTGGTCACTCTGAATAAGGGCGGAAAGTGGGAGGAAAATGGACAAACTAGATGATACCACCACCACCACATGTTTGGATAGAAACAATTCTGGACTTCACCTGCTTTGTCATTTTCTAGATAAAACTATACCAAAATGGTGGGCCCACGTAATAGTGATTTAATATTTTAATTCTTGAAAATGTTGCAGTAAATTTGTGAGGGCAATTTTGGTAATTCAAAGATAATAATTTCTTAAGTATTTTTTCATCATATCAAATAAAGCAATAAAAAAATTCACACTTTTTATTTTTCCATCTTCCGTACCAAACAAAAAAAAAAGGAGAAAGGTTTTCTTTTCATCAAAAAAATAGAAATTTTCAGAAATTTTTATAAAAAATAGAATGTCTATCCTCAGAAATTTTCATTTATCGTCTTTTCTATCTTTTCTACTAAATAGGGCATTAAGATTAAAACTAGGGTTAATCCCAATCCATAGGAGTACAAGGGTCTCTCATGACTTAAATTGTGATAGGAAAGCAATTGGATCCTAGAAAACCTATGCGAAGCCAAAACTAAGGTTCTATCTCCGTAGCAAAGTATCACCTCTAAGGATGAGCTGAATAACTTAGGTTTGAATCCTTTCTTTCTTGGCATAATAAATATAAAAAAACATGTATGATACTATAAAAAGTGATTAGCATATTGTCGTTGGATTGGTTTCACACTACCCAGTGCAACTATAATATTTGCCAAATTCATGCATAAATTCTTTAAGTTTTTGATTTGGACTAGTGGCCCGAACTTTAAGAGAGAGGTAAGGAAGAGAAAAGAGATAGGATATTTGGAGAAGAATATTAATATCGAACTTTACACGCTTACAAAATGTAGGAGGTCTAAATATAATTTATTAACGGATATACTAATGAACATTGATGGGAGAGGTCTAAGTGTTACGAGCGTACAAACTTTAAGAGGTCTGTGTGTAATATTTCAAATATTATGAGATTTGAATGATTAAGTAATAAACTCAAAGAGTTTAATTGTAATTTTTTAAAGAATAATTATTTGTGACAATCTAAGAGATAATAATGGGATTCAAATCCTAAAACTCAGTATTACTTGTTAATTCTACCAATAGCACAAAAATCAGACGCTAATTGATTTAATTATTACTTGCATTCTTAAATGTGGAAATTAAAAAGGCCAAGAAAGTTATAGCTTTTCTATTACTTGTGGTTCTACCCTTCATCAAATGTGCTCAACTACCTTATTTTGACAAAGATTTTTTTTTTTTTCAAAGGTCATGTGTGTTCATTTCAATTTATGTGCACCTCAACTAATTTTCTCTCTGTTCCGATAAAAAAAATGACTATTTACACCGAGACTAAGTTATGCATGAAGGATATTATAACTTAATCTTAAAAAATTATCCAGATTTAAATTCACAATTTTTAAATTTATAATTCGTTTATTCTATTACTTGGGATATCTAGGGTTTCTCAACAACCCTATTGAATTTCTGTGTTTAGTTTCTCAACTACCCTAGATAAGTATCAACCAGGTGTCTGATAACACATAAGCTTGTCCAATGACGAATCCAAAATTTTAACATATTTATTGTCGAGACAGTCCTAATTAAATCTCTAATGAGGTCAATTTATTGTGTGAATTACAAATATGAGTAATGCCCAAATAATAGTAGTTGCTGATTAATTGTCATGTCAGTAAAATCTTTTCGTCTTCTTCAAATCAAGGAGAGATGGACATGTCAGCAACTGTCAAGTCATTTAAGTTCTTTATTTTATCCCAAATTTTAGCATAGCATTAGTGTTACAAACATAGGACTATCAATACAGTACATCAATTTGAGTAATGTTTTGTATTTCAAATTTGTATTTCAAATGTGAATTCCAAATCAATGGGAATCATTTGATGAGTGGGTCCCAATGAAAAAAGTTGATGGGACTCACTCATCTAATGGTTCCCATTAATTTGGGATGCATATTTCGGATACAAATTTAGAATATATAGCATTACTTCATAAATTTATAATGTGTATTTCAAACATAGATTCAGAACCAAATTGAAAACAGGGAAGACGATGACTTCACTGCTACCTTTTATTGTCCTTAATTCTACGTTATCGTATTCCTTTAGCTACGCACTTCAGTATACGTATGTGACATCAATTTTTCTTCTTTTGATTGTTAAATGATGGTGATGGAATTGAAAACCCGACACCAATTTTTTGGTAATCATACCTTTACCACCAGGCTGAGACAATGATAAATTAGAGATTTTTCTAGAGTTGGTTCTCAGCTACCTCTTCTTTTGGCTATTTTGTCAACCAGCTACTGGCATTGCTACAATATTTTTCATGGCCACCTTTATTGATTACAATCAATAATGTCCAGAAACGATGCTTTTTAATTCATCATGAATGCTAGACCCTAACACAAAAAGAAAAAATCTTCATGAATGATATATTATATATACTATATCTTGAACAAGAATTGGAGTTTTGTGCATAAGTGGGCGTTGGAGAATCATAATTACTTGTTCCATATCTTAATGATCTGGGTCGATCATAGAGGTCTTGATGAGATGGTTGTTAATAGCTTTGTCTTCTATTGATGCCTATAATATAATGTCTCTATTGTAAAAATAATGAAATATAGAGAGTATAAGACATAAGAATATAGAGATATGTACGAATAATATAATAAATTATGTTATTTTCGAGTTCGTGCCCATAAATTTGACACCTCTAACTATTTTCGAGTTTCCACCACCTAAAATTGACTCACTCAATGGTCTTTCGTAAGGCTTTTGAGCTTCTATCCCTCTTCATAAATACCTTTACTATGTAGGAGTCTATTACCAATGTAAGGCAGATTTAGAACATAATTACCAAAATACAGTAGTTTTGAACTTAATTACCAATATACAGCACTTTTTAAAAACAGATTCAACAACTCCGCTTTTGTTAAAAAGCGGGTTCAGCAACCCCGCTTTTATAGGAAAAAATAAATAAATTGGGCAATGAGAAAAGCGTGTTTACAAAACACGTTTTTTTACTTTTCTGAAAAGCGTGTTTAATAAACACGCTTTTTACCATTGTTCATGCGCAATGTTTCTCCAGACAGTAAAATCAAGAGAGAAACCAAGAGGGCAAAGCTTTAACTTTTTTGATCAGATCATCAATTCTAAGGATTTTTGGATCTTTTATCAAACTGATTCGTTCCAATGAAACCAAATAGAAACGAATAAAATAAAGCGTGGATTGTCTACAATATTTGAAGACCCAACTAGATATCTAAGATCTCACAAGAAACCTCTACAAGCCATGAACTTTCACAAGAAAACTTGATTTTCATAACTTGACCTTCCTTTGTAGCCAGATATCTCACCATCTCCATCATTTCCTTGTTAGACAAATATCTCACTTTACATTCTTCCAGTTATTATGGCACTCATAAAAAAAAACCAAAACCCAAATTGTGTTGCTTTGAGTCTTTGACCTTAAGTGGGTCGTCTATACATCGGCCGGAAAGTAAGCGATCATGGGTTTTGAGAATCTCAGCAGCCACCTCCCGTGATGACCCGACAATGACGAGTCGTGAACCTAATCCGGTCTCCTGTCTGCCTATCCTAATCCTCGGCACCCGCTGCCATGTGACATCATACTCAACCAACACCCTGGCAACTAAAGGCCGACTCAAACTCGCTGTGGCCTGGTCCACCCGTAAAGACGTCCCAATCGCCGAGGCTATAAAGAATAAAGCATCCTGAGAGCGCACAAAGTGGACTAGTAAATATGGGAATGAAACCCAGATAGGAACTATGGGTGACTCCTCGGTACAACGAAACTGCGGAGTCCACTTGAACATGCGCATCTCTCTGCCATAAACCGACCAAGCCTGCTTCACCCAAAGACGGGTGTAGTCCTTCTCAAGGTCACACATCAATAGCACGTGCCGACTATCTAGCAAAGAAGCGCTAACCTGCCCCCTCAAACCAATCAGCTGGAGGAATCTCCTGATCATTTCCATCAGAGGGCGGCCTCGGGTAAACTTGCCTACTAGGGCCAACCTGAAAGGAGCTGCCAGATTCTCAATCTCCTCGTCAGTGAAGTCAACTGCTGGGCCACCCCTATACTGTATGACAGGGCGCGGAACTCGACGAGTGGTGGCATCGGAGTCAGGGGTAGCAGATCCCCTCAAAACATCTATGAATGACTTGTGGGGTCGGGTCGGGTCGGGTCTGGAACAGAACATGGGGGTCGGGTCCAAGAATTATGGGTGGTGGGTATGGCTGGTTTTGGAGCACCAGGTTTTGTTGGGTTTCGGCTGGGTTGATGTTTAGTTGTGGGAATCAGTTTGATGATGGGATGGGCAGATTGAGAGATGGGCCGAGATTGAGTGTAACTCGCGGGGTCAACGTGGTGTAAATCACCGGCAGTGGGGTGGTGGATAACTCCGCCGGTATGGGTGTGTGCGCCAGGAGGAGGAGGGCCGGGTGGTGGGTTTAGGCCAGCGGTTGGGTCATCACCGGCAGTCAAATTGGCCATGGGTTGAGATTGTTCGCGTGATGTGTGTGGGCATTCGATTTTGTCGGTGTGGCAAGTGAGTGGTGTGGCAGGGTTAGGATTTTTAAGTTTAGTGTAGTGTAGGTTTTTCGGTTTTTTGGTTTTGTCAATTTTTCGGTTTAGGGCTAGGGTTTAATAATGAGTGGTTTGGTAGGGTTTTTTGGCGGCTGGTGTTGTATTATGGGTGTGGCGGCTGGTAGTAGATTTCTGGGTTAGGGCAGTGACGGTGAAATGTGGCTGGGGCTGGTGGTTTCAACGTGGGGGTGGAGAAGGGGTTGATGACCAGAGAAGGGGATTGGATTGCTATGGGGTGCTGGTCAGTGGATTGGTGGCTGTGAATGTTGTCGGTGGATGCTGGGTTCTGCTGTTTGGTGGGGTGCTGGAGAGATGCTGGTCGGTGGATGTGCTCTTGTTCGGTGGTATCGGTGGATAGAAAGGTGTTGTTGGTCGGTGGTCAGTGGATCTCGAACAGTCACAGAGACTCCTTATCCCTATGCTTCACCCAAAACCAAAATCTCTCTTCTTACAAAGCATGTATTGCATCCTAAAATACTTTTTTATTTTCAAAAACAAAAGGTCACTGACGTGAGAGCAGCATGATCTGGTTCTCCATCTCCTTTATCAGATACTGAAATCAACACAAATAGGTGTGGGAATAACTTCGATGTGTTAATTTGAGAGCCATCTTTATCAAAATTTGAGAGTCATAGTAGAGTCTATCACATAGGCTGTCTCTGGTCAGTTAGTTAGTCAGGCCAAGAGCAGTTTTTATATTAGTTCGCGTGCATCACATTCTAGAGAGGTGATTGCACGACATATCACTGGTTTTCAGAGGCGTGACCTTCCGTTTATTTATCTAGGGTGCCCTATTTACTTGGGTCATCTACGGATCTCGTACTTTAATGAGATGATTCGGAAAGTGCGTGAGAGGATTTCTGGATGGGCAAATCGCTTGCTCACCTTTGGATGTAAGCTCACTTTGATTCGTCATGTGCTCGCGTCGATGCCTATTCACTTATTTCACGTGCTGAGGCCTCCTGCGGATGTTTTTCACCAGTTAGAGAGGTTGTTCACTCGTTTCTTATGAGGGGACACAGCTACTCATCGGAGGATTCACTGGTGTCATTGGGCTGAGGTATATTTCCCTGTAGAGGAGGGCGGCTTAGGGGTGCGTTCTTTTTCTGACTTAGCTGAGGCTTGTGAGGTGAAGCTCTGGTGGATTTTTCGTGCTCAACAGTCACTTTGGTCCTCTTTTATGAGGGTCGAGTACTGTAGGTCCACCCATCCTGAGCTAATTGAGTTTCGTTACCCAGCTTCACCTCTTTGGAGGCGGTTGTGTGGGATTAGATTCGTGGCTGAGCCGAGGATCAGATGGCTAGTACGGTCTGGTGAAGTCAATTTTTGGTATGATTGTTGGTTAGGGGATTACCCATTAGCTTTAGTGTATCTGGGGATAGCTTCTGGGGTTCCTGTTTCTAATTATTGGGCGGGTTGGCAGTGGGATAGAGGTCGATTGTTGGGGGTTTTACCTTCTTCAGTTGTTGAACAGATTGTGCAAATTTCGATCCCGGATCAGGGGGTTGATCAGATGAGATGGAGGTTGTCTTTGGATGGAAATTTTTCATTGAGGACGGCTTGGGCTGATATTCGGAGTGTGGCTCCAGTTCGGCCTGGGTTTTCTTGTGTCTGGCAGAGGCATATTCCGACTCGGATCTCCTTCTTTATGTGGTGATTGTTTCATGGTTTCCTGGCCACAGATGATGGTTTAGAGAGACGAGGTTTTCATGTAGTATCCCGGTGTGTGTGTGGTGGGGCTATTGAGACTCTTAGACATCTTTTTCTGGATTTTCCGCTTATAGTTCAGGTGTGGGGTCATTTTTATCGGATGTTTGGAATCAGATGTCGGCCGTTTCAGTCTCCCTATGCTTTGATGCTATATTGGCGGCGTTGTGCTCCTTCCGCAGGTCATGTGCGGGTACTATTACCGTGCTTCATTCTGTGGCACTTATGGAAGGCACGTAATGCCTATAGGTTCGATGGCCAGGCTTTTCAGGCACCTGTTATGATTCAGAAGGTTTTGACAGATATGCAGTTGATTGGGCTAACTTTTGGGTTTGCTCCAAGTCAGTTGCATTGGGATGAATCAGTTGAGTTTGTGGGTTCTCTTAGGGTCTTGGTTCCTCGACCTAGACCTCTTCGCTTGGTTGCTTGGACTCGTCCTGTAACGGGTTGCCTGAAGATCAACGTTGATGGTTGTTCTAAAGGCAATCCGAGGCTGTCTGCGGCAGGGGGTGTTATTAGGGACCACGAGGGTCGAGTACTTAGGGCCTTTGGCTTGTTTTTGGGCCATCAGCCTATTCTATATGCGGAGTTGCAGGCTGTTTGTGCTGGGTTGGAGTTAGCTTCAGATTTGGGAGTTTCAGAGTTGGTAGTGGAGTCAGATTCAGCTACAGTGGTTTCTTGGGTTTCCTCTCAGGGTACTGGATGCTGGGTTCATGCTTACCTGCTTGCTCAGATTCGGCTTCTGTGTGCTTCTCTCTCATCTCGCGTCTGCCACGTCTTGCGGGAGGCAAATCAGGCTGCAGATTTCATGGCTAATTGGGCTTGCTCTCAGCAACTCAATCAGCGATTCCCTGATTCGTCATCCCTTCCTTCTGGGATTGCTGGCATCCTCGCATTGGACGTTCGACAGATCCCTCACGTGCGTTGTTGAGTTTTATTTTAATTGATGGTTTCTGTTATTTTATTCTGTGGGGATTCCCCACTTCATTTTTCTATTTATTTATTTTTCATGCTTTTGGTGGTGAGTCACCACCTTTCTTTGCTTAGTTTTTCTTCCACTTCTGGAGGCTTGGCTCTATGTCCTCCTCCCTTGTACAATTTTTCTTTTAGTTATATATACAGGTAGGAGTCTTGCTAAACCCCCCACCCACATTGGGTGGTTTTAAAAAAAAAAAAAAAAAAGGTGATAGACTCTACTATGTAGGGGATCGGACCGAGTGGACTCGAGGATGCAATTAAATCCACCTCATTATACATGGAAGTGCAAATGATACTCAAAACGTTCTCTGTTTTAAAATGTTTTTGAAACTTTCATCAGTTTAATACATCAAATTATACTATTTTTTCCTTACTTAATGACTTATTTATTTCTGTTTTTTATATATTCCAACGGTCCTAGCAAATCATTGCAATACTTTTCCACTCACATACCAAACTAATGCTAGATTTGTCACCTATTTTCTTCTCCATGGATGAGATTGTGACAGTAAATTGAACAAAACGATTAGTCTACTAATACTACGTTTTCATAAGAAAAGCCCGCATGCCTAACTTTAGAATAATAATAGGTTGTCTCATATCAAATTTTGAGGCATCTCTATGTGGTATATTATTAAAAATTCATATTTCATCTATGTTTATTCAAGTATAGTTGTGTTCGTGTCTTATATAATTAGGTTTATGTCAAATTATTTATTAAATGGATCAGATTGGACAATCTTCTTTTTTTTTGTTCAATGGTCTAGGGCGTCAACTTACGCGCACTTTCACTAATTCCTTCCCCGATCTGGTCAAAAACAGACCATCCATACTGGGACTAGAATATTCATGAGGGATAAATCTCTCATGAACATCTGAATTTACAACTCGTCTTTATTATCACTTAAGCTACCCCTTAGGATTAATCTGATTGGTCAATCAAATCATAATCTAAACCCAATAATTTGCTTGCCAGATCAAACCTAATATGGATTTTCTTAATTAGTTCAACCATGACCATTCCCCCAATGTTAGAATCTTTAATGATTTATACTAGCACTCATTGTGAACCGAAGAATTTTAAATTGATGATTGAACTTCGGAGAAATTGACAAAATCTAAGAGAATCCAATCTTATAACATTCACAATTTAAGTCAAATCATAAATTGAAAAAAAAATAGTTGCAGCCCTAAATGTGGAAATTACAATGACAAGAAAGTTTGTAGTTTTTCCATTAATTGCAGTATCAAATGTGCTCAACTACAATGATGCATCGCTTTAGTTATCTATCTTTCATTATGTACCAACCAAACAATCAACAGTCGTGGCCCCAGCTTAAATGTCACATTTAATTTATTTTTTTGTGACAAAGAAACATTATTTGATTTAATTCGATCAAAGTCAAGTCATGTCGTGTTGAAGGGAAAACCACAAAAAAAAATGTTGTGTTCCACCCTCCAAATGCAAATATCATTATATTATTGTTCCCTACCTCTATGTACCCAAAAGAAAGGTATTGAGAATTTCATCCTCCATCTCCTTCCAGTACAATGCAGTCCAACCCAAGTGAAGAGAATTTTTTTTTCAAATTTGCTATCTGTAGCAATTCGTAAGCCGTTGTTATATCTTAAAAGTGAATTTGCAAGGAACATGTTAGTAAACTCTTAGTGAGGGCAAATATTATTTTAAAATAAGCGATATTACATGTTTCAGTATCTGCAAATTATTTTGTTTTTATAACCCCAACCTGTTTTCCCAATAGCTATAACTTCCCACATGATCAGCTCGCAGAGGGCAGAATGACTTGGACCCTTGAACTTCATTGAAGGTTTCTAAGCTCTAGACCTATCAATCGTGTTCGGTGAGGAAGTTTTGTTTTGAGTCTTAATATGTTTGTGTTAAAAAATATTTTACTCTTACTTGATTTATTTATTAATTCATGTCTAACGAATTGTGTTATATCAAATTCATAACTTGTATAATCAGTACATAAACGAGTCATATTGTATTTTTTTTTATTGACTTTACACATACTTGATTCGTTTATTAATTATGTCATGTCGCGTCCATTCGTGTATGAAACGGGTGGTTTAAGGGAAATTCAAACCCTCTAATTTTGTGTCGTGTTCGTAATGTATTAAGAAATCGTGTCATATTTTAACACCCCAAAATCCTAATAGAAGTAAGACTTTGATCAGAATTTTAATAGATATCTCGATAGATGCAATCCATAGCTCACATTTTTTTTAATTTTGTCCACTCGTCGAGTGCTCGAATGTACAGATCCAGTGATTATTATTCTAAAGTTCACAAGAAATATTACATTTAATCTACTACATACGGTTTGAAGGTACTTATACGCATATATAATTTTCGTAATAATTAATTGCACAAAGAATATGTGATTGAGACAATACATATCTATAAGCTAGAAATAAAAGTTTTGACAAAAATAAACCAAAAGGTTTAGGCTTTTAGCACATGTGTTGATAAGACAATTCTAAATGTCTGATGGGTTCAATTTATTGTGTGAATACAAACAAACATAGAAGGATTCTCTATCCAGTACAGAAATTATTATCATGTGAAACTCTTACATTTACGTACGTGATTGTATCGATCTGTTAATGACAGTCACCAGTTGCCATGCATGCATACTTAAGCACTTGGAGGACATAATGTCTTTGTCCGCCTCTATCTAGCTCTTATGGGGCACCAAATTTTTAGTAGATTCTGGACCACCATTGAGGACTACCTATCAGCACAAGTGTCAAGTTCTTAATATACCACATCGTCCTCCTTTATCAGTCTGGTTGTTGGGCCCCTTTTTAGCATTTGGCTATTAAGCAACTAAAAAATTGCACGAAACCCTGGTTATTACACGATGTGTAAAGGTATAGGGATACGTAGTCTTATTATGGTATACGAAGAGAATATTTTTCACGATTTGCACTCATGGGCATCCTCGTCACGGTGGAAGAACTGTATAGTAGCATTAAAACTCACCTTCATTTCATATATTTTGATTCATTGGAAGAAATAGTTCATGTTATGTGATGATCTATTTTCTTTTTCGATTGTTAAATAAATGTAATGGGATTCAAAACCCGAAACCCACTTTCTAGTAATGACAGTCTCTACCAGAACTCATGAACGTTAGTAACTATAGTAGTTGGCTCTCAGCTACCTGTTCTTTGGGTTATTTACTCAATCACCTAGTGGCATTTCCATATCATTTTCATGGATACCCTTATTGATGACAATGTCCAGAAAAAAGTATGTGTAATTCATCAATTCATAAATGCTCTACCAATTTCAGAAATATATATATATATATATATGAGAGAGAAATGACATCCTACTCTATTTTGAAGAAAAAATGAAATTAATTGCTCAACTGGGTGTATCACGATCTGAATTATCTTTTTCCATCTTAATGAGCTGGGTCAATTACAGAGGTCGTGATAAGGTTGTTAATGGCTTTGATTTGTCTGCTAGCTATAGTGTCTCACCATGTTGGTGACCTGTAAACAGTAGAATGTGATGGATTTTAATTGCTATAGCAAAGCATCGTCTCCTTCAAATACTTGAATCTCAACATATGGGCCACTAAACGATTTCTTTTTCTTTAGAACATTCAATGCTCATAAATTAAAGTAGCCATTGGTAATCAGTTGTTTATGTTTTTTTTTTACTTTTGTTTTCATTTTTTTGTAAAAAAATAATAGTAATAACGCGTTTGATATATGTTTTTATTTTTTAAAAAACTATATTGTTTTGAAAACAAGGTTCAAATCTATAAACACCAAAAATGATGTTTTTGAAAACATTCAAAACTATAAACATGCACACATTTCATTATCAATTAATGATGTCCAGCCTTCGAATCTCAGTAGCTATAAAATGAGATTTTTGGTGTGACAACTATAAACTATTTTCCTCCTTTTTTTCCAATCTCTTTTTCTCATCCGTCAATATCTCGATTATGAGTGTTCAAATTTTTGATTAACCGTAATTTCTTACCCTACCCGACTCTATTGAACGGCTAGCCGAAAAAATCAGGTCGGAATGCGGAAGAGTTTTTAGTCTTCCAAGTAAATCGGGTAGGAATGCGGAATAGCCATTAATTTCCGTATTCCTACCTTACTCTACTTGTATTAATTTATATGTATAAACTAAAAACCCTAATTCTCTAACCATATGGTCTAAACTTAAAATAATTGTTATTGTATTTGTGCAATAATTACGATGGATTGATGTTTATGTTTTCTTGTGTTTTATTACAATTTTTGATTTTAGTATTATTGTTTTATTGTGTTGTTAAATTGGTGATGTTATTTAATTGAATTTTTAAAATGATACAAAATTTAATAACTACAAAAATGTTCACTTAATTTTTTACCCGATTAATTTGGCCGAAAATCGGATAGGAATACCACACTTGATCGGATAAGATAAACCAAGAAATAATTCTTTCGCAAAGTATTGGGTAGAAAGACGAAAAATCATATTTCATACTCATACAGTAGTGTGAACACCCCTACTCTCGATGCCACTTCCGCACCCGTTGTCACGAAGACTAAGAGGAGAAGACGAAATTGAAGATGAAGATGAAACTTATTTCGTCTTTCTTGCTCGTAACCCTTTTTTTCCTTAACTTTATACCATATATACACATAGATCTCTCTCTCTTTCTCTCTTTATATATATACATATATATATTTGTGTTTGTGTGTATGTGTGTTGTGTATATGGATCTGTGTGTAATTTGTGTGGGTCTGTGTGTTATTTGTGGAAGTATGGGTGTGTAATGGCGTCTATATATGTGTGTGTACCCCGGCAAGATCATCTCATGCGTGTGTCTCAGCAAGAATGTCTCCAATTGAGGCATCTATTAGGAATTAAAATATTAACCAAAATAACAATAATAATAATAATATTATCCAAACTATATAATACCAAACATATTTTTAATTTTTGTTTTTATCATTTTTTAAATATAAATGACTACTAAACATGTTTTATATTTTTAATTTTTATTACAAAAAAATAGTTTTATTTTTTTTTATAAAAAAAACATAAAAACAAAAATGTTGCCAAACGTTTCCTAATATTATTGTAAGATCAAAGTTCACTTCAATTACTACTATTTTTTTTTGGGTGTACAACTACGCATCAACATGACAATATATCGATGTATCAACAATACAGTATGAGTTAATATTTGTATCTTAAAAAGTAACCTAATATGCTAACCTGATGATATGAATCATATGATTCTAATATAGTCCATTAATATTATTGTAATTTTATCGTTTGATACATCATTAAGTTAAATTGTTAAATTTAACTTAATGATGTATGAAGTGATAAAATTACGATCAATCAATGAGTATACAATCAATCTAAAAGACCAAGAGAGAACATACAAAAAAGGACATGAGAAAAACACCACATGAGAGACTTTATTGATTGAATTAGGTTGCAAAAATATAAAAAACATCGTAGTTAAGTTTTCTTGCATGTAAGTAGCAATCTAAACTTCATGAAAATTAAACTGCTATATCAACTGAGAAAATTTTCTTCTCAGATTATAAGTTGTCAATAGAATTTATACAACCTAAGTATTGTCAACAATCTATCATAAATAGCTCGGATTGTAATGTTGTGGTGATTAGTGATAATGCACAAAAATTGATTTATACACAATCAAATCAGTCGAGTGTGGTATAAATTAATTAATTAAGTAATTAATAATAAGAGACAAAAATTGAGTGGTTCGGTCTGGGTGACCTAACCACTAAAAGCGATATCAGTTGTCGGAGAACTTTATTAATGAAAGAGTACAAGGAAGTAGAAAAGAGACAGTGTAGGAGTATACCCCCATGTGTAGAGGGCTCACAATTTATAGACACAAAACCCTAATTGAGGCGGTGACGTGAGAGTCAAGGTTCTACTTTATCGGGGAGGATAGCTCCAGTTGGAGATAAACACTATCTTGGAGTAATAACTATCTCGATGAGTATTCTTCCACATGCATTGACTCTTCGTGGACTCTTGAGTTTTGGACCTAATCGAAGCCATGAACTAAGCCTGATCTGCCTTTTGATTGGTTTAGACTTAACGTAGGAACTAAACTCAAGTCTAATCTGAATCTCAGTTCGTCAATTAATATCCCGAGATATTACATTTAAGCCTAGTAAAAGACTTTTTGGTTGACTCTATGCATGTAATTTGTCGATGATTAATTGTGCATAAACTCTGAGTTTGCTTAATAACCACATCTAGCAATGGTACATAGATTTAAAATGTAGAGTTGATAATTAGAATCATTGATTTCATTGTGAATCTCAATATTTATTAAGACTCATTACTTATTTAATGGTTGTAATTATCAAATTTATTTTTTAAGTCCAAATAGCATTGCTTAATCACAAGTCCAAATTAAAATGTGTGGTTAGGACAGTTTTCAGATATCAGGAAAAAAAATAAAAAATCACTAATGGTTGATATGTTGGGATATCGTGAGGGCTTCAACTTGCTACATTCTATATTCATTTGAAGTTCTAGTATCTTTCTTTCACATGCGCTTTGAAGGTCATTGGTTGTGAGGTAGAATAGCATAAATACATTTGGAATGTTTAGGTGCAGTCTGAGTACTTGTATGTCTTTCTATTACTAATACTAATGCAACACGTTCGTTGGACTTGGAAATTTTTCGTTAAAATATTTAATAAAATACATAAAAATTTAACCAAATTAGATATTATCTTATATTTATCATATTTAAATTATTTGTATTGTGAACAAAGAAAAAAAAATACATATATCAATTTTTTGACACCACAGATGATATTATATCAATAAAATTATCAAGATGGCTATCTAAATATAAAGAATAATATTTTTGATATATCCTGTTGAGATATGACTATCTAAAAGTTTTGTAATGATAGAGACTTATATGATATATTAGAAATTAATTTGTTATTTAAGTATAGAGAGATATAATGATAATTTATAAATTTAAATATAAATAGACAAATTAGTCTTTATAGTTTTTTATAAGAGCAAAATAGTGAATCAAAAATTTTTTATATAAGGTACTTTTATTAGTAATATATAGATATAAATATATCAAAAAAGTTAAATTTGGATATAAATAATTTAAAATATTTCTTCAATATTAGACTTATACTCATGCCAAATGAAGGAAAAAAAATTGAAATCCAAATCAAGGAAGACCATTTTTTATACTCAAATATTCAATGATGAGATTACACTATCTTTTAAAGATTTAATGATCATATTTTATGTTCTTTTAAATTTAAATTTCTCCTGTGGCAAGCTCTATATAAAATCAATATTTTTACTTTCTTTTATTCAAATTTAAGGAAGAATTTGAGTTTTCATAGGTCTATATCCTTATAAGTGGATGACTTGTCACCTTCAATGGTGCCAAACCACTCCACGTCTATATTTTCAACCCACCACAATAAACTTACATATTTAATTCAAGAGCAATGTTATATGAACTTAAAAATTAGACTTGATAATTATAATCATTGATTTTACTGTGAGTCCTAATATTTATTGGGACCTACTACCTATTTAATGGTTATGATTATCAAGTTTAATTTTTAAGTTTTTTTTTAAGGTAAAATATATTAACAGAACAAGAATAATCACCCACAAAATGTAGAATGAAGTCATATAGGACACAAAGACAAACAACAAACCCAAAAGCCTAGGCCTCAAAATACGGTCTAATTTTTAAGTTAATGAACATTATGTTGGAATTTTTCCTATATTGGACTTCTATTAATTGATAGTTAATTTTAGTTTGTGAAAAACGGGCTGAATTTATGGTCCAAATGAGATGAGCCCAATATTATTAAGTGATTTATTTTGATGGGCTTATGTACATCTTTTAATTGGTGTGGTTGAGGCGATTAAGTGTAGGCCTTAATCTAATTGTGGCCCGTAATGGGAGGGCCCATTAAATTTCATTATAAATACAGGCTAGGTCCCCTCTCCTCTTCATAACCCTAAAATTGGCTTGTCCCATTGATAGCCGCCTATTGATCTTGAAGAAGGAGAGGAAGACCTTGCCCTTTCAAGAAAGCAATCAAGAGATCGAGTATTATGGCTCATACAGGTATGTTCTAAATCTTGTATATGACATAAATCTTGAATATTAGGTGTTCTAAAGTTCATGTACGAATCATTAAAATTTCTTACACATTACTCTTAATTCAAACCCACACAATATCATTGTATCTGTGATTCTTGTTCTATATCTATCTCCCTCCTCCTCACAATAGTTAGTTTTTCTCTCTCTCTCCATGGAATACTACAGCAAGAGAACTCTTTGCAGCTTCATAGACGAAGAGAAGAGAGCAATACAATCTCCAACTCATTTCCCCTTCAAACCCCATCAACAAATATCCGATCAAGACATTCACCTCAGCCCTTTGCTGCCCTCCACCTCAACCGCCACCATGTATTCAATAATACCACCGCCATGCCCAGACTCCCCATGGACTCTCTCTCCTCTCCAAACCCCATCACCCTCCCTCCTCTACCACTGCATCGCCTCACTCCACCGTCAAGACGGCACCATCTACTCCATCACCCTTTCCCGTGGAATAGTCTTTACTGGGTCGGAGAGCAGCCGGATTCGTGCTTGGCGGCAGCCGGACTGCATAGAACGAGGTTGTCTCCGGGCAAGTACTGGCGACGTCCGAGCTATTTTAGCTTATGGAAATATGCTCTTCTCTTCACATAGAGACTTCAAAGTCCGAGTGTGGAATGTCACAGCTTCTGAGAACTTTCGAGCCAAAAAGGTTACAACCCTACCGAGAAAAAGATCATTTCTCATGGCTTCTAGGGCAAATATGCAACAACACAAGGCTTGTGTCTCATGCATGGCTTATTACCATGCAGAAGGGCTTTTGTATTCTGGGTCATGGGACAAAACAGTGAAGGCATGGCGGATTAGTGATGGCAAATGTGTAGACTCTTTTCTTGCTCATGAAGATAATGTGAACGCCATTGTTGTGAATCAAGAAGATGGATGTGTTTTCACTTGCTCCTCTGATGGGTCAGTGAAGATTTGGAGGAGAGTCTATGGACAAAGCTCACATACCCTAACCATGATCCTAAAGTTTCAACCTTCACCTGTCAACGCCATGGCTTTGAGCTCATCACTTAGCTCTTGCTTCCTCTACTCTGGATCTTCAGACGGGTTTATAAACTTCTGGGAAAAGGAAAAAATGTCTGGGAGGTTCAACCATGGCGGTTTTTTGCAAGGGCATAGATTCTCTGTCCTGTGCTTAGTTGCAATAGAAAAGCTGATATTCAGTGGGTCAGAGGACACCACCATTAGGGTTTGGAGGAGAGAGGAAGGAAGCTGTTTTCATGAGTGTCTTGCTGTGCTTGATGCCCATAGAGGGCCAGTGAAGTGTTTGGCTGCTTCGCTGGAGATAGAGAAAGTGGTGATGGGGTTTATTGTGTATAGTGTTGGGTTGGATCAGACTTTTAAGGTTTGGAGAGTTAAGGTTTTGCCTGATGAGAAGAGTTTGTGTTTGGATGGTACGAATTGCAGAGATTCAAATATGCAGATTATGGAGTATGAGATGAGTCCTGTGTTGTCTCCTTCATGGGTGGAGAAAAAACGTCAGGGTAATCACCCTTTTCATTAGGCCATGGTGCATTCCATGTAGGTATAGATAGTCAAGGACCTATATTTCTATATATCATACTCGAGTTTATTTTTCTTTAATTTTATTCAATGATAGATAAGTTATTATGAATTTCAATGAGCTTCATGTAATATAAGTTGGTTCCCACCAAAACCCGTCACAGAGAAAAATTAAAAGAAAATGTAGGTGGAGATGTTCAAGACTTTTGAATTCCCTTTTATCACATGAAGCAATATTATTGTGATTTAAAAAATTGATTTAATTTATTAGAATAATGTTATTGAGATATAAAAAATTATTCTAATTTATTAACCTAATGATGTGATAGTGACATAGTTTAATAGTATTGTTTTGACTGTAATTCTTGAACTTCTTCATTAAGATTTCATAATTTGACACATCATTATACCAATAAATTAGTTCAATTTTTTAGGTTCCAAAAGCCTTACTCATTGGATGATTAATGCTTTTGGGACTCAAAAATCTAATTTAATATGCTCACCTAATGATGTGAATTCATTATAATTGTTAGATTAAGTTTCAATGTTTGATGGAATTTGGTCAATCCAATGGATATAATGAATCATATCAATAAATTAGCTCTTAATAGCATTGCTCTTTACTGATATGATGATGCATCAACTATCAAGTCACGGACTCGCAATAAAAAAGTTCAACAGACACAACAATACTATTGAATCATGTCACTGTCCCATCATTATATTAATAAATTAGATTAATTTTTCGTGTATCAATAATATTACTCTATTTATAAATGATTTAGTATTGGTGAAAACTGATTCATCACCTGAAACTCGGAGATGTCACTAAGACCCTTAATCATACATTGCTTAGGAAATAGACAGAGGGATGATTATGTCAAATGATCTTTAACAACTAATGGGAATTTCAGCATTGCCTCAGCATGGGAGCATGTTAGAACTGCAGCCCTGTTGTTCACTGAAAGAAGCTGGTATGATACAGTCCACTAATTCCTATAATGACTTTCATACTCTGGTAGGCCATCAGGTTGAAGTTGAGCACTAGGGACAGAATGCAAAACCACTTAGGAACACAGTATTCTTTGCAGAACAGTAGAGGAATCCCACTACCATCTCTTCTTTGAATGTAATTACTCAAGTAGAGTGTGGAAACAAGTACTTGAAATGAGCCAACAACATTGGAAACCTAGACTATGGAGTGAGTTTATTCATTGGGCAACTTCACAGTGGAAAGGAAAGGCATTGGCAACAGTCATAATGAAGTTAAGCTTATATGTTACTGTATATGTGATATGGAGAGAGAGGAACAGTAGTGTTCAAGAATAATTTTTGTGATAGCTCAACACTGTCATTCATCATCAAGCATACAATTAGAGCCAAACTAAGCTCCCTCAGGTTCAAGAGTACTCCTCAGAATCACTATATTACTTTTGGGTGCCACTGTGTCAAATTATTTTTCATCTTTGTATATTACTTTTTGCAAACTAAAAAAGAATTAAAAGAATTCCAACCAAGAAAAGTCTTGTGGATGTCTTTGAAAGTATGGTGTGAATTTCATAATTTTTGAGAATTCGATGCATTAAATAGAAGATTTAGGATTCATTGTACACCCAACCCTCCTTAACAAACTCCCTGGTTTCACCTATCTGTAGGGTTGATAATTGAATCGAACTTTGCAAATTTGAACCGAGCCTGTCGAGCTTTTTTTTTGAATTAACTTAAAAAATTATTCAGTAATCGACTCGTTTAGAAAACAAGTCGAGCCCAAGTATTTTCCATATAAACGAACCGAGTTTTACAAGTTTGAGTCAAACCTTTTAAGCTCGTGTTTTTAAACGAGCCTAAAAAATTGTTCAACCTCTATTCATTTAGAAAACGAATCGAACTCGAATAACTTGACTCGATTATCAACCCTACATACCTGCATGCAGCCCACATGTACCGGTTATGAGCACCATCATACCCTTTCTCCAAAATCATAATCACATTAAAATTCAGTTTTTACGTCAATTTCAACTAAAGTTCTTAGATTGAAGAACTGAAAGATGGCTAAATCTGGTGCATTGCCAAGATCTAGTTGGGATTCGTGTAGTGTGGTGTCGTGCTTTGTATTAAAATTTACTTTAATTCATAACTTAACTCTTTAATAACCGTGTATAGTTCAAGTTCTCATTGTGTCAGATTTTTATCGTGTATAAATTATGTAAATCGATCATGTGATATTTAGCTGAGCTTCGTCTCGATTCATTGTCTGAAAAGGTCTAATAGATTTAACCATTTATTATCCGAATAAGTTATGAGTAATTCCAATTCACTACTTCGTATTGATTTCACCTGAGAATTTGCGAGTCGTGTATAGCATTATAAGCTTGTAACTAACTAGTTAGTCAAAGTGGTAATAAAATTATTTAGACCTAATTTGTTATCCTATTATTCTGACCTAATTTGCGATACCTATTGAATTTATAATGAATCCCAACTAATATTGGGGTCTATTGTCAATTCAGTGACAGTAATTGATTAAATCAATAAATTAGGTTATTAAATTAAGTTCAACTAGCATTTCTCAAAAACAAAAAAAAAAGAATTGTCCGACGAAGTATCTATTGAGAAATTTGTGTAAATTTAACACACCATATGGTAGTATCATGGTGTACATCACCAATAAAAAATTATAAATACCCAATAAATAATTACCACCTATCACATTGTCATAATTTTTTTATTTTTTTTTTGAAAAAATCAACTTGTATCCCACAAGCTAATTTGTAAGGTAGCCTTTCATGGAGTGTGCATGTGGTGCGTTGAACCTACTACTTTTTTCCTGCTATTTGAGAGATAACATGCATTAACAGAACAGAACAGCTTTGGAACACCCATGATCTTTTTGTACTAATGTAAAGCTGGACGTGTGAATGTTATTTGATGTACTAGATGTTGCAACCAAATTACCACAATGAGCAATAGTAATGTATCACCATACTGGCTCAACTACTGAGTCTTTAATGAGACATTGAAGACTACTGAGAAAGAGCAGCTCAATGTATGAATACAGACCACTGCATGGTTTTGTACCTATTCCTATATTCATTCTACTGTCTATTGATCATTGCATGATGAGATGAACCCTCATTACCATTTTACCATCTTCCCTTTATTATTATTTTACCAAACGCATTTATGTTTTTGATTTTTACAAAAAGTGAAAACATAAACGAAAAACTGAAAACAAAAACAGGTACCAAACAGAGCCTAAAAGTTGTGTTTTTCTCTTTCAATTTCAAACTTAGTGTCTCAATTTGAGATTCCTAAATTTATACGATAAGTTATTGTATTTGGAGGATAAAAAAAGGTTCGATTATGGCTTGTTCAAGGTCTATAAGGACATAATATATACCGACTTTGTTTCTGCTATCGCATTAAGCTGATATTTTTCTTAACAAATGATTTACCAAAGGAATTCAACAAAATCAAAGTACCCTTCTAAATGATTGACCCACAATATAAACAGGCCAAAGGGAGGACATGGTAATGGGCAGTGGTAAGCATAGCAGGCCAAATAGAATGCTTGGAACATACAGTTATCTGAGAGGATCAAAGGTCCTGTGACTCCTTTTTATGGCTTGATCATAGAATGTATAGCTCAAACTCATTTAACCTTTGTTAAACATTAATACAAAATACATAAATTCATCGTAAGGTAGCAAATGCAAGCAATTCATGTCTGGAACATAGAATTCTTGTCACTGCACAAATGCAAAATACATACCAACAGGTCCAAAAAAAATTGTGGATCATGAGGGAAAGCAAATGCAGCAATCCACTCGAACCATTTGGTTAAAATTTTGCCTCTTTGCAAATAGCAGCAAACACAAGAAGAATAAGAATTCAGCAACTATACAAGGATAATGTCTAGCCTTAGGAAAAAAGGAAATAAATTAGACAAAAAAAAAACTTCGAGCTGATTATATGCTGCTATGGGATGGATGAATATACAACCCGCAAACACAAACAGTGCACGTGCATCCTACTACCAGCCAACACATATTGCGCGAGCATCCTAGCAAGCATCAGCTGAAACTGCGGCAAGTAGACAATAGCAGATACTCATGGTTCTTGACCAATTTTCACTGCCAAAAAAAAAAACAGAAGAAAAACACCTATATATTAGACAACCATCTTAACACAGGAAGACCATATGAATAATCAGTGGAAAAGAAAGGGGTTTTAACACAATATATTGATAACAGGCATATAGGAAATAGAATTGCTCTGTAAATAAAGAATATGAAATTAGTAGGAGGTAAGAGGGTGCTTAGTCATTACATGGAAGTTAGTATCTATATCTTACCTTGGAACTTGGAACAGTTCTCTATACCGTGTAAACAGAACGATGCATATCATGGCCATCAACATGAAGAGGCAGCTATCCAGCAACCCTTACATGTAGCTCAGAAGAAAAAGTCCCGTTGAGGTTATTTTAGAAGTTGGTGATAGCCTTCAAGCAGGAACCAGCTTGAATATGTATTTTGTGTGGTGAATGGATTAGAAACACACACACACACAGAGAAACCACAGTATTTTTTAACAATATCATATGATAGTCGCTTGAAAATAATTAATTATATCATTCTCATTTCTGTTGCCTCATTCCTCCAAGCCCGAAAAACAAAAATTGAGTTGTATCTTCAATAAGAACAGGATTGTTCAATTTCATGTGGCATCCAAAGAACCCATAAATGAGTATTTGCACTCAGATAAAACCATTTCACAGCTTAATAAAACAAGGAGAAGCGAGTCAAACATTGAACAGAACAAGCAAAAACAAAACAAAGCAGTCATGGAAAACCACAACTAAGCAATTCAGATTCTAAAAGACACTAACCTTCCCTCTGTCCCATTGCTATTGTCAGTCCCATAAAACTTTTCATGCAAGTGGAGTAATGGCATCTAGATTATTCTTCATGAGCCATTCGCAAGGATAGTAATGTTTTGATTCAACATGAAGACGCCAAACCATGATCCTTGAACAGTCTTGTGGAAAGCCTTCCATTTGACTCTCATCCTCTACAACTTGTTCAATAAATGTGCTAACCTGAAATGAAAATTAGTAAGGTTACCCATAAAAAAAAAGGCTCATTACCCAATTTGGTCTCAATTAATGAAGGGTGATGGGAGAAGTCCTAACATTTGTAAATATTTGCACAAAGTGACTCATTTACTACTGCAAGAAACCATGGCCTTAAGGATTAATTACAGATTTAGTTACAAATTTCCTTAACACCTTTTATCCTCATTAAAGTTTTTACTTTTTGTTATTATTTATTTCTTTTTTCTTTATTTTAGGTGGGGTGCAGATGGAGGGAAGCTTCTGATTAGCTCCAGTGGTGTTATATGGAAGGAGCATGTCTCACTTCAGCATAAAAAATAATTGTACTATAAAGTCAGCTGCCGAGCTGTAGTGATTAAAAAGATAGAAGCATTCGCACATTTCATGATTTGTGTTGGAGTGTATAAACATGTATTTTACAACCTCTCTAAACTTTTAGATGAGATGGTAGTTTAACATGAGATGAGAACAAGAAGTCCTCCATTCAAATATCACTGTCAAGCAAGCTGATAACAATAAGACTTGCACACGTTTTGTCCAAAATCTGGCCCGCACGAGAAGGTGCGTGGTGAAGTACATCAATATTTAGTTGCACCCTCTCCAATAACTTGAACTTTCAGAGAAAATGAAAGTTTCACTATTACAGTTTCATCAATGTCAAGACTATAAGAGAGGAAGAGAAGACTAACTTGGAGGCCCCTCTTGACTGTATCAAGCTGCCTAATAAGCTCCATAGTAGGTCGATGCCATCTCTTTGGATCCCAAAGTATAGCACTATCAAATGCAAACCCTGACATTTCAGCATGAAATCTCCGGAATCTTCTTGTCTTATCATCTGTGTGCCATCCAACAACCTGAGAACCATTACAAATTGGACCGTCAAAAATAGCTTTCCTTTGGCTCTCCAGTAGTGTGGCCACTGTCCATACCCCAAACCGCCTGCAAGTCCAGAAAGTTGGCTGTGAAGAAAAGTTCATGTAGATGGCAAGAACAAGAGGGAAGAAAGGGGTAATCCATTATCTTATTGAAAACCTAATCAGTCAAGTATATAACTCCAAAGCAAATGGAGGTGAGAAAAAACCCCAAAATGCCCCACTGGAAGAATTAAAAAGATTGTGAGAGAAGGAATTACAAATATGGGTTAAGCAGGCATTTCAAGGGATTACAGTTGCACTAAACACAGAAAAGATATATGCAAGATATATCACAGCATGGGCCATATCATTCTGGAAAATCGTAAAAATACTTTAATCCTTTCTCTTCTGGGTGTTTCTGTATATATGAAAGTATAAGCAAATCAACAAAAGACATGAGCAAGACAGTCTAAGACGATCAAAGCAGCATAAAGTTAGGCTACAAATCATTTATACATGTCATTCTAATGAATGTAATCAGTCAACAGCAATTAAAGCGGTAATAGGGAGCTACAAGTCCACAAACTGCAATGGAGACAACACATGAAGGTAGAGTAGGTAGTCTAACCTAAAAAGAATTAAGCATTTAGTGGGCCAGGAAGACATTTTGGAGACAAAATGACAGGGGGTCTCTATGAAATGATCTACAAATGTCAAGGGATCTCCATGTTATTACAGAGGATTGTCGTGTCATTTGATCTAAAGTCAGGGAGCTGTGTGAAATTGACCCTATTCATTAAACATTTATATGAGCATATCAAAGCTTCCAGATTGGCATAGATACTCTTTTTAATAGTTGTCATTATCATGGAAAAACAGAAGGATGAAGGCTTTTTGAAAAAGCCTTTTTTGTCTTGTAAATGCATTTTTTTTTCTATTTAAAGAGAGGGGGCTTCAAGTTCTTAGGAAGTCGTATGAGGACGTACGGTCAGAGCTTTGGTCAACACTTATATAATAGCCAGTTTTCAATTGGAAGCGGGCAAGATGGTGATCAATTGCACTTGGTCGAAACCTTCGACCAACGACTTATTACAACCTATGCAGAATGCCCATATATACTAAGACCTTGTTCACACAACGAAGAAAAGCAGCTGAGTGGAAGGGGGAAGTCAGCTAGCTAGCTGACTGCTTCTTCCCCATGCCCCCCTGCTTATGGATATGAGAGTTATTTGATATAAATTCTCAAATAGGAAATTGCATACATTAGCCGATATAAGTATAGGAATATGGATACATGATATTGAATATAATCCAGGTCAAAGCGCAAGCTGGCTCGAGCCGTAGGAACTTTTGCTAAAATAATAAAGTAACCAGCACCCCTTACACTCTCTTAAAGGCTTGTGCCGCTACCTTCAGAAAGCTTGAGGCATATGATAAAGTTTCTAAATTGATGGTAATGCATGATTTAAAAAGGCAACTCCAAGTTATATTCCACATGAAATTAATTATTCCGACTATTTTCCATGTCATAAATCCAAGCTCAAGATGTAGTCATGGCTGAAACTATAGTCATCCTATAACAGTATAACAGGTAAGAAAAGCACTGAAATCGCCTCAGTAAATTCAAAATATAAACCGTAACAGCACTGATATCACATCAAAAGACCAAATAAGGATCATTTCAGATGCTAAAAGCCTAGAAGCACAACAAAAGCCAAAAAAAAAAAATGGTGATCCATTGCCTGATGTCACATGTTCCTGTTTTTCACACTCTGAACAAAAAAAGAAGAAGAAGAATCACCCACTTCATGTGCTGTTGCTATCATATTCATCATGCCTCGATGCGTCACACTGGAGGAATTAAGATTTTAATTCACAATCTATTGAAGGAGAAATACAGATTTCACTACCAAAAGATAATAGAGACTACAAAATGCATGTTGGATATTACGCAATTAATTTAGGAAGCGAAGTACCACACTAAATGAATTAAGATTTCATTTCAAAATTCATTAAAGAGAAAGAGATTTGACAATAATAATTTCATTGATACTATAAAAATCTATGTAAGGTATGAAGCAATTAATTTAGAGTACCTGATCTGCCTTATCTGTTCGAAGAGATCAGCAGAATAAATGTTATCATCATCTGCAAAGTAAATGATTCCATCAAGGCGGTGCTTTTCAATGTGTGACAGAGCCACATTTCTTTGGTGCACACCTCTATCTTTCACTTCCGTTAAGTTCTTACTGCATACAAGATGCCTGTGAATGACACCTGTTCTTCTCAATATGTCAGCTGTTTCCATGGACTGAGATGTCATCTCCACAACTATCCACAACAAAGGAGAAGGGACCAATTTCAATGTGTATGCCAAACGATTCAGATAATAGGCTTGAAATGGCCGAGCATGTGTTGGGGTCACAATGATCAAAAGTTTATGAAACACCGTAGTAGAATTTTTAATGAGTGATTGGTTAAGAAGAGTGTCATTCAAAATCCCTCTTCTCGGTTCCCCTTTCACCACATGTGGCTCTAATGTAGCACTATCATTAGTGGCCGATCTGTCCATTAAAGGTGTCATATTTCTGGGCACAACATCATAAAAGCGAACATTTCCAACCGGAGGAAAAACCTCAAAGGAGATGACTTGGTGTTTGGTCACAAGATTGATGGGTAAATCCAATGAAACAAATGGGGTAAGTCCAACAAGAACCCCAACCAAGAAAAATATGGAAAAATGGAAAAGAGCCCTCCTCCAAAATTGCCCCTTAAATTTTGGCCTTTCCAAGGGCTGAGAAGATCGTTTTGAGAAAATACCAAGAGCAAAAGCTTGAGCTCTGTACCATGCATAGGCCAATGAGCCAAAAGAACACACCAAATCTCCCGTTGAGGAATAGTTCTGATTGAAGGAAGAAGACTTGGACAAGGAAGAAGGAGCTGAACAGCCTTCCCCATTCAGAAAAGTTCCAGGTCGAGGCACTGGAGACATCGTTCTTCTAATTGAAGCCATTAAAACTAATCCCGAGCAATTTGTCTTCTCTAAGTCTAAAATTATTACCCGATATCACATTCACCACAAGTGATATTCAAACTTTCTTCTCATATTCGATCCAATTTAAAGAATGTGAACAAGACTATCGGGGCACATAAGCTATCCTTACCTGTGTGATCTAATGAAAAGCTGCAAGAAATTTGTATAAAACCCAAATGATAAATTAGCCAGTTCAATTCCAATGAAGTTATTGCCTCTTAAAAAACATCCACAACAGCAGTAAATCAGGGGCAAATCAAACCAACACAAATGCCAAAACAATGAAATAATTAAACTGCCCCTCCTGTATCAACTAGCTTAAACCCAATTACAAATACAAACCTCTTCAATTCCAATTCACCATCGAGGCATTCTCATCATATCCAAAGTTCTCTATTCCACCTCTAACCCAGCATTAACATAATTTTTCCCAGCTTGCTTCTTATATGCACATGCGAAAAGGAACCTCTTGAAACGCAAATAAAAAATGTCACTTTATAACAAGTATGACAAAGCCAAATCCAAGCAATCTTAAAGAGGCCATCAACAAGTATCCAGCAACCAAATCTCTAAGTAAATCAATTAAAACCCAAAGTATTCATTCACCAAATAAAAATTCCAAAGCATACATGTCAGGCCGCCAAAAGTAGCAGATTTCGAGCTCCAACATGGAAATACGCAGAGAGAAGAAATGGGTTACCACATTTTTGACCAAAAAGAAACGGGTCTTTGATCTCCTGAGCCAATTCGTACGGAGGAGAGAGAGCACTGGCAGTCTCTCTTCGTTTTGGTCGTGTGAAGGCTTTTCGGCGCTTTAGAAGTCCAGTCGATGTTTTGAAGAAATTCTTCTATGCTTATGAATCAAACCGAGAGTGTATTGCGAATGTGCAGTGTGTCGAATCTGACTGTACGTTGAGAATGAGAACATAGAAGAGAGAGAAAATGTGTGTGTGACAAAGACAAGACCGAGGAAGAACAGTGGGTACGAGCGTCTCTCTCCTGTTACACAATGTATAGCACATAAATCGTACAAAAACAATATAAATAGACCACGAAGTGAAATTACTATTGGCTATTGTTAACGAAGATATGAAAATTGTATCTAATGGACATCGGACACGTATCTCAATTAATTTTCTCG
>CM042198.1:16541045-16566516 GCA_023539305.1 Ilex asprella | reverse complement strand
CGTGTGAAGGCTTTTCGGCGCTTTAGAAGTCCAGTCGATGTTTTGAAGAAATTCTTCTATGCTTATGAATCAAACCGAGAGTGTATTGCGAATGTGCAGTGTGTCGAATCTGACTGTACGTTGAGAATGAGAACATAGAAGAGAGAGAAAATGTGTGTGTGACAAAGACAAGACCGAGGAAGAACAGTGGGTACGAGCGTCTCTGTCCTGTTACACAATGTATAGCACATAAATCGTACAAAAACAATATAAATAGACCACGAAGTGAAATTACTATTGGCTATTGTTAACGAAGATATGAAAATTGTATCTAATGGACATCGGACACGTATCTCAATTAATTTTCTCGAATATCCGATCACATTAAAGACAATCTTGGTTAACTTTTTGAGGGTGACTTACCTGAAAAGAAAAAAAAAACTTTTGAGAGTGATGTTAGAGAATATAAACTTTAATGATCTGCTTAACTATTACTATAATAAATAAATTTATTAATATATATAATAAATTTCAATTGAATTCATAGTAAGTTATAAGAAAAAAATTATTAAAAATAATTTCAGTCATAATACCCTATAAGTGAATTATGATAATAATGAGTATTTTTCGATGAATTAATTTCCTTTCATGAAATGTAATTAACCATCCTATCACTTAGTAATTAATAAAATTTCAAGAATTGTCCCAAATACTTTTAAGTATTGAAGAAATATGTATATGGGCATACATGTGTATTGAATACAAGAATTATTTAAACCAGTAATTTTTAAATATATAGCAACAAATCTAACCTACTCTTAAAGGACGGGGAAAAGAGAATCTCTATTAGTTCATAGTTGTTTAATCTTTTAATGTTGTTAACCACAAGAGAATCTTTCAATTAGTGTTAAAAACTCATGTGTTTGTTACTTGGTAGAAATAAAGTAATTGAATTAGTTGTCTAAAACTATTCCTTTAACTAAGAACTCTCTTTGATTACTTGTTATTAAAGTGTTTTTTGGTAATAAATTCATCACAAAACAATAAAGTAATTAATTGGTTAAACAACAATATTCACATAGAACTTCTTTCTTATTTTGTAAGTTTCACCAATACTTACCCTATAGAAAGCATGAAAGTTTAAGCATTAATGACATCAACACGACATTTAATAGGATGAAAAGTTTTACCATCAACATTTATGTAATGAACATTCTAAGATAACTTTGTTGATGAGTACTTAATTTTAAGATCATCTTTTATGGAATGTGCCCAAGTGTTTATTATCATGAAATACTTAAAGCTTTTTTGGTTTTAAGTTAAAATTTTGCAAGTAGCTGTCAATTATTATTTATTGAAAGCAAATATAGATACGTGAATCTTATCATAATGAGAAAGATTGAGGGGAGTGTCGTAGTAGGACACTGGTTTATCTCAATCTAAGACTAAAAGATGCTCAAGTGGGTCTAGGCTTACTAACAATAAAATAACTATCTTGTGCTTTAATGTTGTGTTTATATTGTGTGTAGAATAATTGGTGTATCAGTGCGAGATATTTTTTTTGAGGAAGTATTAGTCAGAAGCGTTACGGACGAATCATAAGTGAATTGATGTCGGATTAAAAAAAAATCATGTAATGTAGTCACTTTATTCTCACGTTTTGTGGACTTACAAAATATTATTTATGTGATCCTTCCCAGATCTGAGATCTGTTGACAACTCAGTCCCAAATCAAGATTCCATCTGGTGGAGTTCAACATTACTAAACTATCTTAGTCATATTGAATTGAGCTGATTCATTCAGATTTCCCAAATTAGAAAACATTGAAATTTTTACCATATTGTTGGTGTATTGAAAATACCCTTTACTCCTAAAAACTCTTTTGTGCTATATAATTCTTATTTTAGTCTGTAGTGTGTTTCTCATGCTCGTTACCATCGAATAAATTTATTGTGAGGACCGATTGAGCTATCTCCATGTTTTTTAGATACTTTTTAAGATAGTTCTGACAAATTTTCTCGAGTATATATGAATAGGTTTATCTACTATAATTGGGTGAATGAAACTTTGTACTTTAAAATATTATCAATTTCTCAATTTACGTATTAAAATATTAAAATTTTCACATTATATCCTTAACCAGATAAAGAGGTAGTATTGTAGTACAAAAATAATGTTTGTAACTTTTTTTGACAAAATTTTTTGTTTTATTTGTCATATTATTATGTTTCTATACACATTTGTTTGCATAATACTCAAATTTTGTGAGTGCTTTTAATAGAAATCTAGTGCTTGGTTTCCTTAAAATGGAGCGCATTGCTACCTTAATGTTTATTGATGGTGCAATTAATATGATAATTTCAATCTTTAAGGGTATGAAATTAAGAATTCAAAGATAGTTTATTCTGCAAATTAAAGTTTCATTTTCCCTTTACTAATACACAACAAATGTTTAATTATTTAGAATTGAGAAAGAATATATTATTTAGATCTAGATCCGTTTATGCTTAGTGTGTTATTAGAGCAAATTAATAATAAGGCAATTGAACACAATATTGCTTTTAAACCAAAAAAAAAAATACAATATTTTCTCAAAAATAATGGTGACCTTATCTATTTTCACAAATTCTTGCAAGTTGAAACTATCAAAATCCTTGCAAGGTAATAAGCAATGTCTTCAAAAACATTCCCTCTATATGTTAGGTATTGCTATTTCTTTAAATCAAATGTTCTCCTCTTTAGAAATTGTTGCAATAGGTTACCTACAAAGTATTCATTCGTTACACATGCCATAGTTTTTCACGTGAATGTAAGACGAAAATGAAATGCTCTAAAAGTACCATGTATACTATCCATTTCATATTCATTTAATATATCGTCGTGCAGTTTTTCGAAGTACTTGATTAATTATTGTAAATTCCAAATGAAATCCATTATATTTAAGCATCAACCATTGATATGCAATGGTGATCCAACTTTGAGTAAAATAAAAAACGAATTATAGATTCAATTATATTACTTACACCCTTTTGTACTTAAAAGAATAGACGTGTTTTTTCTCAAACTTATTCTTAAATATAGAGGGTGTGAATACTTAACCTATCACCCCACTATCTTAGTAATTATCTAGGAAATTACTCACAAAATACTCTATCACTAACCTACTTCCTAAAATAACTTCCTAATAATTACTTCTAATATTACATAAAAATATATACCTAACAAGGTATATGTTGCAAACAATAACACGTAAAGTAAGTAATTGTAGAGGAATGTTCTATATTTATAGTAACATAGTTCTATTGTGGTTTGGTTGAAAACAACAGTGAGTGATGAAATTCAAATTCGAGTTCTATTATTTTTAGTTGTCGTACTTTTAAAAGCAAACTAATGGTTAAAACGAGGAAGAATATTCTAAATATAACAAAAATGCAAAAATAGAGGATTGATCATTTGTTTTATGCTAGTGATAGATTAATTGATTGTATTTTAAAGTGTGTGTATATGTATTAGGAGAAAGTTTACAGTGCTGAAAAGTTATAATTTCTTATGATAAAGTTATACCTTTAAAATGAGAAGTTACAATTGCTCAAAGGAGAGACCATGATCGATCATGATTTTCCCAAAAAGACTAACAAGTCCACTATTGTCAACCTAAATACAAAAAGAGATACCTAATACATGGCAAAGGCTAGGGTATCGTCGGTGGTACGATACCAAACTTTATAATTTTTTAAAACTAAGTTATAACTTTTTTGTGGTGAAATTACAACTTGTAAAAGACATAATCGATCATACAAGATTGAGATCGATATCGAAAGTTACAACTTTAAAGATTAAGTTATAATCTTTAAAAATCAAGTTGTAACTTATAAGTAAAAAGTTATAACTGTTCAAGGAAAAATAGAACTCACATATAATTTTTTGTAAGAATAAATAACTAATCAAATGATAAAAAATTTGATTTTATTAATATTTTTTGTCAAAAAATTCACTAAATACTATTACTATCAAGGTCAAGTGGGGACCTAGGCGAAAATTTTATATGGAGCCTTATTAATATTTTTTTAAATTTTATTTTTTATTTTTTGAAATGCAAAATATTGATTAAGTTTTAACAATAAATCTTTCTTAATAGATAGTACAGTTAATTCATTTAATGATAAAATATGTAAGTAAAAAATAATTTTAATATAACAAATAATCATTCTTTATCCATGAGATATGTGCACGCATGAAACACAAACACACCCAAAAGGGCTAAAAAAACTTAAATAAAAGCTCACAAAGAGTGAATTAATTTTGGACCTAACAAAATTAGATATTGAATTGGACTATAAAAATTTGGGCCTAAAAATTTGAATTATATCTAAAATACAATTATAACTTAAAAAAATAAGCTTATTATATTAAAGGGATAAATTTTATGGAGGCCCTCTAAAATTTGGGCTTAATTAATTAGAGAGTAATTTTTGGCTTAATAAAATTAAATATTGATTTGAAGTTTAAAAATTTAGGCCTTAAAATTTTGGATCATACCTAAAAAAAAATAGACCTATTACACTAAAAGAGTAAATTTTTTGGGAGGTCCTCTAAAATTTGGGGCTCTAGGTAAGCATCTAAGTTGCCTAGGGTTGGCCTGGCCTGCTATTATTATTTCATCCTTAATATGTGAATTTAAATAACAAGATAAAAATGTGAAAATGGAGAGAGGTAAAACAATTTAGCGTGAAATTTACTTTTTGTGTTTTGTACATGCGTCAAATGTAAAGTATATCAAATAGTATTAGGGTATATTGTATGAATAGTTTGACTTTGATATTGAAATATAATTTTTTAGTATTATAATTTTATTATTTAACCAATAAATATGATATATGATATATTTTTATTATTTTCATTATTCATGACAAAAAATTATCCAAATCAAAATTTATAGTTTTAAAATTATTTTTTGATACGTGACAGTATATTCTCCTCACAATTTTTGTCGTATTATAAATGGGTGGGATTATTCTCACCCCATAAATATCATTTTCTATCTCATTAAACTTTTAATTATAAATATACTAAGTTCACTTCAGCTATATCCACACCACTAATGACTAAGTTCATCCTATTTTATGCCTAATCTATTAACGACTAAATCCACCTTATACAATGTTTAACTAAAATATAAAAATTGTAAAAGAGTTCTTCTTAGTTATGTCTTGATGAGTCAGAATACTAACAATTAATTTATGAATAAAATATTAAAAAAATATTATTTGAATGTTCACAAAAAAAAAAAAAAGGATAAGCCTTCATTAAAACATTTTTTATATTCTAATCATTCCATGTGAATTTCTATTTTTACAAAAAAACCCTAAATGTGAAGATTGATATGAGTTTAGGGGTGGGTATAGAATTGAGTGTACTTAATTATTAGAGGTGGTGAGCATAAAATGAGTAAACTTAATAATTTTATGATTTAGAGTTTATTGTGTGAGAATGGAGATTCGTGGAGCGATAATAACCCCACCCATCATAGATCACAGTTCAAAGATTTAATTTTTTATTTTATATTCTATTTATTTTAATTTCTTCTTCAATTTATTAAAAGCGTTGTTATGTGACATTTATGTTCACTTTTATTGCTTATTCTGTCAAAAACTATTCCATTGACATTGACGGAATGAGCGACGAAAACTAACAAAATGTCATGTTAAAACGTTTTTAATACATTTATGGGTGGAATGTGAGAAATATAATTTTAAGGACTAATAGTATTTTTAATCCCTAAAATATATATATTTTTATCAGTTTAGTGTTTATTATATCAATTTTATCAATTATATCTCTAAATATTTAATTTGTGTTATTTTGGTCTTTACATATACGAATCATTAAATTTTTTGATAGAATGATCACATGTTGGACACGTGATACCGTTTAAAAATTGACACGCGATCACTTTTTTAAAAAAAATTTGATGTATTATTTGATTAGAGACTAAAGTGATACTGATCGAATAGTTTAGAGATAAAATTGATAAAATTAATAAAATGATAACCGACAAAAAATATATTCTTTAGGGATAAGAATACTATTAATCCTAATTTAAAGGTACAAAATAAAAATTGTTAAATCTTTTAAATATATATTTTATGAATAAAAATACTATTAATCCAAATTTTAAAGGTACAAAATGAAATTGTTAAATCTTTTAAGGGTACAAGATAATTATTGTGCCGGCAGAATTAAAGGCATCGTGAACTCACTCTCAACCAGTTTTCACTTATTTAAACCTTCTTACAAACTTCGCCTTCTCAGATCTGTCTCTCCGGTTTGAGAGAAAAAAAACGACTAATCGTCGCCATGGCCATGGCGATTAGGGTTTTTCTTCTTATCCTCTTCATGTCATCTGCAATCCCTGCTTTCTCTCTGTTCGAAGATCAAGTCGGCCTCATGGACTGGTCTCTTTCTCTCTCTCTCCCTCTCGCTCCGCATATACACACATATAATACGTTTATTTACTTTTAGTACGATTTTATTAACAGTTCAGTTTTCATACTTGTGTTCAATTCGATATTGAGCTATGCGATTGAGGTTTGTAGTAAACTGATTGCATTATTTTTCATCACAGGCATCAACAATATATAGGAAAAGTGAAGCACGCAGTGTTCCACACTCAGAAGGCGGGTAGAAAGCGAGTCGTAGTCTCAACGGAAGAGAACGTCGTGGCGTCGCTTGATCTCCGGCGTGGGGAGATTTGTGAGTATTGGAATATATGCTTTCTGGTGTTGAATGATCGTATTTTTTGATTTGGGAATTGATGTGTCTGGTCTGGTGGTTTTGGGTTGCAGTTTGGAGGCATGTTTTGGGGACCAACGATGTCATCGATGAAATCGATATCGCGCTTGGAAAATGTACTTACGCCCCCACTTTGTTATTTAATTGACTATGCCTAATTATCATTGCTGTCCATGTCTTAGATACTCTTGGCCTTTGGCAGAATATTTTTATTTGCAAGTGAAAGCTAATAGTAACTGCAGTGATTATTAGACTTTCTGGGTGGATTCGTTGAGCTCTCAAAACTTGATTTACAATTCCATTTTGCATCTGTGCAGATACGTTTTGTTTCTTAAGCTTTTCCCAACTTTTTCGTTGTTTATGATTCTGTTTTTTTCGATTTAACAAGGAAGTCTGCATTGTTCAAATTAGCTCTAAAATATAAAGGTACTACGATTCATATGCGTACTTACTATACTTCCACTCAACTTTTAGGAGCAATACCAAAAAGAAAATGTGGAGCTTGCTCTCTAAGTTCTTGTTATTATTTAATTGTTTAGACAAGTCTATTATACACACACCTCTCTCTCGTGATATTTGTACACTGTAACCATCTTAGTCAATTTTTTTCATCGATGCCCTCAATTTATCGATATTCATATCATTTTGGTTATTGAACCTGTGTGAAGAAAAGGCTAATTCCTTGGGTCTTTGCTATTTACTTATGAAAGCTATTTGCTCATTTGTAGATTAAATATACTTCGATGAACAAATAATTTTGACTGCGTTTTCCCTTTGAGTAAATCATCTGTCACATCCATAAATAATGAAAGTCAAAGCATTATACTTTGTTATGCTGGCTACTTATGAAATGCTGGAAACTTCTTCGATTTTCAATTTATTAAGTTTCTTCTTCCCCCTTAAGCAGTCTCTACCCCATTCCCTTCTCTCTCTTTAAAGAACTTACGAACAAATTTAAAATGAATTTATCCCATTAGTTAGAAAATTAGCCTTTCCATTTTTCTTTCAGCTTGGGTTACTTTATAGATCTTGCATGTATAAAAGAAGTAATTGAAACCAAACTAAAAAGTTGGTTATCAGAACTAACCTTTCTACATGCTGGAAATGTTTCTTGAAATTACCTGCTATATTATATGTTTCAACTCCATTACCTTACAATCGCTTGTTTTTCACAGCTTCCACATAATCAACAAATAGGAATGAAGGGAAAAAACTATATAGAATATTATAGTGGTATAAATTGTATGCTTGTTGAATCTAGAAGAATTGCATTGCCATTCATGATAATTAGGATCATTTTCTTGTGTTTGTAAGCAAGCTCTTCTTATTATATTCAACTGTATTGTTTTTGCTTTCAACCATTACTCATAAAAGGATTCCAGCATTATCAATGATGATGGTGGTTTAAGTTCAACTTACATGGTTGATTAACTCATGTAAAATTTCGTTTTGTCCAGATGTCATTGCCTTGTCATCAGAGGGAAGTATTTTAAGAGCTTGGAACCTTCCTGATGGGCAGATGATATGGGAGTCCTTTCTTCCAGGCTCAAAGCCCTCAAAGTCTTTATTATCTGTTCCAGTAAGTTATTAATATTCTATTTTATCTGAAACCGTTTTTTTAAATGGATATCTTTTTGTTGTTTTATCTACAGATTATTCCCTCCCTCCCCCTCTCCTCCCTCTCGTCTCTCTCCCTCTCTAACTCAACACATTTTTCTTGACCACTATTTGTGCAACATCTTATGATTCTTGATTCACATTACTATAGCCATTAAATCCTTGTTACAACATGTCAGCTGTCAAGTCATTTGCAAAGTCATTGCTTACAGTTTCACTTAGTTTAAGCAGCATTTTCTTTTGAATTGTGTGTACTTGCACTTTTCCTGTCGCTGTAGTTCAGTCTGTTGGGATTTCCCAGCAGCTTCTTTAACACTGGTCAGAGGCAGTTTTTTACATTCAGTAACTTCGTTGCAGAATGCTTTCTACATCATCTTTTAAGAAAATGAAATTTCTTTTGGCGATTCTGAGCAGGCAAGTGTGAAGGTTGAGAAGGACAATGTTATCCTTGTTTACGGTGGTGGCTGTCTTCATGCCATTTCAAGTATAGATGGCGAGATTCTTTGGAAGAAGGAATTGACAACTGAAGGGTTTGACAAATGCTGAAATGAATATGCCAATTTTGTTTTTTCCATCTTAAAATTGCCTGATCATTGATTGATTTAGCATGTCTTGTGTTGGCAGCATTGACGTTCAGCTGTTATTTCGTCCTCATGGAAGTGATGTGATACATGCTGTAGGACTTCTCGGTTTGACCCAGTTTGGTGCATATCAGTTGAATGCCAAGAATGGTGAGTTGCTTCAGCATGAAAGTGCAGCATTTCCTGGTGGCTTTTCTGGAGAGATATCATTGGTTTTGAGTGATACATTCGTGGCACTGGATGCAACTAGATCAACGTTGGTAACAATAAGCATCAGAGGTGGAAAAATCAGCTTTCAGCAGACACATGTTTCAGAACTTGTTCAGGATTTTTCTGGGACGGCAGTGATGTTACCTGCTAAGCTTACAGGAATATTTGCTGTAAGAATGAATCGATTGATAGTATTTATTAAAGTGACGGATGATGGCAGGTTGGAAGTAGTGGACAAAAAGGATCACGTGGCAGCTGTTAGCGATGCTTTGCCAGTTTCAGAAGGCCAACAAGCTTTTGGGCTTATTCAGAATGAAGGTGGTAAGATTCACCTCATGGCGAAGATTTGTAATGACATGTGTGTCAATTTGCTCGAGGAAAGTATTGAAATGGACCATCATCAGAGGGGTCTTGTGCATAAGGTTTTTATAAACAACTATATCCGTACTGACAGGTCTCATGGGTTCAGGGCGTTAATTGTAATGGAAGATCATTCATTGTTGTTGCTACAACAAGGAGAGATTGTCTGGAATAGGGAGGATGGTCTTGCTTCCATTATAGATGTATCAACTTCAGAATTACCTGTGGAAAAGGATGGTGTATCAGTTGCAAAAGTAGAGCACAATCTTTTTGAATGGCTTAAGGTACGGGGCTCTTAGAAATGGCTTATAAACTAGTTGACACTGGACTGTGACATTTAAAGGCTTATACTTCCAGATACTCTAATAATTTCATCCTAAACTCACCTGGGATTTTTATTAATGACTGATCTTCCATCTAAAATTTTCTTGTCTTTTCGTTCTTGTTTAAACTTGGGACTGGGCTTTGACAATGAAATAATTTCTGGATTATGTTTTGTATGAGTGGATTTTTTGTGTTCGGGGAGGATGAGCTTGCGGTTGGTTCAAGGGGCATTTCACCCCTAACCACAACTCGTGGTTTGTAACATTTATAAGATGCTGTCATGGATACCTTCCATAACCTCTAAATCTTTTTCCTCTAAATCTCGTCATTGCACGGAACCATAATGAAAACGTGAGAAGCTTGAGTGCTTTTCAACATGTTACTCTTTATTTTGAAATTAGGGTCTTTTGGATATAAATGTTCTAACTCTCTTTCTTTCTTAGTCTCTTCTCGTCAAGAAAATGGTAGTTATGTGAAAGAATGTGGTTTTATGTTTTTCCAATCTATCCTATGATATCTTTGGCACTGTGTTCTCTTCTTCACAATGAGAACGGATCTGAGTGATTGGTTTTTCTGTTATTTCGTATTGTTGACATGATATTCTTTTGCTGGAAGGGACATTTGCTAAAGCTTAAAGGAACTCTAATGCTTGCAAACCCTGATGACATAGCAGCCATACAGAGAATTAGATTAAAAAGCTCCGAAAAAAGCAAGATGACCCGAGACCACAATGGGTTTCGCAAGCTGCTCATAGTACTTACTCGGGCAGGGAAACTTTTTGCACTGCATACAGGAGATGGACGAGTTGTGTGGTCTCTCCTCCTGCATTCTCTTCGTAAATCAGAAGCTTGTGAAGATCCCACTCCACTTAATGTATATCAGTGGCAGGTTCCCCATCATCATGCGATGGATGAGAATCCATCCGTTCTAGTACTTGGCAAATGTGGATATAGTCCAGATGCCCTTGGAGTTCTCTCTATTGTTGACACGTATGCGGGAAAGGAACTTAATTATTTAGGTCCCCTTCATTCCATTGCACAAGTTATTCCACTGCCTTTTACGGATTCAACAGAACAGCGTCTTCATCTACTAATAGATGTCAACAAACGTGCCCACTTGTACCCCAGAACCCCTGAGGCTAAAGATATCTTCCAACGCGAGCTTGCCAACGTATATTGGTACTCAGTTGAAGCTGATAATGACATTTTAAGGGGTCATGCTGTGAAAAGCAATTGTATTCTTGAGGTAGCAGATGACTATTGTTTTGACACCTGGAATTTGTGGTCAATTGTATTCCCCTCGGATTCTGAAAAGATCATTGCAGCTGTGACACGAAAACTGAATGAGGTACATATATGTTGTTTCCAAGATATCCTTCAACCTTTTGTTTTCTCACCTTTTATTTAGTACTTCATTGTCATTTATTATTTATTTTCCTTTTGTCCAGTCTCCATATATTAAACTATTTTATGATTTTTGAATTTTTGGACTTCTATTTGCTTGTCAGTCTATCACTTTATTCTTAGTTGCGCGGAAACTGAGATTTGTTTCTAGTGGGAGATGCTTTTCTAGATTGAAATGGAGCTTGACCTGCTCTTCCAAGCATTATTATAATGCATCTATGATGTACAAGCCAGACTTAATGAAAATGCATCTAGAGATTCTTATCCCATTTAATTACTTTTGGTTCTTATAATGAAAATTTGTACCCCATTCTTCTCCTGCGGCTATAATCTTGGTGTTAACCCGTCTATCCATGAGGTAGTGCTGTGGAACTCGTTGAAATGCAAATAGTTTACGTGCTTCTGTGTGCTCTCTGACAGGGGGGTATCTAGTTTCTTGTATATATGAGAACTAGCGATGGCTCCGTACGATGTGTGAACCCATCTCACCTCATCTGATATTGATTTTATGGAAATTGACCCACCAAATCCTCATCTCATTCTATTTGAATACTAAGAAAACTATTCATTAATAGATTAAACAATTTTATTAAAATTTTGAATAAGTAGTTACATGAGTAATAATGGTGTGACTTGTTTGATGAATCCATGCTTTTTGTTGAAGTTGTCCATAAAAATGGAACCACAACAATTGTATCTCTGCAAAATTTTTGATCAACCACCAACTAAATAAATTCCTCCCTGTAAATTCATGAACTCCCGAATTGTTCACAGACCCAAATAAATCCGTAAAAAAATCAGTGAGAGATAGTACTGAATTTGGTGTTATTACGAATTTGTGGGGCTCTGGAACATATTAGAAAAAAATTTCATGAAATGGGTAAAAACCATGATATGGGTATTTCCCGTTAGTGCCGATAGGGTAAGAAGAGTTTCCATTGATTGAGAGGAAACAAACAACCCCATTCGTTGCAAACTGCCTGTAGATTAAAAGGAAACTACCACAGTTGGAGCAAACTGTCTGTTAGTATGGTGATGATGAGTAGGTCTCAATTGTGAGTCATAACGTTTGAAATACCGATTAAATTTAATCGTTGGTGGTGTGAAGAGTGAATGTTGATTAATTAAATAAGTCAAGATTATGAGAAATAGGAAACTGGAGAGGGAATGCTTAGTAAGCCCCTCCCTAGTGGCATTATTTACTATTCCTTTGGAATTAGTGTCATTGTTTTCATGTGTTGCATTATTGTGGACTTCTCTCCTAAGGTAAAAAATTAAAGAGTTTAATGTTACACCAAACTGTAAAACTGGTACATTAACATTTCGAGCCCAATGACTTTGTAATAAAAAGTTATTATGCTTATTTGGAAAACTTGTCTTATTCAGGTATGTCAAAGCTTATGATAGTTTTGCTGCTATATTTGCTGATTATAATTCTATTTTTCATTTCCTTATGTCTTTGTTCAAAGGTGGTTCATACTCAAGCGAAGGTAATCACAGAGCAAGATGTGATGTATAAGTATATATCGAAAAATCTGCTTTTCGTGGCTACTGTTGCACCAAAAGCCACTGGTGCAATTGGTTCAGTCACCCCAGAGGAGTCGTGGCTTGTTGTTTATCTTATTGATACTGTAACTGGCCGTATACTGCACCGTGTGACTCATCATGGTTCACAGGGTCCTGTGCATGCTGTAAGTAAGTTTTTTCATAGTCACATTCTTTTATTTTCTTGGCTGAACTCGTTTCTATCATGGAACTATTTCTTTTTGAAGGTTTTCAGTGAGAACTGGGTTGTCTACCACTACTTTAATTCAAGATCCCACAGATATGAGATGTCTGTCATTGAGATTTATGATCAATCTCGGGCGGTATATCCTTGAACTTGATTCTTCTGCATTTTTCTTGTGTATTCATCATGATCAATATGCCATTTATAAATTGAATCCCATCTACAGGATAACAAAGATGTGTGGAAGCTTGTTCTTGGAAAGCACAATCTTACTTCACCCGTGTCTTCCTATTCTCGTCCTGAGGTCATAACAAAATCACAATCTTACTTTTTCACCCATTCTGTTAAAACAATAGCAGTGACATCAACTGCGAAGGGCATTACTTCCAAACACCTTCTTATCGGCACAATTGGTGATCAGGTTAGTGTTTAATGAATTCAAATTTCGGACTACTTGGGGCCTCATTTTGTTTGTCTGCTTTTCTCTATCATTTGATGTTTGCCTTGGGTATGTTTCATGAATTGATTGTTATGATAACAATATTAATTGTAATTATGAGCATTATTATCATTGTTGTTATTCAAAGACATTCATTTTTTACATGGTTTCTTGTTTTGCCGGTCAAGTTTTATGTCTAGACATTCTGAGTGTAGGTTAACTTTATATAGGTCTTGGCACTTGATAAGCGTTTTCTAGATCCTCGGCGAACGGTCAACCCCTCACAAGCCGAGAAAGAGGAAGGAATGATACCTCTTACTGATTCATTACCAATCATTCCTCAGGTGAATTGTCTTCTTTTCTTCTTTGTCTTTCTTAAATTGTTGCTATTACTTGTTTATGTTTTCCTACAAAGCAAAGGCTATATAAAGATTTTATGGTTTATCTTTGCAGACTTGTATACTGCAAGTCTTGGATGACAAAAAATAAATTCAATTCACCTCAGAGTTACTTGCAGTTCACTAAGTATTGGACATGCATGGGGTGTTCTTAATCATGAAGGAATGAGTTTTGTGCTGGATCTGGCTTAGATTGATTGTTTGAAAATGCTCAACTCAACCTAAACCTACCTAATACTAGAGTAGAACCAAAACCGACGAGTAACCTGTTTATCTTTCCTTAATGCTCACATGTTATGGCAGTTTAAGGTTACTAGTTGGATTGGTGTTATATCGGTGCCTGTGGAATTGTAAGTCTCCTGTGGTGTAGCCAGATAAGCTAACCCTTCAGCTGTTTCCTCAACTAGATGGAGGCTCTATTTTAGCTTTTGCTAGAAGTAGATGTAAGCTAAAATTTGGGAAGGTGGAGGTTATAATTTTGGTTTTGTGAATTTATCTTGGTCTTAACATTAAGGAAAATTATCACATCTTAATCAGAACCTAGGTTTTGAAGGTATCTCCATGTTCTTGGTGACATAGTATTCGATTTAGGGTGTCAGATGGACTTGGTTTAAGTCTAAATATTTTGTATGTTAGATTATATCAACATAATAGTCATTTTCGGTGCAAAGGATGGTTTTTAGCTAGCTTCCAATAAAACACAAATGCACAGGTATGATTGGAATTTTATCATAGGATGTGCCTTTGATCCAAGTACTATGAGTTGTTAGTTCATAGGTTCAACCTAGCTTCATTTGTTATTTGATTTGCTGTAGATTTGGTAGGATCTATAAGTCTTGTGTATATGTGATAGGTCGCCTTAGTTGTTTTGCCTGGCCAAGGGGTTGTTAAACTTTACTTGGGACTCAGCTTGTGTAAAAGTTAGCTTGCTAAAAATCCACGTATTTGTGGAATATTCAGATTCCAGCGCAGTTTGGAGAAGTTTTTAATATTTTTTGATCTTTTAATTAGGCCTGAAATTTAAGCCCCGTAGATTGCGAATTCCATTCCTCTTTTATTTTCTTGGCCAGAAATTGCAGATATTTGATTCAAAATAAGATTTGCAGGATTTGGTCATTGATTTTAGTGTTTTTAAGGTTCAGGATCTATCATAGCCCTGAGATCGTAATGGCATGTAGGTTCTTTACCGTAAAAAAGTATTTAAAATAGAGCGTAGCTAACAAGTGTTGAAATATGGGAAATTCACTGCCTTACAAATTATGATCCCTGCATTATTTCCTGAAGAAAATGGAAGAGTCACATTGCAACACTTTTAATGCATTGAGGGTGTAATGTGGTCTGGGATATCTAATCTTTGAGAGTGCAAAATGGAAATTCTTAAATCTTTCTGGGTGCAAAGTGCAATTCGGCCTATTTCTTTTTGTTTCTTGATCTAGTATTGTATGGCTTATTGTAGAATCAATGGGTTTCATTTAGTTTTTTTAGGCTGTGGATGAACAGATTTTGGATTTATTGGGATCTATATGTGGTGGATTTGGTTGAGAGAATGAGTTTTTAGTCCTGCAATTTTTGGTGTGTGGATTACACAAAAATATTGCAGCACAAAATTACATGACTTTAATATGACACGATCCGAAGTGACATGACAAAACTCGATGGACACCTCTCTAATGACTTGTAAGAGTACGTATTTGAGAACTTGAAATTGTAAAAGTAAATTACAACATTTAGCTACAGTTAAAAAAAGTACATCTAGCTCGAGAATCCCTATGTTAGCGGCGTTTATTGATTTGCTGCACATGTTTCACTGGTTATCATGATTAATCTACTGGATATCTGAGACACCGAGGTATGCATATTGTCATTATGAACTTGTGCAGAATTATTAAGGACTATTTTGACATCATTCATGGATTTGCTTCACAATTTTGTAAAGCTGTGCTCCATTCTTGGTTGTCTGGCAAAGGAAACTACAAAAATGCGAGGATGAAAAAGTTGGCAGTACGGTTTTATTGAATTGACGAATCTAAGCTTTTCTCAGCTCCTCCTCTGTGCGCAGAGAATAAAAATGATCTAAAGGTCATGGTTGTGAGATATAAATAATTGAAACTAATTGGCTGAACTGAATTCTGCTTGAGGGGATATTAGTGTTCACGTTATATCTGGAAAAGTATGGTCAATAGATTGTAGCTGAAAATTTGGATGACTAAATTAAAATTTAAGTTTGGCAACCATGTGTGAGAAATTTCTGTAAAAGCTATCAAACCCTTGTTCATATTTGTATATTTTCGTTTTCTATTGGTGCTCTAATCCTAGGAATAATTCTATTATTTATCCATTCTGTCCAAGTTTTTATATTGATTGTGATTCATGATGACACGGAATTCATTGTTTAACAGCTGCCCCCATCCCCACCCCCAGTACGGAACTATGTTATGGCCAGGGAGGTCATCCTTAACTTTTCAAAATTATACACTGTACCACTAACATTATTTTTTATTTTATTTTATATGGCCCCTTTAATTTATAAAAATATATTTTAAAGTTTTAAATTATGATCTTGATTATTTTTTTTATCTATGGACTATTGGTTGAACACACTCAAACCATTAAGGCATTAACCATTAGTCGCGTGGATAACATTTATACAAAATTTAACGATTTGTGCAAAGTCAAATTTGACGTTATGTACAAACTATCACAAAATTGAACGATTAATAGTGTTCTGTGTTTAAATTGATAGTCAATGTTTAATGTGAAATTAGGGTCAATAGTTTAAGGGGATGAAGTGTAATTTATCCACACCTTACATGTTTAGGGCGTAAAAGTTGTATATAATATATATTTGATAGATTTCTTTTTTTTGATAAGAAACAACTTTTTATTAGTAATCACAATGAAAAATCACAATCATGAAGTTGGACAAGAGATCTAATCCAAATGGACAACAAACAAGTGGTCAAAAAAAAAAAAAAATACACCACAGGCATTTCTAAGACCAACTGTTAGCATCGGCAAGAAGCTGTCCAGTTCGAAATGATACAAAAAATAGGGGACATTTTCAAATTTCTTAGTCACCATGGCCCAAAAAGAAGTTAAAAATATGCCTTTTTCCATAGACCTTCCACCACTTCCATTTTATTTTCAAATATTCTTGTATTCCTCTCCATCCGTATCACCCAAACAATGACAAATAAAGCGCAATCCCATAGTGTCTTACATTTTCTATCGCCACCTAATCCTTCAAAATCCATGTAAAAATATTGATGAAATAGAACTCGGGACCATCCAACAAATCCCCGCCAACTCAAATAGTTTATTCCACGATAACAATGCAATTGGACAAATTAAGGAATAAATGAACCACGTTTTCACTATTATCTCTACACATAATGTACCATTGTGGGTTTAAACAAGTAGAAGACCTCCTTCTTTGTAACATATCATAAGCATGAAGCTTGACATGAGCAATTACTCATGCACAAACTTGCATTTTCAATGGCAATTTAGCTCTCCAAATCTTCAATGACGGATAAAAAAAGGAAATGAGGGATCATTACTCAACGAATCAAAGTAGGACTTGCATGAGAATAACCCCAATGAGTTAGTGACCTAACACCTTTTATCCCCCCCATCAAGATTCAAAGTGATTGGATTAAGGTAAGAGGCAACACCAACTCCGAAGACTCCCTATCATTTAAATTTCTACGGAACCCAAGATTCCAAGATATCAGAATGGAGATCTTACCAAAAAAGCAACACTATGATCATGATAACGAGAAACTTGAAATATTCGAGGGAATAAACTTGAAAATGACAACTCCCTAACCTAAAACTTCTCCCAAAATTTAACTCTCATCCCATTACCCACAATAACTTAACCTTTCGGGAGAAACAAAGCAACCCTCGAGAAATGTATTTTCAAGGATTTCGATAGTTTTTCCTATCAACCCTATTAGCATTCCACTCATTAGTCTGCAAGCCATACTTGCTTTTAATAATCGCCTGCGATATTGTATTATTATATTATGGTCCAAGGGAAATCTCCAAAGCCATTGTCCAACTAATTTCACACTTTTGGCCATCAAGGTTCTTGGTAAGAGACTTCCCTTTGATTGGCGTATGCACCATCTCCCACCTGACCAAATGATTCTTGTAATCCGCTCCCATTCCTTCCTACAAAAAATCTCTTATCATACTCTCAATCATGTTTGCCACTCTTTAAGGCATCTTAAAAGAAGGCATAAAGTAAATAGGAATACTTGCCAACACAAACCGAACAAGGATTAATCTTACCCCTTTTGAAGTAAAAGTTTTCTTCAATCTATTCAACCTTTTTTCAACCTTCTGAATGATTGGATCCCAAAAAGAAATGGACAAAGGATTACCCCCTAAAGGAAGACCTAAATACTTAAGAGGCCAACCTCCCACAGAGCACCCCAAAGCCAAAGCTAACCTAGATATTTTATCTTGAATCAAATTTATTCCTACAATCACACTCTTCTCCATATTAATTTTAAGCCCAAAATCACCTCAAATACATCCACAATTTTTTTCAAATTCAAAATTCTCTTCATCCCTCGAAGAAAAGAAAATGGTATCATCTACAAATTGCAAATGCGACACCAATATCCTATCCCTGCTAATCACAAAACCCTCCACCAAATGACGTTCCTCCACCCTCCCAACAAGCTTGCTTAACCCATCCACCACAAATTTGAACATAAAAAGGGACGAAGGATCTCCTAGCCTTAGTCGTCGGGAAAAAAAATCTTTATCTTGTCCTGGGTTATACTATGGTGCGTCCAGAGAAGAGAAAATCGCAATGCATCTTACTCAGCCGGTGTAGCTTGGAGTGAGAGTGTAACGGGGTAGGATATGGAAAGTGGCTGCCAGAGAGGCCCCTCAGACCTTTAAACTTGTCTTTTGATTTTCCATAAAAAATAATCAAGAAGTTCATTGATTGCAAATACCCTTGAATCCACCTTCTTCATCCCTGCTCAAATCAGTTAGCTCCAATCAACATGGTCCTTTTCAAAATCAATCTTAAGCACTATTCCTTCCACCCCTCTAGCCCTTCTCCACTACCTCATTAGCCACAAGCACCATCCAAGATCTGTCTTCCATTCACAAAAGCCCCTTGATACCAAAAAATAGTCTCACTCAAACATTCACTAATCTTTAAAGGTAACACATTTGCAATGATCTTATGCAAACTAGAGACCAAGCTAATAGGCCTAAAATCCTTTAATTTCAATGAACTTTTTTTTTTGGGATTAAGCAAGTAACTGTAGTATTAGTGACCATAGTTATCAAATCGTGTATCGGAAGGCGTATCTTTTTTTAAAAATAGTGTATCGTATCGCGTATCCTATCGTGTATCATAAGATATGGTGCAATTTAAATAAATAATAAAAAATATATATACTTTTGAATAAAAATCATACATTCATATAAACATAGCATTTCATTAATACTCCACCAACTATTCAAGTCATCAACATAGATTACTAACATTATAATGCAAAGTTCAAAATCGTAGTTTACTAATTCAAACTTGAAACACCAAATAGACTGGGTTTTGTAAATAAATTAAAAAATTAACATTAATTAAGATTTAGAAATTTTGATACAAAAAAAAAATTGGCTTTGTAAGTAAATTAACATCATTTCTTTCACTGCACATGACCACATGTTTGTTGGGGTACCTGTCTAGCCCAAAACAACATCGTTCCATAATTTTTTTTTTTAAAAAATAGTCTACCTAGCCCAAAACGACAAAAAAAGAGTTTTTGCACGCATCGTACGGAAACGTATTGTGTATCGGACGATACAGTGCAAAAACGATACAGAACTACAATCCGTATCGTTTTAGTCTTGTATCGTGACTTATCGTACGATACGTATCGCGTATCGTACGATACTAACAACTATGTTAGTGATCGCATTAATCACCCCTTACGGAAAAACTCAACAAGCACTTTCATGAAATCATTTTTAACCACATCTCAACATTCTTGAAACAAAGCCACAATGAATTCATCCGGCCCCATGAGCTTTCTCCTTACTACACTCAAACACCACATTCTTAAATTCTTCCATTTCAAATGGTCTTTCCATCCACCTCATTTTATTTTCCTCAGTAGGACACCAATCAAGACCCTCCAAAGAAGGCCTAGACCACTCCTGAGCCGTGTACAACTTTGAAAAGAAATCAATAATTTCCCTCACTACGTAATGAATATATTTGGTCCGCAAGTAGTGCCCTAGGAGGAAAAGCATGCATGGTTGCACACTCACACAAATCTTATCACTTACACATCTAACGTGAACTTTGTCATAGTTTGTGTCATAATGATAATATTCTTTTGCAGTTTGATTCTATATTTTTGTGGCGAATGATTTAGAGATGTCTATGTAGCTATCGCCATTTCATATTTGGACCAGTTGTAGTTTATTATTATATCTTCATTTTTAATTTTCTGTCACACATTAGAAAACCACAGATTTTAACATTCTTTGGGAAGTCAGATTACATAAGTGGTTCTTCAATTGAAATAACCATATCCAAATGAGCCTAGTACAGCTCTAGTTGAGAAGTGAGGACTAGGTTCCGTCTTTCGGTCTCCACTTAAACTCAACAAAATCCAAATGAGCCTAGTCTAGCTATAGCGGTGGTGACTTGAGGTAGGCTTGCCTCATGCTCTGAATAGAGTCCGGCTAACTTCCTATGCACGTACTCTGTTGGCCTTTGTTAGGAAATTGAATCTCGAGGTGTTTTCATCTATTTAGTATTAAGCTTTGTGCAACCGGCACTGACTTTTGTAATTGGTTAGTATGTTATATTATATTCATTCCGTTGGTTGTTTATGCAGTCCTATGTGACACATGCTCTTAAAGTGGAAGGCCTTAGGGGCATAGAAACAGTACCTGCAAGGCTGGAGTCGACCACCCTTGTCTTTGCATATGGAGTGGATCTCTTTTTTACTCGGCTTGCTCCTTCAAGGACCTATGATTCGCTTACTGAGGATTTCAGCTATGCTCTACTTCTCATTACAATTGTTGCATTGGTTGTGGCAATCTTTGTAACGTGGATTTTGTCCGAGAGGAAAGAACTGCAGGAGAAGTGGAGATGAGTCAGACCTGTCTGCAAGGCCATCTTTGTGCTTTCCGTAGTGTTTCTCCCACCAAGGTTACTCTATATTTCCCTTTTGTTTGGGAGGTTTGCTCCAAGATTGTAATTTTAGTTAGATTTCTAGCATGTCTTTTCATCAATTTCTCACTCGGTCTCAAAGTTCTCGATGCCTAATTTTGTAAATTAAGCACGTGCTAGAGAAAATTTTACCAACATTTTTGACCTTAATTACCCCTGCCGCAGTTAATTATGGTCACATTGTGCAATAACCTATACTGGATTGACCCTATAAACTATTTCTTCCACGTAATATGAAGTCGTGGTGGCATTCTGATATCATAAGGCGAGTGAGGTATTTTATTCATTTGAAAAATTGCAATACTACTAGTGAATGATTATAAGTTTTCTCATTTCGTTGTGTTTAATTCAGTCAATGGAGTAGTATTTGAATCTCCCATTAACCTGGGTGATAAAATATTCTTAGATGTATTAGATTCTGATGGTATGTCTCGTGATTAAATCAATCAAACGGTTACAAATAATATTATGTTTATTAGAAAATATGGTCTTTGGTAGAATTTACTGGAGTATTGTGATTTATATTGCGAGATAAAATTTTGTTGAGTTGAGTTGGTACGAATTCTGTCAATGGGGATAGAGTTGTGGTTATTTAGAGAACTTACTGATCTTCTTGATTAAGAAAGCATCTGTTCAATTTAAGAAAAGATTAAAACAATATGGGGGAGGTTCAAATGCAGTACTAGCCCATTCATATTTCATGTTGGGTGGGTGCAAAATGTTGGAAATTTTTGTTGGGTTAAACATGGATTACGAATTATATTAAGGATCATCATCGAATTTTAGACTCCGTTTGGTAATATTTTTGTTTTTTGCTTTTTGCTTTTAAAAAACAAAAAATGAAAATTAAAAATATATTTTTTTGGTTTTAGAAAATTGCTTCTCGTTTATAAAACAATGGCAGAAAAATAAAATAAAATCGGTTATTAAACGAGTATTTTTTTTCTTGCCTCGTTTGGTAACGTTTTCGTTTTTCATTTTTGAAAAACAAAAAACGAAAAACGAAAACTAAAAACGATTTTTTTTATTTTTGAAAATCGTTTTTCGTTTATCAAACGGTGACAGAAACGAAAAATATAAACGGTTATCAAACGAGTTTTTTTTTCTTGTTTTCTCTAAATATCAAAATAAAAATAAAAAATAAAAAAATTAAACGTTATCAAATGGGGCCATATATCAAACGGAGTTTTAGAGAATAAAACACAATTTTTAAATGTATATTATATTTATCAATATCGAAGCACGAATTAATATGGTGGTCAAAATTAAAAAGCCTAAGTTAGACTCCAATGGGCATCCCCAACTGGCCCAGCAAGAAGGCTAATCAAGAAAGAACTTGCATGGAAAATTAAAAAAAGACACGTGCCGTCTGAAACGCTGTAAGTATCATCATGCCTACGACAGACCATCTCTTTCGAGTCAGGAGGGTAGCTCGTGATGAGTAAGTAATAGGGTATCTGTTAAAATATTTGGGACAAATTATATTTAGACTGGCTGAGGTTTGTGTAACTAATACATATCGGCCCCTCAAATATTAAAAATAACATCATCATCCCTAAGATTTGATATGCTGTAACATAAAACCCCTTGAAGTTAAAGTTTGTTTGAATCATCGTCTAATCTCAATGCTATGAAAATATTTTCATCATAAAATCCATAAACTATCATGAATAAGCATCACTAAATTACTAAAATCCAAGAAAACCTAAAATTGGTGCATTTCCTCAAATACCCCATGAATTCTATTAATTTATTGAAAAATACCCCATTCTTCAATCTTGCTGCAGCCTGTAGCTCACCAGTTAACCTCTCCAAACTGCAATACCCAAACTGACCACTCCCTCTGGTACCCATCGATTACAGCCAAAGAATCAAACCCGTTGACAACAGTCCAATGAACCTCTAACACGCACCACTCCCAAAGCATTGATCCCCTCCCTCCCTCCCTCCCTCCCACACAACCATAGAATCACCCCAACCCCACCTCAGCCACTGAACACCACTACCACAACCGCCCACCAAATCACCAAACCTACAACTTTTGGTAAATATGAGCTGCAACCTCAACCCACCAAATTGGCATCACCATCACTATTATACACAACTAGCAATGATATAAACATTCAAATTCAAGTCGATAATTACTGCCTTCAATTTTAGTTCTGTAAATTTGATTACCCAAAACCTGCTAGTGTGTTCGTGATAAGACAAAGAAATCAAGAGATGATGCAAAAGATAAGGTGAACTGCTTGTGTGTGTGTGTGTGTGTGTGTGTGTGGACTGCTATATGTGTGCGTTTGAGCGTGTGTGAAGATCACGAGAGAGAGAGTGTTGGCAGCAAATTAGGGTTGGGGGTAGGCACTTGGGGAGCATTGGGGGATAGAGGGATGGGGATGGTGGGTTGCATCACTAGTGGAGTTGATAATGTGGTAAGAGACAGGTGGGATGGGCATGGTGGTCGACCAGAGTTGGGACGGTTGCTTTGAGGAAGATGAAGGGTAGAGGAAGTAGTTCGGTTATTTGTAGGAGGCTTGAGATTGTGTGGATTTGAGTTGGAGCAGTTCTGTAGTTGGAATAAGTTTGTTTAGGGTACGAGCAAAAAAAAAAAAGTTGTTTAGGGTTAAGTTTGTTTGAGTTATTGGTAAGGGTTTATTTGTCTTTTTAGTATTTTCGTTTGTTCCATTTATGAACCATTGTTGAGAAGGTGTGTTAGTGTGTACAATACTAATGTTCGCCCTCTCTCTCCATCTCTCTCATGCGCGCGCGCGCGCACACACACTTGCTTGACGAGATTCACAAAACTACCCCAGTGCCGTTAAAAATCTTATCCTCCCTCTTTCTCTCTCTCTCTCAATCTGAGGTTTACTGACTATATATGCTGTAGAGTGTAGTCACTACTACAAAGCTTGGTACGTTTATTAAATTCTCTCTGCGGGGGTGTGTGTGACCACCATGAAAACACATCACCCAAAGCTCAAAACAACACCACGATCACTGTTCTCTTGTGGTTTCTTTCGCCACTGCACTCAAACTGCACTTAGTCCCACCACCCCTAACCCCCAAACACTCCCACTCTCAGGTTCTGACCCACCACCACCACCACCACCACTTCCTCCTCCACCTTCCTTTGACCCACCACCCCGACAACCACCACTCCCCGAGTCAGAGTCATCTTCATCGTCAAACACGACCTCCCAAAGCTTCACCCAGTGGAGGTTTGCACTCCCAAACTCACCCATATCCTCATATCTACAACCCGAATCCAACAAACCAGAACATTATCCTTCAAATCCACCACCTAACACCACCCAAAAATCTGACCCACCACCACCGGTTTTAAATGTGAACCTCCAAGAACAATTGCACATTGCGGAACTCCAACTGAGCACTGGGTCGGATTTGGAACGTGTCAGGGCGCTCCACATGTTGGAGAGGTCACTTGTGCCAAACCCACGCGCCGCCGCGGACAGCCAAGACAACGTGCCTTGCCCACCGGCCGTGATGAAAGGAGTGGTGGGGTACTTGAAGGACATGGCGGGGGCGAAACCGGCAAGTAAAATTTTGTTGGCGCTTTGTCTGGTGGAGAGCAACCGACACGTGGCGGTGGAAGCTGGGGCCGTAGGGGCGGTGGTGGAATCGCTTGCGGACTTGGAGGGTCCGGCGGCAGAGAGAGCTCTGGCGGCGTTGGAACTGCTGTGCACGGTGGCGGAGGGGGCTGCAGAGGTTAGGAGTCACGCGCTGGCTGTGCCTATGATGGTACAGATGATGGGAAGGATGGAGGGGAGAGGGAAAGAGTATGCACTGAGTGTGTTGGCGGTGATTTTTGGTGGGTCCGGCGATGGTGTGGCAGTGGTTCCTCCGGAGGAGATGGCGCGTGCGGTTGCCCTAGCAATGCAGGGGAATTGTAGTGGTAGAGGGAAGAGAAAGGGGGCCCAGCTTCTGAAGACTCTGCAAGAGATTGGACGGTTGGATTTGACTCAAGTTGGAGAATGAGTGGTGATGATGGTGAGTCTCAGTCAGCTTTGATTCAGTCAAAGTGATAATGGATAGGGAAATAAACCATGTGATGTAAGAGAAGTGGGACATTTGTCTTTGTATAAACAGTAATCGTACCTTTAAATAATCAATTTCTTCATGAAAACTTTTATTATCTGGATGGAAATGGATAATCTTAAAGTAAAATGATGGGACATTCCTGAATCGTTGTTATAACATGACGCGTATCTTCGGTGTCCAGGGACTTATAGTTGGAACAGACGTTGTGGAGATATCTACTCTTGAGTCGTTATAACATGACGCGTGTCTTCGGTGCCGAGGGACGTATAATCGGTCCAGACATTCAAAAGCACCCCTGGACCATCCTGTGTCAAAAGGGTCTAGATTCTCGGCGTGGCGATCCCTCCACCGAGTTACGTGTCCTTGGTA
>CM042198.1:16478494-16532422 GCA_023539305.1 Ilex asprella | reverse complement strand
GATATATCTATGCTTAGTCTTTATCTTTATCACTTGAGATATCTCTAACATCATTATCTTTATCTTCTACATGTTTTGTGTTGAGATCATGTGAACAGAGTCCAGCGACAAGGGTTGCATCACGTGAATAGAGTCCATGTCCAACAGTAGGTGCATCCAAGGGCGGAGCCAGGATTATTGTTTATCCCCGGCTAAACTTGCATTTATACGACTAATTAGCCATGTAAAAAAGTTGTTATTGTGGTCTTATTATCATGTTGTGAGTCTTGTGACAGAGACAATGATCTCTGAAAAAAACAAGGGAAATAAACGAAGTCGATAAGACAATGAAGGCGAGAGAAATTATTTGTGACCCGACTCCTGCACTCAATCAGAACCACACCAACCATAATCCAAGTCACAAACCTATCCATATATATCTTATCTAAGCAAAAGTAACAACTTGAGAGCTGATCATATTTGGATGTGCATAAAATTACTAGTACTTGCATTTTGTTTCCCATACTTGCATCATTTCGACATTCCACCCAAAATATATGATATATTGTTGAACATTAAAAGCAAAAAATGACTCCCAAAATAATTTTCTGACTCACTCTATTAGCTGATGTATCTTCTATATATGACAAAACGAAAAGCAAGGACATGTGGTAAATCACAGATTTTGAAATGCTTCATGGATAAAAGCAAATTAATCTTCATTACAAAACGAGTAGTAAGTGTAGGCAAAGCAGCAAACCAACCTATGCCTTCTCGTATAGACAAATTTGGTCTTATGATCTCCTCGGAATTAACCAGAAATATGTCCCCTATGTACAAATGATTTGTCGAGACATAAACACTGCATAGCTCTTCATCCCCATTCTCTCTCTGCAATCAAACAATTGATAATTAGATGAAATGCAAAAACAAGCAGATAAATAAATCTCCCATGCATCAAATACATCAAGAGATTGACAACAGATTTGAAAAAAAAAATGAGAATAAGGAACAGATTGTTTAGCTATATTTTTTGGTTTCAGTTCTGGTATCAAGATTATTGGTAGCAATATGTAATTATGGGTGGCAATATGTAATTTGAACCACCATCAAACCATGCATTTAGAGAAATATGTAATTATTGGTAGCAAAATTTAAAATCTTTGAATCGAATATTAACTAACGGAATTTCCTTCTTTTTTTTGTTCATTTTTTTCTAAGCCGAGCCAGGAAAAGTAAAATCTTTGAACAGTGTAAGGTAATGTCAGTTTCATAACATATGATTTTGTTGGAGGATATTTTGGCACAGCACTTCCAAGAAGTTGTGTTCTAGCATGTTCCTAAACACATTTGTGCTTAAGCTGATCTGTAGAGACTATTTCACCGAAGACTTTGCTCCCTTCACAAGTCCATCTTAACAAAGTGACATATAATACATAAAGCACAGTTGAATTGAGAAGTTCGTAATTATACCAGGGCTAGAGGGCACAACAACAACTAAAGATATCAACCTTGCAAGCAAATGCAAGAAAACAGATTGAAAACATGAATAACAGAACTAAATGGAAGATGATATCAACCTGACAAGCAAGTCCACAAAAGTAGATTGAACAGATGAATCCATATTACAAAAATTTTCAATGTATCAGTTGTAGTTTTTATCTGACAAACTCTAAGATGGTCCAATGAGACCAACAGTATTGGCTACCTAAAAAGAATCCAATCCAATCCAATCAAATTCCAGTGTCTCACTGCAGCAACCAACAATCTTCATGCTGAGACAAAGTACTCTCGCTGAAACTCCTAATCCTCACCAATAAGAAATGAGTGCAAAACAACCCCTAACCTCCCCCAACCCCAACCCTGCAAGTCTTCAATAGAATAGAACTAATTTGAAGTGGAAAAATAAATAAATATCATGAATTCTAATACTCTATTAAACCATCAAGCCAGGACCTCAAACGAATCAAACCTATGCAATCGCCAAAGAAAATAGATGCGTCTAAATACAGAGAGCCGGACCTCAACAGAAGAATAAAACCCATTAAAACAAATATATGACTTAAGAACAGCATAATAGAATCATACCATGACATAGTACAATCACAAGCACAAAAAATTCAGAATAAATCCAGGATCCAAAACCACCAGTTCAAATCAGAAGACCTTAGTACCCAATGGCAAATCGTATATAATCAGAAATCAGAAATCAGAAATAGAGAAAATTAAAGGAGAAAGAGAAACCAACCTGAGAATCGATCCGCGGAAGGTGGGAGAGGCCGATTTGGAGGATTGATCGGTTGAGAATGTTTCCTGATCCTCATAGTTGTGGCCTGTGAGAGAGATTTGATGGAAGGATTAGACCAAGAGCAAGCCGTCTGCCATGGAACCGTCAGTCGTTGCTTGTCCGAAAATTTGGGGAAGCGACTGCCTGAGAGAGAAGAGATGGGTTTGGGGGAAGTGACCGACTATTTTGGGAAGTTGGATGGTGGGCTGGGTTGGGTTGGGTTGAATGGAATTTTTTATTTTTTTTGGGTGGACTAGTACTCAGTGGTAAATAATTTTTTTTTTTTACTCTGGGCTTCAGCCCACCATAGCCCACTAGTAGATCCGTCCCTGGGTGCATCACGTGAACAGTGTTCATGGGCTCTAATACTCCCCCCCAAGTTGAGGTGGGATGAGGACATTACACCTAACTTGCTGCGAAGGGAAGAAAACATTTCACGGGACAAAGGTTTTGTGAACATGTCACTGATTTGATCGACAGATGCAACAAAGTGAGTAGTAATAGTACCTTGGGCCACTTTTTCTCTAACAAAGTGATAATTCAACTCAATGTTCTCAATTCGAGCATGAAAAATAGGGTTCATAGAGAGATGAAGAGCCCCCAAATTATCACAAAATAAGGAACAAAGACGAGGTAGGTTGATTCCCAATGCACGAAGAATGTAAGTGGTCCAAGTAATTTAATCAGTTGTGACTACAAGAGCACGATATTCGACTTCAGTACTTGAACGTGTAACAGTTGGTTGTTTCTTGGCTCCCCAAGACACAAGATTAGACCCAAGAAAAATGGCAAAACCAGTGATAGAAAGACGGGTCAATGGACAACCAGCCCGATCAGCATCAGAAAAAACATAGAGATCAAGAACATTTTTCTTAAGCATGTGGAGACCAAAATGCAAGGTTCCTTGAACATAGCGAATAATACGCTTGACCAAGGCCATGTGAATGGATGTGGGACTATGCATGTATTGACAGACAAGATTTATAGAATAGGTAATGTCTGGTCGAATTAAGGTTAAATATTGCAGAACTCCAACAAGACTATGAAAAAGAATTGGGTCAATGGTAGCGGGACTTGACAAAGCGGTATCAAATTTTGTGGTCAAGGGTGTAGGTATAGGCTTACAGGTAGACATATTTGCACGAGACAATTCACTGGCATATTTTTGCTGAGAAAGAAGAAATCCATGTGACGCGGGTTTAGCTTCAATAACAAGAAAATAGTGTAGTGATCCTAAATCCTTTATGGCAAAGGTGTCACTGAACTGAGAAAGAAAGATTTGGAGAAGGCTGAGATTATTTCCAGTAACAATGATATCATCAACGTAAAGTAGAAGAACAAGAGTATCATAAGAGCGATGGAGATAAAAGAGGGACGGATTAGGTTGAGAACAAAGAAATCTAAAAGAAATAAGATATGTGCTCAATCGGTCAAACCAAGCTCGAGAGGCTTGCTTGAGGCCATATATTGCTCGTGAGAGTTTACACACGTGAGATGGAAAATTAGGATCAATAAATCTCGGGGGCTGATCCATGTAAATTGGATCTTTCAAGTGACCATACAAAAATGCATTTTTGACATCTAGCTGCCGAATTTTTCAATTACGAGATAGAGCAATGGTGAGAACAATACGAATTGTCTGAAGTCATACAACAGGATTATATGTGCCAACAAAGTCAATATCAGAAATTTGATGAAAGCCTTTGGCAACCAACTGAGCTTTGAGACAATCAAGAGTTCCATCAACATGAACTTTGGTTTTGAATACCCATTTACACCCCACAACATTTTTGGATTCATGACAAGGAGCTAGAGTCTAAGTCTGGTGTCGTTGAAAAGCCTGCAATTCTTCGTTCATGGCTGCAGACCATGCAGGATGAGTCAATGCCATTTTGACTGTCTCAAGTTCAAGTGGAAGAGTACTTAAGGAGGAGGGTATCATATGAATAAGGCCTGCTCTAGCCTTTCCTCTGGTGTGCATGGAATGAGTATTGGTGAAAAAATGAAGAGAATTATTGCCCTGTGGAATTGGACCAATGTCTACATATAATTGTCCAAATGATTGTGCAACAGTAGGTGAACCTGGATTGCTATGTGGTGGAATTGGTGAAGATATGCCAGAGTTGACAATGTCCACCGAACAAGGTGATGATGAATGAGGTAATATAGGGGATTCCAAAAAAGGAGACGACACTGATAAAACATGCTCAGTTGATATTTCGGGTAGTAGTGATAGTGAGGATTCCAATATTCAACCAGCTGATGAGGATGCAGGAGGTTGTAAACACGCACTAGCAGATGGAAATGACAGATAAGCTGTATTGGGATCTTCCATAGAATTTAAGGTACTTCCCCTTGATGGTATTGGAGATTGTTCCTGTTGGGAGATTGAAGAGTTATCCAAGGGGTTAACCCATTCATGAAAGGTGCTAAAATCAACTGATGTATTATCTGAGGTAGAAGAATCGAGTTTAGTTGAAAAGGGAAAGCACATCTCATTGAAAACCACATGTTTAGAAATATAGATTCTTCCATTTTGAGGATGCAGACACCTATAGCCCTTATGAAGATTACTGCACCCAATAAAAATGAATGGTTGTGTTTTCTCCGAAAATTTGTTCTTGCTAGTATCCTGGATATATGGGTAACATTTGAACCCAAAAGCTCTTAAGGAAGAATAATTAGGATCTTTGTTGTATAGGAGAGAAAAATGTGTGTCCATGTTAATAGAAGTTGATGGCAGACGATTGATTAGAAAAACAGTGGTAGAGAACGCTTTGACCCATAGTCTCTTTGATAATCCTGAGTGGAAAGACATGGTCATACCCAATTCATGAATATGTCTATGTTTGCACTCGGCTACACCGTTTTTCTCTGGTGTAGATGGACAAGAGATTTACTGAAGGGTTCCCTTGTTGGACAAATCATGTAAGAATTGATTTTTTCAAAATTCACGACCCCCATCACATTGGAATATTTTTATCTTCTTGCCAAATTGAGTATTTACCATTGCAATATATTGCATAAAACAAGCCATGAAATCTGATTTATGCTTAAGAGGATAAAGCCACACACAACGAGAGTCATCCATAAAAAGAGCATAGTATCTGAAATTCTGCATAGAATTTGTTGGGGCTGTTCCCCATCAAAGGGAGAAAGGGATCTTGTATTAATATGAATAAAGGGAGGTTAATAACTTTTTCCAAGCTGACAACTTTCACATAAATCAAATTTATTGTTCCAAGAAATAACATCAATCTTATTTTTCCTAGAGAGATGATACAAAATTCTCTTATTTGGGTGACCAAGCCGTTGATGCCATATTTCTTCAGAGGTTTGTCTTTGTCGAATAGAGAACAATGCCTGATGGTTGCCAATAGAATAGAGTCCTCCTACTTTAGTTCCGAATGCCACCACTTTCTCTGTCAACTTGTTCGTAATAATAAACCTAGTAGAGGAAAATTCAAACACATAAGGAGTATCATTAGTTAGTTGTCCCACAGAAAGTAAATTTTTAGTGAGACTGGGAACTAATAATACACCATCAATTTCTAAATTTCCTTGATTAGTAAAAATAGAAGCACTCCCAACATGAGTGATGGGGAGATTTTCTCCATTCCTTATGATGACAGTATCAATACCATGATAAGGTTGGAGGTTTTGCAAAATACCTGAATTTCCTGTCATGTGTAATGTGGCTCTAGTATCAGATATCCATTCGGGGTCGTTGGGATTGGTAATTTGCATTGCGGCTAGAGCTTGTGGGATATTTTCAAATTTGAAGGCAAGGTTATAGCGACTATAGCAATTCATGGCATTGTGCCCTTGTTTGCCACTAATTTGGCAAGGGATAGAGTAACAATTTGGTGTGAAGTGGTTGGTTTTTCCACAGATGTGGCATTCTTTTGCTTGTGAGGCAGTTGTTGCCATACTTCCCTTGACATCCTCCTAGTTCTGAGACAGGGTCTTTCCACCATAGGCTTGGTTTTGAGGAGTTTGAACAAACCCACGACCTTTGGAATTGAAAAACACAGATTTTTCTTTGTTTTTGGAGACACTGTTATTTCCACAACGATTATATGGCTATTTCTGTGCAACAAAAGCTTGAAATTCGTTGATTTCTTCACTTTCTGGGTATAGTTTGTTTCTTGTTTCATAACTTGTTAAGGAATGGACAAATTGCGAGAAGGAAGGGAAATGGGCTTTTGCCATGATAGCATTGATAAGCGGATCGAATTTGGTCCCCAGTCCATTCATAGCCCACATCACCTTATCAGAATCAGATAGAGTTTTTTTTATAGCAACAAGTTCATCACATATTTGTTTGAACCTAGACAAAAAATTAGACATAGATTCATTAGACTCTTTACGAATTCTCTGAAGATCTCGGTAGAGATTAAATTCTCTTTCTTCCAACATCGAAGCAAAACTTTGCTCCAAAAAAGACCATACTTCAAGAGATGTTTCCATTCCAATTATATGGCTAAGGATACTCTGTAACGGTGCCAGAAATCAAACTTTTCAGCAACCGATCGGTTATTCTCCAAGCAATAAAAATTGGGTTGGGCTCGTCCTTCCCTTTAGCAGTCATAACAGTGGGTTTTGGAGGTTGAGACTCACCATTCAAGTGATCAAAGAGATTAGCTCCTATGACTAGATCAAGAACTTGACTCCTCCAAATCAAATTATTTTTAGCAGTGAGTTTTACACTCACCATGGTTGACAACTGAGGAAGAATTTCAAGAGTTAAAAAAGAGGCCAGTTCTGAAGAGGTAGTGATTGACTCTGATACCATGAAGAATTTAACAATAAGACTTAAACCTCTTCACTCAAAAACCTTGAAAAGAGATGTTGAAATTATATTCATATATATACATACAATTGATACATAATCAATTGAAAGGATAAACTATACACTTGATGAGAACTTTGATGGACTCTATGATGAACTGATATATCTATGCTTAGTCTTTATCTTTATCACTTGAGATATCTCTAGCATAATTATCCTTATCTTCTCCATGCTTTGTGTTGAGATCATGTGTACAGAGTCCAGCGGCAGGGGTTGCATCACGTGAACAGAGTCCATGTTCAACAGCAGGTGCATCACGTGAACAGTGTCCATGGGCTCTAATACAATAGATAAAAATAATGTGATATATTTATATTTTTTATATTAGGTTTGATACTTAAAAATTCATTAAACATAAAAAAGGTCTTGAAAAAAATTAATCAGATAACATCTAAGAATTCATATGCAAATTATAAGCATTGAATATGCTTAGAATCTATGATAAATCACGTTCTCTAATAAATAAACTCTAAATTTATTGTAAATAAAAATTAATTATCTTATAAAAATTCTAATTAATTAATTCAAGAATGAAATAACTAGTTATTTGACACATAAAAAATTCCAAGCATTCGATGTATGTGGTACAACGAATTAAGAAATTATACATAGCAAAAATTTTGCTAGAAGACAAGAATTGAATTAAGAGAATAAGTCAAGCATTAAAAACATTGAATCAATAACAAATATCATGCTTTATTGAAAGTATCTCCCCTAACTTTAGTTGGACTTTTAGCCAACCATAAAAATAATACAATAAACTAGAAGAGAAAAGGTTGGTAAAATGTTTCGTCCAAAGGAGAGCTTATGCCTCTTTATATTGGCTTTAGGAAACAAAGAAAAACCTAATTACATCAATCTCTATCGTTACTAGGCATGCTTCATCATTGCATCCGGAAGCGTGTTTCTTGAGTCAGAATGCACCTTGATGTTTTGGGCTCTCAGTCCATTGCCTCCGGACGTGTATTTTCAACTATTAGGTTTCACTAAGCAGTGTATTTTCCTCATCCTTTCTGGAATTATCATTCGGACGCACTTGATATCCCGTCCGAATGCATGTCTTCAATATTTTCTTCAGCAACCTCTTGTCTTTCCGTCTGGAGGCATCTTGTTCGCCATTCAAATGCACTGGGTAGATTGCTCCTTGATCTAGATCACTTTTCCTTGGGTGTTTTGTCCTTCAACTCATTAATTCATCTTATTTACCTACAAACTTTGACACACATTAAAAAAAGACAATATTATCCAAACTTAATCAATTAAACACATTTAATGCATTGTACAACGTAATTAGCCAACCATTCAGACAAAACTCATGGAATATTCATGACTAATTATTTGAAATTTGATCATTCATATTTTTATCATTGATTATACTGTTTCTTGTTGTTTTGTATACTTTTCGCTTTTAATATTCTTCAGGATGATCTCAGAGAAAAAGACCAGAGTTCAAATATCAAAGAATTGCAAATGTATAACTTTTAGTTATATTGTTGTAATATATAATTGGAAGACACTTCTTTCGTAGATTTTGGAGATTATTTTTATTTAATTTTGAGGTAATTAGAGCTCTAACCCTGAATTTAGAGATATATTTGTGGTCTATTATGGTCGATATTAGTTAATGCGTCCAAAAACTGGGGTGTTACAAAAATTAATTCCAAATTGTTTTAGTTTAGACAATCCTTGAGTTTACCAAGTCTCAACCTAAATTAGTAAACATTGGTTTAGCCCAAATCAAGTTTGAATTTCATTGTTACATGTGTAGCTTGAGAATTAAATCCCAATTCAAAAATTTATGAATCGACAATAGTCAAACTACAAGGTTTGAGTTAAAGAGAGGATTGATAGAGTCAGGGGATCAATGTGGCTACGGATCCCACATGTGTCGATGTGATTCGTAGTTGTTGGCGATCCCCAGACTCTTAACACATTGGTCCAGAAGTTTTTTAATTGTTTATGATCTTATAGAATTTTTCATCTAAGTGGAACAAAGAAAAATTTAAACATATTGACCAACAATTGTAGCTAAACATAAGAAAAGTTGCTCAGTTACAAGCAACAGATTTAGATGTAGATGGGAAGTGGGAGTTAAATGCCATCCATGAACAAAAACATCAATTACTTGAAGGCCCAAGAAGTTATGTGGAAACAAAGATCAAAATAATTGTGGCTAAAAGAAGGAGACCGGGACACAAAGTTTTTCACACTCAAGCAATAATGTGGAGGCAGCCAAACTCAATCAAATGTCTCAAAAATGAACTTAATTGGTTAATGGGTAACTAAGAAAAGACAAATTGAGCGTATGGTTGTTGATTATTTTCGCAATGTGTTTGCCTCAAGCCACCCACCGAAGATTTGGAGAGAGTTTGCTGAATATTGATTAACCATAAAAAATGTTATTTTATTATATTTAATGATTGGTTAATTGTATATTATTTGTGATTAAATGTGTTAGATTTTTTGATTTTTTGGTTGATTTAAAGTAATAATGAATAAAACAAGTGAAATAATTACTAAAGGAATAATCACAATGAATAAGGATTGAAGAGTCAAGATTAAGATAAGAAGATTTGAAGATGAGACAATAATTTAATCTTTATAAGAGTATTAGTTAGAAGAAAACTCATTTAAAGTTGGATTAGAAAAGTGTTCTACAAGATAAGGTTTTGACACATCTTTAGTGTTGTTGTCATAACGTTTTATCCCGATATTTGATTGACCTGATTTTTATGGGGTTGGAAAAAAGATTTCAAGGGCTCTAAAAGTGTATTTCACAAAAAAATTGTGAATCGTCCTCTAACTAAGCCAAAGTCGAGCTCGAAGTCTGAATAAATTTTATACCTGTACCCCTAAGATTTGATCTAGATTTGACTTAAAAATACTTCTTTTTGGAAGAGAATTCTTCCGAAGCAAATCTTATATCTTTTACCTATAAACATAATATTTATTTTAGTATATGTAAAGGCTCTCACCTATTGAGAGGGGATAATTATTATTCTCTTTCTATATTTTCTTTTCTAGTTTTTGTTCTAATTCTATGGTTTGCTAAAAATCCAACGAAGGCTAAGGGAGATACTTTCAATAAAACACGATATTATTTTTGATTCAATGTTCTTTTTAATGCATGATTTATTCTTTTAATTTAATTCTTATTTTTTAGTCAAACTTTTGCTATGTATAATTTTTTGATTCGTTGTGCCACGTACATTGAATGCTTGAGATTCCCTGCGAGTCAAATAACTGGTTATTTAATGTTTGAATTAAATAATTAGAATTTGTCATAAGATATTTAATTTATTTTTTGTAATAAAATACGGTTTACTTGTTAAAAAACTTGATTTATCGTAGATTACGGATACGGTGAATGCTTGTTATCTACAAGTAAATTCTTATATTTATTCAAATAATTAATTAATTATACTTTTTGATATTTTCATATTATTACCACTAAATACTCTGATTGAGATCACTCCTTATCAACTAATTCTCAGTTGAGTTCGAAAACTGGATCATTAATAATTGCCGTGTGGATTTGAAATGGAATCCCTGATACTTTTGTTGTAACGGAAATCCCAAGAACTATTGACAGCGCGTATGTATTGATTACCAAATTTTTTTCTTAAAAACCCTACAAAACGAAATTAAGGTTTACCTTCAAGATCGCTCTGGCTTGATCTCATCTTAGCAAGAACGCAGAACCCAACAACGAACAAGAAAGACAGCTCGACAAACTTCGTAGTCTTCTGTCGTATTTCCCTAAACGTCAAAGTTCAGATGCAGAGTGGGTTGCCAGAACCTTTGAACTTTTGCTCTGCCTTTCAATCTTTCTTCAATCTTTCTAAGAAACGTGAGTAAAAAATAGTTGTTTATTTAGAGAGCCTAAACGTTTATGTATAGGTTACGATAGTAATTCTAAGGAGAAATAAGGATCGGACTTCCAATAGACTTATGATTCCTATGTTTAACCCAAAACAAACATCTTACCCCATTAATAATAAGTCAGTCCACTAAAAACTTATTATTGATCTACTAAGCTTTATCTCAAAATTATATTTGAGTCTTTTATTATTATATGCTTAATAATCTCCCCACGTTTAAGATTACAGATGTCCATTCATTAAATAAATTATTGACAATTATATTTAATTGAATTATTTTATTTTTTGAGACCTTACCACTCAATTTATTTGTCATGTAGGATAATTAAATTCATCTGCAGGGTTTGACATAGACAATTTATGAGTTTCTTCAAGAGGACATTATCAACCCATTTAAATAATAGGTTGTGGTTTTCTTTGATAATTAATTTTCATCATACAAAAAACTCCGTCTCCTAATTCACCGAGGTTATTGACTTAATATGAATCTCACTCTTTGATGAATTAAAATGAAAAATACTATATGCACCTGAAAATTAAATATTTTAGGATTAAGAACATAAACAATCATAATAATCATGAGATATTTATTATCTTATTGAAACAGTAAAAGATAATAATCTTAACATGAGTCTGTTTAATACACAAAGTTACTAGTGTAATAATTCGAAACATTAAACAGTTTCTTACAGTCAAGATAGATTATGTCAGAATATTACACTACAATCATACTGATGGTGTGTCTAATTCCATCTAAAATTGTGAACATATACTCATATTATACAAGGATCCGATAATCTGGTCTTCTGTACACAAGCTGAACTCTACACATCAAATTATCTACAATGTAAAATATAAGACACACATGCATACAATATATTAAATATAATACAAACATTTTGCTCACATAGATTCTTAATAAAATGGAAAGAACAAATTTTAATTAATTAATAAAACGAATTTTATTACGAGAAGTAAGTTTTTAGTATACTACTCTATCAGCTTTAGTATTTCAATTATTGTTTTAACCAACCTATATTTGTTATGTTGGATAAATTCCTACTCAAATAAATTTTTGAAACGATTTCCTTTTATTTGTTTTGTGTCTCTTGTTTTCACAATTCCCTGAGGATTATACCTAGAATTTCCAAGTATTAAAATACTTTGTGACAATTTGCACTTGAGTGATTAATTTTAAAATTGTAGCAAATACGTTCCACAAAAGGTCAACACCTAAATAGTGGGGTGATTTTTGAAGCGGTCAATCAAATTCACACCGCAAAAGCACCTGACCCGAACGAGATGACCCCATTTATTAATGATTTCTAAGGTTTTATCTCTCGTGGATATGACACAATTTTGGCCTATCATTCTATCCAATGTCATATACAAAATTATTTCCAAGGTATTAGCCAATCGACTTAAGAAGACCTTTCCAAAGATAATCACAAGTATCAAAGTGTTTTTGTCCCAAGTTGGCTGATAACTGATTCTGTGTTGGTTGCAATTGAATGGACTCATTACTTGAAGAGTGAAAAACAAGGGGAAAAGGATATATATCCATTAAGCTTGATATGAGCAAAGCATAAGATTGAGTTGAGTGGAATGTATAATGTCAAAATTGGGGTTTGACAAAAGATGGATTAAATTGGTCCTAATGTGTGTGAAGACTGTCTCCTACTCGATTGTGATTAATGGAGAGCAATTGAGAAATTTCAACCTCAGAGGTCTCAGACGGGGTGACCCACTGTTGCCTTATCTCTTCTTATTGAGTTCAAAAGGTCTTGTAGCTTCGTTAAAGATTTCAGTAATGGGGGGAACTACTTAGGGGTTATTTACTGGCCATGGAAGACCGGTGCTTTCTTGTTATTTACAGATAATAGTCTTCTTTTTGCTTGGGAACCACCAAGTAACAACACAATAATAAAGGAATGTCTCTGCAATATGAGGTGGCCTCGAGGGCAACATATAAACTTGTTATAATTTGAGGTAGTTTTTATTGGGAATTCGAATGGAAAGTCCAAGCATATTGGACTAAGACATAGTTATGTCAGACAATTATTTCTTAATGCATTAGCAACGGTGGATTACATAAGGTCTTCCCAAAACATGGCAGACTCTTTTACAAAAAGACTTTTAAGAAATATGATGTTAAAAACATCAATAGGGATGGGGTTGAAGCCCATATGAAATGACCAGCCTTGGTGGAAACTTGACTTGACGCTTGAAATATCAAGTCCTCAAGTTTAATGAGTAAAGTACACCATAAGCTGTTATTGGAAGCACTTAAATACTATAATGAACATCAATCCCAAGGATAAGTGCTTGGAACATGTAATATTTAAATAAGGAGGTTGAGCTACTAAGCTCTTAATAGACTTAAGTGTTGTAATTGTAGGGACACTTCAGCTAAGCTTACCTATATAAGTATGGAAGTGAGGTCACTTCCTATGAGACTGGGGCTAACTCAAGAGTGCTTATGAAATCAAGGTATAGATACAAAGTCATTTATATGTGTCTGCTTAAATATATATCTAAAGGATTTGAAGATTTATATGTGAATATGGATCCGGCTAGTCAAAATGGATAGCTAGTTCAAAGACACGTCTGCTACGACTTCCTAATTAGCTTTGATACATTTTCACTAAGTGATTGGTTCTAATCCTAAGATACTATCACCAATGCATAAGTCTTATGTTTAGCCACATATTCCTAAGTATTATTTTGGAAATGGTGGAGGAATGTTAAAGTATTTTCAAAATAAAAGCCCTTTTGTGAGGTTATTTTTGAAAATCTCTTTGTGACTTTTGAGAGAAATTAGAAAGGTGTTAAGTAAAGATGACATGAAAGACTACTTATTCAAAGTTTGTGACTTTTGGTTAAATACATCAATCCAAGTGGTTGCATTATTTCAGAAAACTACCATTAACACCTTTTAGTTAAAAAAACACCATTGTAAATACTTGCAATTTTTCGTAAAATCATATTTGATATCTCTTAAACTAAAAAACACCATTTCAAATGGTTGTACCTTTTAATAAAATTACCGTTGATACCTCCTGAACCAAAAGACACCGTTACATATGGTTTCACTCTTTGTGAAAAGTCATTAGTGGGTCTATAAATAGAAGAATGATGTCTTGCACTCTCAAAATATACCATTGAACAATTGTTTACTTCTTACTAGAATTCCTCTCTCATTCTACTTCTCTCCATTCTCCCTAATTCACATATATCCATTCTTTTTTATTATATATAGTATTCTATTTTCTACAAAGTTATAATACTACAAGTTGACCATTTGATTTTCTTAAGGTATTTGTGTATTATCTTCGTAAGTGCAATACACAAATAAGTTTGAAAAACTTCATTGTATCTTGAAAACAGATTTGCAGAATTCCCAGTGCATACTTTTCTAAACATCTGGTGGGGCAAATACTATTTTTAGGAAAGTGTTCTTTTACACGTCTTGCAACAATTTTTAATGTTACAGTACAATTCCCACGATCAAGTTTTCAACGGAGAAACGACCCCAAAATATTTTTTCCAACACAACAAACCCTCGTTGAAAACATTGATGGTGCGCCAACTTTCAAAGCCATGATACGAGCAAATATAGTAGGGGATTGTTGAGACTTTATTTATAATTTGATTGAATAATTAATTTTTTTTTGAATAGTTGTGATTATTAGGAAAATACACTATTTGAAGAGATGTGATCACCGAGAAAAGGCATCAATTTTGAAAGGTTGTGAATATTAAAAAAGGATACATCTTTAGAAGGTCATGACTTTTAAGAAAAGACACATTTTTAAAAAGATCAAGACTTTTAAAAAAATACACCTATTTGAAGGGTTGTGACTTTTGAAAAAGACACAAAGAAGTTCATAAATAGGGCCCTAGACTTCATTCACATAAGACATTAGAGTTCTGTAATATTCACGGCCCCCCTCTCTTTCTCTTTCTCTCTAAGAATTAAAAATGTTCAAGAAAATTTCTTTATAAGTTCTTCAATAATTTTAATTGCAATTCTTCACTCCAAAGGCTTTGTTGTATTCTGGAAGTGATTTGTCAAGAATTCTCTAGCAAACTCTGAGTTAAAGCAAATATCACTTTAAAGTAAGTAATATCATAAGCCTCAAAACTTCAATTCGTAAGTTTTATTCAATTTGTCAATCTGTCCGACCCCATTTGCCAACATTTAATGGTTGCCTGACTAGTATGTCATGGTGAGAGAAGAGGGAACTCTTTAATAATCAAGGTCGAATGATTCAAATTTTCTTTGTTAGATATATTTCCCTTTTTTAAGCCCCACAACGTTTTTTGAGTCAAAAAATAATTTTGGCGTAAGTTGAAAGCATATTGGTCATTAAATAAAACCAAATTAATAGATATGATACTAGTGCAATTATGCAAGTTACGTACAATAACTAGACTTATACATTCTAGGGTTAATAATATTTTTGGACATTAAAATATATATTTTTCGTCAGTTTTGTGATCATTGAATTAATTTTATAAATTTGGTCCTTAAAATATTTAATTTGTGTCACTTTGATTCTTAATCAGACAATCTGTCAAGTTTTTTAATAGAAGTGATCACGTGTCATTTTTTTAGATGGTATCACGTGTTCAACACGTGATCATTCTGTAAAAAATTTAACATTCCCTCTATGTAAGGATCAAAATGATACGAATTACATATTTTGGAGTCTAAATTAACAAAATTGATATAGTGAGAATTAAATTGACAAAAAATACATATTTTAAGGACTAAAACACTATTAACCATATATTTTATATGGATTATTTGGTAAATGTACAACGCTCACACATCAAATTAGCTCAAATTTTAATGTAAAAATCTAACAAATTTGGATTTTAACTTAAGCAGAAACTACAAAACCATATTACTGTGCTTATATGGAGTTAAAGGGGTGTCCCCATGAAAGGGCACACCCCCAAGTAAATCGACATTCTGTCAAGGGTCCACAACTCAATCCGTTTAGGTTGTATTGTAGATCCTTCATAAAACCCAAATTCGATCAGCCGGGTTGTAACAAACCCGCCACATTTACAAGCTGCTTTGCTAGTTCTATGATACTTGAAATCATATCTGGAACAAGGTATTCTATTATCATCCATTAGCTCACTACAACTTCGAGTTTATTGTTATTCAGATTGGGCTTAGTTGTCCCATGACCCGTCAATCCACACCTGAGTATTGTGTTTTTCTTGGAGAGAGTCATATTTCCTAGAAAACCAGAAAAAAAAAACAATTGTGTCACGCTTATTTGTCGAGGTTAAATATCGTTCAATGGCTTCCGCTAGTTGTGAAGTGACTTGGCTGATCTATCTTCTAGCTAATTTATGAGTACCACATTTGCATCCAATTCTATCTTTTACATTGTGTCTGTCACACCCCCACCCCGAATCACATAGGGTGGGTGGTGGACCGGCCACCAAGACCTTAACCAACCAACCATGTGTATAATAAATGCAAAATACAGCGGAAGACAAATAATAAAGTGATCTATCACCGACCTAATGAATACCAGAGGAATAAACTAAACATCACCAACATCATTACTAAATTCATGTAAAACAATAATTAAACTGTAAGGTTCACTACTTTAAACATAATCAATATTGTTTACAAAACTATAAAAAACATTTATTTCTGAAGACCTACAATAAAATAAATCTTCAAGTCCTCTAATCTTTTGTATATCACCAGACTTACTCCTTACCCTGATTTTTTCCTGAAAAATGTTATATATTTTGGTGAGCATAATGACCCGTGAATAGCAACCACCTCTAATGAGGTGTGCAAATACATCCCACAGTTTATATATAAAAATAAATTTTGATACACACATAAGTACAACAAATTGTACCTCAACCTCTCCCACATAACCATTTAAACAAAATAATTTCATGATCACAAATAATTTTATAAATAAAAATATATTTATAACCCAAAACACCACTCATTTTCACAAATAACTTTATAAATGAAAAGACATTTATAACCCAAAACACTCACTCACACACACACACATTAAATCTCAAATACATTTGTCAAATCATGTTTGTTATCACTAGCCTGGTAACTCCATCTCTTGTCATCACTAGCCTAATGACTGAACCCTATGTGTACATCCCTATACCGACTACGCCGATATACAATCTAGTTACCATTTAGACCTGTAATCCAGTCCCCGTCTCATAAACATGATTTTCACACACACAAAAACTATAATTTTAGTCCGAACACACATAAAATTTCTCTTTCATCACCAAAACAATGATATAAAATCATCCCACAAGTTTTTCAAAATTTACATATATAACAGTTTACAATTGCAAAACATTTAATTACAATCCCAAATATCAACATGTATATCATATATATGAAAAATTCACACGCACGCACTCACACATTTAATATAGAAAGTTCTCTCAAAAGAAATAGTAACTACTCACATTGATTCCCAAAATTCAATTCAAAGCTCTCTTTCTCAACCTCAATGCAATTACCACCTAATCCAAAATAACATGTAACGATCAATCCATATTTTTAATTTCGTCATTTCGCGATTTTATATTTAATTTACGTATTTTCTACCAATTGATATATACTTAATATATTATTTACATATAAATATCATTGCTAATACTAGGAAATAGGGTATAGAACTATTTTAAGCTGTTTTGAAATTTTTTCTAAAGTTTTGGGGTCAAATCATAATTTTTGAAACTTTGAGTCAAAGTATAATTTTTTTGAAAAACGAATTTTTCTAATTTCGGGGCTGTCATAAATTTTCCAGAATTCTATTCTTAAAACTTACCAAGTAAAACAGTGATTAAAATTAAGTTTAGAAGAATATAAATATCAAAGTAAATCTCTTTGAAACTAAATGGGAGCTTCCATAATTTTACACTTTTTCACATCTTCTTTAACCTAACGTATTTAGAAGTCTTGGTCTGTAACTTTTCTTTCTTAGCTTTTCCCAATATCTTCTTAACATAAATACCAACTTATTATATTTGAATTCACATATTTTAACCCTATATAAACCTATCCATATGAATTACTTGCAAGATTATATCAGACTGCAAACTTGTATATATGTACATATAATGATTAAATACAAAATTAAATTTCAATATGAAGACTAACCTTGATAATCAAATCTTCTAGTTTTCTTTCTTCTTCTATAAATCCCTTTCATTCTTTCTCTTCCTTTTTCTTTACTCAAAGCCCTAGCCTCTCCTCTCCCTTCTCTTATTCTAATGTATGTGTAGGTGTTGAAAAAAGAATGTATGTATCTATATCTATACATATATATGAAAAGTTTGACCTATCCGACAATACTACCATATTTAAAATCACATGTATAAGAGTCCTAATAGGTCTCTCTAGGACAAAATTTTTATTAGAGACATTTTAGTCTTCTTACTTATTTTTATCTTTGAACAAAACATATCGAGCTAGACTGTTATCTTGTACGAGAAAAAATTCAATCTGGAAAACTTAAACTGGTCTATATTCCTTCAAATCAACAGATTGCGGTTATCTTTATCAAACCCCTTGGTCACAATCCTTTTACCACTTATGTCGCAACTTGGGCATTTACAACATCAATGCCCCAACTTGATGTAACGACTTGTATGAAATTTAATCGCTAATATGTTAAGTAGAATGCTAAGTAAGATTTTATGTGATCAAAACCGTCGAAATTACTTTTAGAAAATTTTAAATAAATAAATTGAACTTTAAAATAAATTCTGTGTGTGAAAACAAATCAAATAATTATAATATGAGCAATGTTATGTATCCCAAATATGTAACCCCAATTTGTATTCCAAATCAAGGAGAACCATTGGATCAGTGAGTCCCATTAAAAAAAGTTGATAAGACCCACTCATCCAATGGTTCCCCTTTATTTGGAATGCAAATTTAGGTTACAAATTTGGGATACATAATATTTCCCTTATAACATTTTGTCACATTCCGTATTAAAATAAAAATATTATTTTAAATATCTAAAGTGTCTGAATTATATAATATATATAAAACTATGTGTCACACACTGTGGAGCCTCATGTCTGTATTGGAATGCCTTTAAATTCATGAGTATCAAACTATTTTTTGCTACTAGGATTTGTTGCTCAATTCATGAAAATATTAGAATCCAGTGATGTCCATCATATATATATACTTACTTTAAGTGGATGGTTGATTGAAATTGTGCCACTCTGATTGATGCTTGCTTTTGGTTTGTTTCTAGAGAATGCTGATTACTCAGTGGAAGGGTTAATTGGAGTAGTAATGACTGAAGGTGGTTCAAATACTACAATTCTGGAGAGTGACTTAAGCAGGACAGAACTTATACCATTATTTTTTGGACTTGTCTTAGAGAATAATGTGAATTATGACTATTATTATATTTTTTCTCCATTTCTAGGATGTTTGTTTACAATATTTTTGTTCACCTATGTTGTTTCGTTAAACGCCAGGATTTTTTTTCCAGTCACTGAAGTCTGGTAGACAATGTCGGAGTTTAGCTTCTGCCGGAAAAAGTGCCGGCATATGTTTTCCGACGTTTTGGTAAATGCCGGGAGCTTTCCCGACTCGGTTTTAGGCATCGTTCCAAACAAACGCCGGTATCTGACTTTCCCGACAAATATTTTGTTTTTGTTCAAACTAGAACATGTATATGTTCATTTAGATAGTTTCTTAGTTATATTTTAGATCATGCAGTAGAAGACAACGAGTCTGCTTGAAGCAATTAAGCACACAAAATCTTTTCATATTTTTCAAAGATAAGAATTGACAATATGATTAAGATATGTACTTTCCTTATAGTAATAGACTTTCAATTAATATAGGATTAAAGTTTCCATTTTTCATAATTGTCAAATTTGGTAAGTTTTGATAATAAATTTTAGATTTTTTATACTAGTGACCATTGGATCATGATCTAACGGTCCATATAAAAAGCACCCATGAGAGATTGTGGTGCATAATTTTCATGATGGTGCTATATATGTAAGTATGTATACACACATACACATATAAGTATGTATTTGTGTTTCCCAAGGCAATTGGCAAAAATGGTGAGTGTGCTATGTGCACCAAAATTTACACCAAATGACTTGTAGCAGTTGGATCAATAAGTCCCATCATTGATCCAATAACTGCCGTTGATTTGATAGAAGTTCTGGCGTATATAAAATTATCCAATAACTTGTCCAAAACTACATGTTTGAAAATGTCGCGCTTAACTTTGCTTAAAATACACTTCTTATAAATAACTTAAGCAGCGTGACAATGTAGCAGTCTTACTGGCATATTAAACATCAAATCTTCTGCACAATATTCAAAAACTAGCATCTACAATCTCTCTTTTTAATATCTTGATCATTACAGGAGTCTTTATGTCCAATTCAAGTAACTCTTTCTCGCTTTCTCTCACTTCCCTTCAAAGCATCACCCCTATATCCACCCAAATTTTCATCACAATAGAAGAAAAAAACCTGCTCAATGGCCAACCTGTGGTGGATTTTTCATGGTCTAATCCTAACCATATGGAGCTCAACCTTTCCGACCATCCACGCCATGCCACCAATGCCCCCGGTCCGGTGCAACGACACCGGTTGCATCCTCTACAACTCCTATGGTGTATGGGGTGACCGGAAAGATTGTCATGTTCCTAGCATCATATATCCAACAACAGAAGAAGAACTTCGCCTAGCAGTGGCCAATGCAAATAAGAACAAGCTTAAGGTAAAAGTGGTGTCCAAATTTTCACATACCATACCAAAGTTAGCTTGTCCTGGGACTGGAACACAGTCTGGAAATTCTATCCTTATAAGTACAGAGAACTATGACTCCACCATTGACATCCATGCAGCCGGACTGGCTGTCACGGTGGATGCCGGAGTTGGTCTCCGGGACCTCATCGATAAAGTGGAGGAAGCAGGATTGAGTTTGGTGGCTTCACCATATTGGGAAGGTGTTAGTGTTGGTGGGATGATAAGCACTGGGGCACATGGGAGCTCATGGTGGGATAAAGGTGGGGCAGTTCATGATCATGTGGTTGGACTCAGCCTTGTGGTTCCTGCCAGGGAATTTGAAGGGTATGCCAAAACCATCACTTTAAATGCTCAGGACCCACTGTTCAATGCAGCAAAAGTTTCACTTGGAATGTTGGGTGTCATCTCTAAGGTTAGTATAGATGTTTATTTTATCTTTTTTTTTTTAAATTTGGGGCAAGTCACAACCTTCTGAATATTAATCCAGCATCAATTGAGAGTCCGGTTGACATCAATGTTAGGAAGTTGCAAAGATTTGATATAATAAGGTAGTTGCATATAGAAAAAACCTATTAAATTCAACTAGTCATATATTTGAAATGAAAATCAATGTAAGTATGAACGGGGTTCGAGGTTTCGGTATTGCCCAACAGTACTGCGTCGTGGAAGGGTATCAGACAATATATTGTAATTTACTGATGATCCGATAAAAACGTTCGAAACGTCTCCAAGTCAATGACTAGTTGGGTAAGACTCATTGGTTATACCGACTATGCTAAGTAAGACTCATTGGTCAAAGAACAACGAGTAATGTTATTAGGATATAAAAAAAGTAATATAGTTTGTTGATATAATGATGTGTCAAATGATGAAATCCTAATGAAGAAGTCTAATAGTTACAGTTACAACAATATTATTGAACCATATCACTGTCACATCATTAGGTTAATAAATTATATCAGTTTTTTTGGTCCCAATAGCATTACTCCATAACAAATGGCACTATTTCGAATATGACTCGCTCGGTAATTTGAACCATAGAGACCACAAGCTTCCAAAAACTAATGGACTAGTTCAATTTCATGCCTTTTTTGTAACTTAATTAATTTATACATAAACAAAGTACTGGTCATTGGAAATCTGAGAGATTTTATGAACAATAGGTGACACTCTCACTGGAGCAAGGATTCAAAAGGAGCATAACCTATAATTTCACAGATGATGACCATATTGAAGATGACTTCATAGACCATGCAAAGAAACATGAATTTGGTGATATTCAATGGTATCCATCAAAACATAAAGCTGTGTACAGGTATGATGATAGGGTTCCATTAAACACAACTGGGGATGGGGTAAATGACTTCCTAGGATTCCAATCCAATTCTATTCTGATGTCCACATCAGTTAGAGCAGCAGGTATGTTTCTCTTTCCATCAGTTCAAATCTCAGTTCAAGCTGTATTACACTTAGTTATCGTAGTAAGGCACCACTGTCTTCTAATATGCAACAATATCATTGAAACGTTTATATGAAAAGAAATAAAAGTAAAACTCTAGTAATAGTGCCTCAAGTATGTATTTTGTATGCATGTCACTTTAATACTTATTAATTTAATTGTTTTATTTTACTTTCCAAAATTTTCAGTTTGTGTCACTGTTGTCATCAATACATTGGTAAAGTAGGAACAAAACCTTATTTTATTTTCTTTATTCATATTCGGTACATAGTAAACAATCACTTTAGTCTATTAGAAAACAATGGTTCAAGTTAACTAATGGGGGGTGGTGTCACGCGTCTCATGTGATCACATGGTTGTGGTCACTTTGGTCCCTTAAGTTTGCAATCTAGGTCACTTATATCTCGTTACTTTATAATTTCTATCATTTTAATTCTACAATTTAAAAAAACACTCTCAACTATGGTTGTGTGTATGATATGTAAATAACCATCTCCATTACCCAACTTGAACTGTCGTTTTCGATTGGAACAAAGTAATTCAAATTAAAGACTTGATAGAGAGTAAAGTGCACAATAGGAATAATGAGGAACAATGTGGTACAAAGTAGATACCTGAGGGACCATTATTGTATTCTGTCAGAGAAAAAATACCAATGACCTCAATTTTTGTATTTTTGTGTGTGATTGTTAATGTGGTTACACAGAGAAAGCATTTGAGAATGGGAGAAATGTAAATGGAAAATGCACACTAGCAGCTTCATTCTTGGGGTACAAGAAGCTAATAGCAAACGGATTAAAGAACAACCTAATCTTCACTGGCTATCCAGTTGTGGGTCATCAGGGAAAAATGCAAACTTCTGGGTCCTGTTTATATTCACCAGCCATAAACATAGGCAGCACATGTGCTTGGGATCCAAGAATCAAAGGACTCTTTTTCTATGAATCGACAGCAATATTTACAGCCACAAAATTTGGTGATTTTATACGTGACGTGAAAGAACTACGTGACTTGAAGCCAGAGAATTTTTGTGGGGTGGACATATATAACGGTTTTCTAATACGTTTCATTAAGGCGTCCGGGGCATATTTAGGCCAATCCTCAGACTCTGTAGTGGTGGATTTCAATTATTATCGAGCTGATGAGGCCTCGACTCCAAGACTCAACCAAGACGTATGGGAAGAAGTTGAGCAAATGGCATTTTTCAAGCATGGAGCAAAGCCACATTGGGCTAAGAATAGGAACTTGGCATTTTTGAATGTTCAGAAGAAGTACTCAAATTTTAACAAGTTTCTTGGGGCAAAGAAGCAATTGGATCCCCAAAATATTTTCTCTGGTGAATGGTCTGATGCAATGCTTTTTGGTAAGGAAGCGGAAAAAGGTGATGGGTGTGCCTTGGAGGGACAATGCGTATGCTCAGAGGACAGACATTGCAGCCCAAGCAAAGGGTATTTTTGTCAACCAGGTCTTGTTTATAAAGAAGCTCGAGTATGCAGGTACTCCACTTCTACCACGAGCAGATAGTAAACTGATTGTGGTGTGAAAAAAAGATTTCAGGGAATTACACTCTTGACATCTTCAAATGTATTCGATACACCATTTTCTCAAATTGTTTCAATCGTAGACGTCTGTTTTAATTTACGTAGAAGCTTGTGTTATTTTAATATCCAAACTATATGAATTTATTTTATTTTGTACCAATATCTGGCTGTACATAGACAGCTTTTTGATTCCATATGAAGTGATCTTGTTTTATTTTACATCAAAATTTAATGACAAATGGGTATTTTTTACTTAAAATATAATGGACGACAATGTTACTAACCAATCTAGTTATTTGGAGAAGTCGGTATTTGTCAAACGTCTCGGCAAAAACAACTTTGCCAGAAAAATTAAACACTGGAATTTAGCCGACGTTTATTCCCAATAATGTTTAAAATGGAGTCGAAAAAGCTTCCAACATTACTAAAACGTCGGAAAGCTTCCTATGTTTACCAAAACTTTGAAAAATATATGCCATCGCTTTTTTCGACAGAAATTGACCGTCAATATCATCTGTCCAAAAAATATCACTTAATTATGATGTGTATTTGGCAATGTTGCAAACGAGCTAAAGAATCAAATTAAAAATAGGATTAATTACACCTATAATCCCTAATGTATGCATTATGTGTCGTTTTAGTCCTCAATCTATCAATTGCATTATATTAGTCCCTGATATTTTCACTTTGAGTTTAAATTGTTCCGACTAACTAAATTGTTTTTCATGGATTTTGGTCACAGTAGAGGGTATATTCGTCAATCCAGTCCAAATGGAAGAAGAAAAAAATATATATAAAAGCCAAAACTGGAGAAAAATATTCCCGCCAAATGCTACCTTTTTATGGAAGAAGAGAGCAATATTTTTTATCCACAAAAAAAGTGAGATCTAACAAATTATTATTATTATTATTATTATTATTATTTTGTAACTGTTCAAATGCATAGTGCATCTATTTTTTTTATTAAAATTCCCACAATCGACTTTAACACTAATGTTAATGAATAATAGTTATTATTTTATATCTAAAATACAAAGTATCATGCTTAAAACGACATGAAACATACATACAACCACATATGTTATAGGAATAACTTTATTTTTTGTGATAAAATTAATCATGTCTTTAATTTTTGTTTTAACAAAAAAAAAATTGTGTATTCGAAAATAATGTCATAAGTTCATCGAACAATAACATTTGTCCCTCAAAATTGTACAAACTATGTACCTATATCCATTAATAATAATTCTATGAAAAAAAATTCAACTTATGCATAAAAAAAAAAAAGCAAATTTATTTCATGACACTGCATAAAATACAGTCTATCAATAATATAATTATTGTCATAATAACATGGAGGTTGACTACATATACATAAATTTGATGGAATATAAGTATCTAACAATAATATGATTGATGTCATAATAACATAGAGGTTGACTACATACACATAAATTTGATAGAATAAAAGTATCTAACGTATCATCACTTAAATCTAAAAAATCAAAAAGTTCAAAATCAAAAATAAGTAATGAATTCTTTAAAATTTCAATCAGTGAATTTAGTTGTAAATCATAATATTAAATAATGTCCACTGCCAGCTCAACAACAACGAAATGAGTTAGGAAATTAATGTATAAAAAATTGGATATTAGACACGTTATAGTGACTCATATCTATACTACTAATAAAAATATCTTAATATGAAAAATTTTTGATTTACTATTTTACCCTTATAAAAATCTATAACGACTAGCATGTCTTTTTTGTATTTAAATATACAAATTACTATTATATCCTCTTTATTTTAATAATAAACTAATTTCTAATATATCATGCAAATCTCTGTAATTTTGCGAAATTTTTGGATGGTAATGTTATGATTAACATGATATATAAAAACATTATTATTATTTTTTCCCCAAAACTTCAATATTAATACACGTTAATAACTGCATTGATACTCTATCATCTCCAATGCCTTAAAACGACTATATTTATTTTATTTCTTCATTCACAATCAAAATAATTAGAAAAAAAAAATACTGATATACAAAGTAAAAACAAGAAAAACAAAAAAAATGAGAAAAGAAAAATCCATAAACCTTACTATTTGGTAGTTCAAATGAAATAATAATAGAAAATGAGTCCATTGGATATTTATAGTTATAAAGAGAATACAAATAATTTAAATATGAGATAATATCAAATGTAATTACATAATTAATTTTTTTTTATGTTTTTGTCGAATATTTTAAAAAAAAATTTTACGTGCAACATACATTGTGTATTGTTAGTATCTTCATAAGCGACCATGATTGTTTGGCATAACATTTGCAGATCGAGAAACAAAGAAAGGGAAATAAAGAGCCAAAAAGAGAAAGAACGGGTAGGGCAATGTCCTTTATGAGTGTGCTACTCTTGCAAGTAGCAACCATAGAAAACTAGTAAAATATGGTATACAGAACAATGTGCCGTTACTTTCATATTTGATTTTGGCCAAATTTTTATTCATTTTTATAGGTCGTGTAAATAAAGTTTTTTTTTTCCCCAAATGATTGATTTTTTTGTTTGAAAAAAAAAAAGACAAGCTATTATGTAGGGTTGTTCATATGAGCCGATAGGTAGAAAATATTGTATTTCATCTTCCGAACCGATGTGTTGCGAAAAACCAATTTCTTAGTTGATCCTATCCGATCGATGGTAATGTTTCGGCAGAAGTGCGTCAAAAAAATTGGCTCGGAATTATAATAATATAATATAACCATTTATTTTCTCTGTCTAAAGGCATAGAGTAATAAAAAAATTGTCAATAATAAATATATTTATATTTACACCCAAAATCAAATCTCAAACATAAATGAGAGATAAAAAAATTTAAGTACTAATTGTAATGGGGCAGAGCAGTGTTAGTGGTGGTGGGTGGCAGTGGTAACGGTGGGAGACGGTGATGGTTGTGGTGGGTGGCGACAATCATGGTAGTGGTGACAACTGTGGGTTTTTGGGTGACGACGATGGTAATAACAATCGTGAGTGACAGCAGTGGTGGTGGTGGGTGTGGGAGGTGGTGGATGACGGTGATGGTGGTTGACAGTAGTTGTTGTGGGACGACGATGGTAATAGTGGGCGGTGATGATAGTGGTGGTGGGCGACGATGGATATAAATATATATATATATATAAATATACATGCAGCTCTGATAGAAAAGTGGAATTTTTTATAAGTAATCCGCATTCCTACTCGATCATTTGCTGAATATTGGAATTTATTCCATAAGCCAGTCAAAAATTTGAGAAATTCGAATAATCAAATAGGGTAGGGTCAGAATAGTTCGAAACCTAATCCAATGCAACTATTTAAACCAGTGGACTTCCCAAAGAGTAATCTTATTTAGAACTAAAAATTTAATATAATTTGTGAACATAATAATGTGGTTTTAGTGGAATCATTGGATCAATACTAAGTTCCAATGTTTGCTAACATTAAAAAAACACAATAAATCTGATAATATGTTCTATAAAAGTCTAAAAAATCATAGATAAACAAATATATTTTTTAAAATATATGTATACGTGCAGCTCCGATAGAAATGTGGAATTTTTTATGAGTAATCCGCATTCCTACTCGATCATTTGCTGAATATTGCAATTTATTCCACAAGTCGGCCAAAAATTTGCAAAATCCAAATAATCAAGTAGGGTAGGGTCAGAATAGTTCAAAACCTAACCCAATGCAACTATTTAAACCAGTGGACTTCCCAAAGAGTAATCTTATTTAGAACTAAAAATCTGATATAATTTGTTAACATTATGATGTGATTTTAGTAGAATCATTGGATCAACACCAAATTCCAATGTTTGATGGAGCTCACGGGTAATTCAAAAATCATAGTGAATTAGATCAATAAATTAGTTTTCGATAGCATTACTCCTTCCCCAAAATAACGTTAAGAGAAGAATCATAATCTTCTCCCAGAAAAACGTTAAAGGAAAGATTTACCATTGGAGGGGGAGATGGGTTGTGGTAGTGGTGGTGGATAATTCAATTTTATTAGGCAGAGAAATTGCATTATTATATATGCTAAATGCAAAATAGGGTATGATAATTGCTATTATAATTTATTTATTAATTATATTGGTGTCGAGACATGTTTCAGTTTGGGTAAATAAATATAATTTAACCAAAAATATCAAAGTAAAGATTGAAAGGGAAAAATGTGAAAGTTAATAATTTTTAGACTTCAGCTTCTTGCATTTTTCAAATAATTTGATTTGATTCAATGTTAAAATTTCAGCTAATATCAAACAGATTTCATATTAAAAGATTTATGATTCAACACTTTAAAATTCAGTATTCAATGCTTAATTTTTAATTTTATTAAACATCACCTTAATAGTCAAACATGTGTTCTTCGTTCCATAAATTCAAAGTCTCAACTCAAAATGATTTATTATATAAAGAGCAATGTTATTTGGATTTTTCTCAGTATCAAATTTTATTATTGAATGGTGTGTACTTTCAATCCATCAATTGCAATGACTTAAGTTGATAAAGCAAGTCTTAATTGCACTCATGTGATATCAATCAACATGACAATTTATCATTATGTCGAGTATGAGATGGGAAGTAGTATAGATTGCAGTCTCTTCATGGTCGTGCTACGGAAGAGATAAACTATAGCTGGATTAAAATATCTTGGAAGTTTGTATGGTAATAGTGCTAGTGCAAAGTCGTTGAATACTTATAAGTGGGTGGAGATGCCAAAAAGAAAAAAACTATCATTGTTAAGTGTCTTGATAGGGTGGTTGTTGTGGTGAATTTAGACGTGTATAAACTTTGGGGTACCCCCACCCCCCCCCAAAAAAAAAAAAACAAAAAAAGGGTATAGCTTATCAGTCGATAAACTTTGACAGGGACCTCCAGGTTACAAGGACCTGATGCTACATAAAGCTATAGTCGTGTTCTTTTTCGTTCTCATTCCTTGATGAGGATAACCATACATAAGGAAACTGTTAAAAACAGCAACAGATATATCACTGAAAAATCATCACAGCACCTCTGAAATTAAGGGTAATGATGAAAATTTTACGACATCTTATAGACTGTGACACTAAAATACAGGCATCATATCGAAAACATGTACATTGGAACTTCGAAGTTTAATGACCAAAAAAAAAAGACTGAAGAAGTTTATTTTTGCAAGATCCAAAATACAGACTATGAGCCTATACTGATCACTGATTACTGACCACCCACACAATCGTAGCTCAATCTGCACAATGAAGAACTCACTCGGGACACATATTCAAACAGCCATGTTTCTTGAATTTTTGACTTTGTACACAGAATCTAACCACCTTTCTAATCTGAACATCCATACAGTTTATAAGATTCGTTTTGTGGTAAGAGTACTGAGATCCAGAAAACTTTACCTGCTAAAAATAAAACAAACAAAACCCCTGCTGGGAATTCAACAAAAAAGTCTTCCATGATGTGCTTTCAGGGAAACAAGGTCATGCAATCATAAAAATTAGAGGATCATAGAGGTTCTGAAGCACTACGGGTATCGGCGTTTGGGAACTCTTTGTGCATGCTCTTTCTCAGCTTTGAGTTTGGTAAACCTCTGTCGCTTTCGTCCATCCACATTGACCGAGCTAGACCTATCTCTGGAATGTTTCTTCTTTTCAAACTTGAGGTCTTCACCGCGAATCATGTACACATTTCCTGCTTCTGGTGTGCTAAAATCTGCCGGGTTTCTGTTAAAACTGCAGATGTTGTTTTTGGAAATGTTTTTCATAGGCCAAAAGCTTCCAGGCAAACTACAGGCCCCTAACTCACTACGTTTGGTTGAACTTTGGTGTGCAAGACATTTCAAGGGAAGCACTGTACAATTTGAATCACCTATGATTCCTTTCTGCTTATCCTGCACAGAAATATAACCACGAATTGCTTGCGAAACACCACTTGCAGATACAGATTGTGGTGTTCTACGGCTTGTTTTTTCTTTGGGAGAAGATGATCTGTTTTCTTGCTCTTGAGATCTAATTGAAATTTTACCTGCAAAAACAGCAGGAATCTTCAAATTTCCTTAGTATTGAGACGAGCAGCAAAAGGATTAATAGCAGGATTAGCCGACAGAAGTTCAGAGATATCTCAGAAAGGTGATTTTTACCGTCTAGGACAGATGAAGGGTGCCCTGAGCTCGCCCTTGTGTCATATGCCTCAGGCCCTAGCCCAGTGAACTCCCTAGAAGGATGATATGGAAAGCTAGATTTCTCAAGGAAATTGTGCTTTTCATCCATTAAGAACTTTGGGTGATAATCACAGGGAGAGAGAGGTTTCTCAAAGAACTTCTTTGGATCCATCTTGAAAGGTGTACCATCCATGAGGCTGAGCAATTGCATCGCTGGTATGGTGTCATTAGAATAGGGATCTAGTGATAACGTTGCATTTGGATTATGCTCCACTCTCCTTTGTTTGGGGGAAAACGAATATTCAGCAGACGCCCGTTTTAAGGATTTAAAATCATAATTCTCATTCTCCTTTTCCAGGTTATAGGCATCTGGATCCACAGAGTTCAAATCAAGATCCCTGATCACCTTCCCTTGATTCAGTTGAAATGGGGATTGTGCATGCGTTTCCATGTTGCTTGACGGAGTTGCACCTTTCTGAGAAGCATTGAATCCAAAAGGCAATAGATTTGAGGCCATGGGGGACCATATCTGTTCGGCTTTGTTATTATGTTGTGACCCAATATGGCATGTCTTATTTGCCTCCAAGATCTGCTTCATGGCGGGTGAGGTCCAGTGTGCCATCTTATCACCATACCATTCACGTGCAGATTGTTGGACACCCCTTGATAGTTTTTGTCGAATCTGTGGAAACGAATTGATCATTGTGAAAGCCGAATTTCTCTCCAGTTGGCCCATGTTGAGATGGCTTGCGTTACCATGAGAGAAGTTAACAAGATTTCTTTTGGTGGCTCCATAATTCTCAGTTGTAGGAATTATGCCATTGCTCCCATTGCCAGACGGAAATCTTGTCACCCAGGGAAAATCCTTTGGTGACGATCTTTCTACCCCCTTTCCATGTATATCTGCAAACCCCATCATCTCAGCATTCCTCATGTTATGGGGTCTCTCAGATAGGCAGTGATTTCTTTCAGTTTCACAAAGACCCCTCTCGTACTGATTCCTTGCCATAAGCTCAACAATTTCCATAGGGATGTCATCTGAAGTTCCTTTTTCCAATACTTTATCAGCTCCCTGGTCACTATGTTTCCTAGGAACTTCAGATTGTCTGTGAACTTCAAGGGTTTTCTGATTGTCCCGGTGGCCAGAGAAATCCTGGAAAAGAAAATCATAAGTTTCATGTTATGCATCATACTAGTTCAAATACTCAATCATGAAGTGGCATAAAATTAGCACAAAACCAAACACACAAAGCAAAATAATTTGAGAGGTAAAACCAGAAAAGGAACAGGCAGAGCTCGTTCACATGAACACAGAAAAAAATACACCTAAATGCATAGATGTTGGAGAAAAAAGGAAAAAAAAGTATGTGTGAGTAAAAAATAAGCTGCCCAAGGCAAGCAATTGAAATGATTTGCATCATATTTTTGTGATCTAAACAGCATTGGAGTATACTTTTAAGAATTCAAGAACCATATAAGATATCTTATTATCTAAGCATTCAAATTACGGCATGCTGTTTAAATCCATGTCCATAAATCACAATCAATCATTTTAAAGTGTCTAAAAGAGAAAACTCTACAATTGATGAAGATATCAGTCCATAAATGAGAAGAAAATTTAGTGGTCCACTTCTGTAAAAATATTTTTACTGTGGTTTGCAACCATATGATCTTCACAGACTCCAATGTTCAACCAGGTTCAATATTCAATTGCTATTTGGAAAGATATCACCGCCGTAAAAAGATAGATGATATAACTCTTAAAATACAAGTATGAAATCCATAGCAGAATTCTCAAACATGGAATGAACTCAATGATTTCTGAGACTGAAAGCAAAATTCTCAATGCTTTCTGGAGAGAGAAAAGGAGAAAGAATAAAAGGCGTCTCTCTGTGTGCCTGCTAGCAACCATTCAAAAAAATCTCAGGAAGGAGTAAGAACTAGGAAATAAAATAGTTCTTTGACATAAATTTGCAAATTGTGAAGGTCTGTCTCAAAAAGGTGGTGTTGGACGTTTACCATAGTTGAAACACAACTTCGCCATTTGTGTAATTGCAGAAGCAATGAACAGCAATATATTCAGATCTCAGACCAGCCTGGAAACTAGACTCTGATTCTTGAATACACCCCAGTCAAGACAGAGTAACTATCAGATTATTACTGAACTTTAGCAAGGTGAATATCATAGATAATTCAGGCCATTAATCTTCTCTGCTTCCAATTGGCAAAAAATGCTAGGTGGCAAGTTAATGCAAAAATTCAGACCAAGGTTAAAACCATTGTGATTTAAGTGTTCATACATAATGCCTGACCATATTAAAGAATGATTGCTCCACTGACAAAAACTCCACAGCAAAAATCTTAAAACTAAAAAATCAAGTACACAAACAAGAATCAAGAAACAAATTCATCCAGCAAAAATTCTATAAGAAGAAGTTAAGAAAGCAAAATAAAGTTTCAAGAATAATTTATAGGAGAAGTAGCTTATTACCAAATTTCGATGCAAAGAAAAACCATTTTCTAGCAGAGGGGAACCATTTTGTTTCTCAAGCAGCATAGCTGTTCTCTGGGCTGCTCTCTCATTAAGATCACAGATTAATTCTTCTCTCAAGGATGGGGTTGGGGCAGATTTATGCAGAATGCTTGATTCTCCAATGTAAATACCATCTTTCCTTTCTGGATCTTTACTGGGCGTGCCCTTTTTCTGAGCCAACATTTTCTGATTTCTTTGTGCAGACATATAGCTGTTAAGAGTAAGATCCAGCCCTAAGTTGGCAGATACCTTATGTGCTAACTGAGCTTTTCCTATGTTAGGTCCAGCCTCCATAAACCCTATATCTTTTCTATTGATTGACCCTTCTCCAAACATGCTATTACTCTGAGGCATTAATGAAAACTGCCCATCTCCAATTTGAGGCATTTTATCTTTCGTTTTAGAAAAACTAGATTTTCTTTCTGTATTCCGCGGAGACAGATGCCTTTCAAAACAGAATTGCGTTGCTCTGCCCAAGAATTCGTCATGTTTTGGGGGGAAACTGCTACCAGCAGCAGCACCAGATTTATTTGCATCTCCCATTTTGATGTGATTAATGTCGGGCATAACTTCTTCCCAAGACACTGGAGAAGAATAAGTCTGCTCATTTTTCTTTTTGACCAGCGTAGGACTCCTAGCAATTCCATGTTTGCTCCACTGAGTCCTAATACCACATTGTAAACCCACTCCTGCAGATGCATCTTCTTCTAATTCTGAATCGGAAATCTCAATTGCAGTTATAGGGGTGTCTGGATCTACACTGAAGGCCCTGACTTTTTTGGCCAGATTATCTGGACAACTAACATCCAGGGGCTTCTGATCTCCTTCTTGAGCTGCCTTTCTTTTCCTTTGAGGGCCCTTAAAAACTCTTGAGACATTTTCTTGCAGAACTACCAGATCCATTGGAGCAGAAACTGAAGCTAACACCGCAGATGCAGTGACCAATGTTCTGGAAGAAGCACCTTCTATATTTGTGTGATTATTTTCAGCATTTTCTTTCTCGCTCATCAAATCACTCAGCAGACGCATTTTTTGACGTGGTAAACCACTTGTATTATCAGGCTGCTGATCATGATGCTTAATTCCAGCCAAAAGCTCATCACCTTCAGACAATGCAACATCATGCCTTTCCAATTCAAGGGAAGGTCCTCTGATTGTATTCCCATTGACAGCATTTATCATTTCATCAATCTTAGTACCTTCCTTGGATATCTCGAAAGCTTCCCATCCAGTTCTCCGTTCATCATCTCCGGAATTCGTTTTCTTCGCTAGAGAAATTTCAGCAAAATTGTTACCTGTGTGTGCGGGATATTCAGAGGCAGGAACAACATCCACATCATCCTGACTTCTGTCAACTAGTCCAATGTCATTCGATTTGAGAACAACTGCTTCGCAACCTGAGGTGTCATAATATTATATTCGTAATTACAGCAGAAAAAGATGTTGTGTCAAAAGAAAGATCTTTGGGCAGTTGCTGGGATATTCTGAGTTTATTGGTCAGTATACCTGTGATATTTTTGAGTCTGTCTTGGCTTGGACATAAATTAAACTTTGTTACATCACATGCTGCACTGCCAGTGTCCTGATTAGCAACATCTTCAGCACAGTTCTCGTGACCTGATGAAGGGGAGGGGGGCAAAAACACAGACAAAAGATTGCGATAATTACACCCACACCTGATATATAGGAAATCAGACATACAGTACGGTGTCAAGATTAGCAAAGTGAATACCAGCATCAGCCATGTGTCCCACTTCAGCAGTCTTTTGTTTTTTATAACTGCATGATGATAAATAGGTTTCATCTCCATTTAAATTAGCTGCACCATTAGCATCAACTTTCCTCCCCTCAATTCTTCCCAACTGTGAAGCTAGCTGCAAATCTGATGGCACCATTGCAGTATCAACATGGGATGGAATGTGCAAGCAAGTCCCACTTCTAGAAAAAAGTCCAATTTCCTCTGCAGCACTTGCAGAACCAATCTCCTGCAGGCAGTTTTGGCAGCGCCACCATCTGAATTTGGGGACATGTAAAGGAGGAAGCACGCTTAACTGCTCCTCGGACACATTAAAGGTACCATGTAATGCAAATGGTGAACAAATCCTCCAGTCTTTTATGCGCATTTCAGCAGCATATCCACTGCAATCAAATTAGAGAAATATGTCAAAGAAAATCCATCAAAGAAACCACAAGTCTGTCATTATCACATAGAATAAAGGACTACTGCACGGCAAAATAGCTCCTGGCATACAGTGCCAGTGCCTATCTGATATCACAAATAATCCTCATTAGTTGTTGCAAAATAAAGTTACCGATGTATTCAGTGATGAAGGTCCGCCCTTCCCTAAGAAGTTCATTGTACATATGAAATGCAATATCCACATGTTGCTTCATACCAATGTATATGTGTTTGTGTATAAGTTAGTGAATTATTCTTATAAAGGAAAATGGAAATAGAAAAGTTCTCACATGCATCAGCTGTGTGGTCACTTCTAGTCATTTAAAGAAACAGGTAGGAGGAAACGAAATCATACTCTTCAAGCAAAAGGGAGTATCAGTTCAGAAGGTATTGCAGCCATGTTAATCGCATAACAGTCAGAGACACACATGCACATAGCTATGAAATCACAAGAGGACAGGTGAGCCCTAGATGCTAAAAAACTTTAATAGAATTCTTTAAGAGTGCAACCTAGCAAGATAAAAGGCTTACCGAATTGAAAAGGGTTGACACTGTTCTGCCTCGTTCTTCTCCATCGCAACATTCAGGTCTACAGATATTGAATCAATATTTTTAACCACTGATCCTGAGGACTTGGTCACAGGAGTATTAGACTCGCTTTGCAGATGACTTTCTTCCATTGCTACAATACCCGTCTCCATGCTGAAAGAATTTACTAAAACCACATCAAAAAGTGATAAATCTCTCATGCACATATAATAGCAAACATATTGAGACATTAAATAAATAGAAAGCACAATCACACAGTGGCGCGATGAGCATACAATGAATTATTCCTTTGCTTTTTAAAAGGATTGTATAATTATATGCACCATATCTATACAATTAGAATTTAGAATTACACCATGAGCTTATGTTTCAAGTCCCAAACAGACATGCATGTAAAGGTTCATTTCCAAACACAAAAATGAAACTAAAACTCATCAATCACAAACTAGTTACAGGTACATCACAAAATAAAACATCATTAGAAATTAAAACAACTCCAAGCAATACACCAATGTACAAAAAGTTTACTGGATCATTTAGCAAAAGCCCTACTTTGACATGACAACAAAGATAAAGCTGTTCACAGTAACAATTTTCACAACCACATGCCATAAAATCAACTTCCTAGACAAAACAACTCAACAAGCTCCAAAATGAATCATTTAATAACATCAGTGAATCAAACCAACTATTAGGGTTTCATTTTTTTAAAAATAAGAATTTACCATCCCACGTGTCAGAAAGAGTAAGCTTGTATTAACGTTTCGAAAATTAAGCCAAAACCCATAAAGCACCATCAAACGTACCTCTAAAAACTCCAAGCTAGATAGCACAATCATGCATGGAATTCCACAGAAATAAATCTAGGGTTTGTCGGATCGTGAACCAATTCGCTGTATCTAACCCCATAAGCCACAATTTTTAACTCAAAAAAACAATCAAAATTAATCAGAAGATACCATAAAATGATATACTATCACCTAAAATCAAACCCAAAAGAGGAATAACTTTAAAGCCCACAAATTCAACGTACGAATAACATTAAAATAGCTAAATACATGGAAAAATGAGGTCAAGTCAGCTACGACTCGGACCCATCAACTCGAACCCAACCATCTATACATCGGAAACCCAACAAACAGTAGTCAGAAATGCACAAACAAACTTTAGCTTCAATGAAAAATCAGATCAAATAGCCCCTCACCAACCCAACTTGGATTCTTCACGGCTCATACAAAAAATGTTATCATTTGATAGAAAAGTTGAAGACAAAGCTACAGAAGTGAACTTTACCCGTAGATTCGAAGCTGGCTGAGCAGAATTCCAGTGCGCAATGGTGAGAAACCCTAGCGTTTTAGGTTTGGAATTCTATAGAGAGAGAGAGTGGGTTTGTGTGTGTATGTCTGAAAGAGTGAGTATTTTATCTTTTGTCCTAGAAACAAGGCATCGTTGTATTGTCGACGCATACATATACATACAGTTGCGTTGTAGAGAGAGAAAAGATAGAGAGAGAAAGTAATTGACGAATGAGAGGGGGCCAGCAAGACAAGCTTGTGCGGTTCTTATCACCATCCACTATGCCCTTTGGAAACCCTAGTCAAATGTTATACCCACGCCTTCTTTTCAGTCACCGTTGGAGGGGTTTAGTAAGATGCCGAGGCACTAAGGATAAGTATGGTTGGTACGTGAGAATCACGCTCTAAGAAGAGCGTGATATGAGAAATTGTAAGAACCCTAAATTTGTGTGGTAATAAATAAGTAGGGTAAGTTAAAAATAAAGTGGGAATAACCCTAAACATGAGGCTGATAGCCTGATACAGTAGTTGAGTAACTGACCCAAAATAAAATAAAATAAAGGGGGTCGGTAGTAATCATATACATTAGGGTTTTGTCAAGGTTTTGCAGTAGCCAATCAAAGACAAGCCACATCAACAATGAAAGAATAAGCCAAATGCACAAAACTTTTAGGGTAATACTATACTAACTGAAAAATGGGAGAAAAAAAAAACATAAATCAAATGATGTTGCCTTATTTTTGGTCCTATTTTTAATTATTTAAAATTTATTTTTTATTCACTAAGTCAATGTTACATTATTTAATCTCTATTTTTAATTAGAAAGCAAAAGAATGATCGTTGGTTGGTGATAATTTATAAGTTACTATGATATGTATAGACCGCAATCTAATAATTCAATCATACATATGATGAGATTCCATCAATTGTCACATCTACGCTCTAACAAGTTGAGAGATTATGAACAAATGAAAAAAGAAGACTTTCATAGTGAAAGTAAAAATCTGAGTAGTCCATAAATATTATAGTTTTTTTTTTTCGAAAAGTAAAATGTATTAAAAAAACCGATGAACAGGGATAATTACCCGTAATTTGTACATAGAAGTCACGCAAGACTCAAAGACAAAAACACAAGTCTGTAAGAAATATCCTGAGTAAGAGTATCTCCCACAAAATTGATCACAAAAATATACATTGGTAACATACAAAAACAGGGCCAATTCAGGCCCTTAACTCCACAAATGACCGACCAGCACTATAACCTCCATCTGCTAGCCAATTGCAAGCAAATGTAAAAGAAAATCAGCACCAAGGATCAGCACATAGTACTTCCAGTAAACACAAACCGGAACCAAATTTTGATGAAGCAATCCAAACAATTGTTCACGTGAACAGTTGTGTAAACAGTAAATGCTGCCCAAACAAAAACACTCAAGATATAGCAGAAATACTCCAGAAGAAGCATGCATACTGCTGATAAATATTATAGTATTGCTTTCACATTTTAAAGTATAAGTGAGGGGCTTACCCTTCCAAAAGAAAGAAGCCATAAGCATACAAACATAATCATAATTCCAGACTAGTAGTAGCAATATATTCACAGGTGATGATTTTTGAATTTTAATGTCACAAGTCTATCCCTTACTATTTGCACAATGTTTCATAGCAAGGATCCACTACATTAGAGAGTTGATTGTGAAAACGCGGTTGTTTCTCATAAGACAACTAACACAGGAGACTATGAATTGATTGCTAAAAATACTTTCGTGACTTTGATGTTTAAAAATAGCATACTACGAGAAGCATCACATTAGTCCCCCGACAATACAAGAAATTACGGGGGAAAGAAAAAACATAAGACTTTTGCTATGAAAGTTAAAATTGGATATTTCATAATTGTTTTGTTGCTTTCACATGTAGAAAGTCATTTTGTCATTTTTCGGAACCATTACATGTATAATTGATAGTCTGTAATTGCAGTATTACAAATGATGAGATTACAGAAATCATCACATCCATCGCTAGCCAAACAATGCGAGAATTCAACTTCAAAAAAAAAAAAAAGAAGGAAAGTTTATTCTCAAAGTTAGAAAATGATTACTCATAATTATATTGTTTTCACATTTAACTTTTACTATATATAATGACAACATTATAGGTAATATACAGTAGTGATTTTGCCAATATAAAATGATGAGATTATAAAAATTGTCACATCGTTTCCACAACAATGCAAGAAATTATGCAAAAAGAAAGAATACCAACCTTTAGTGTGAAAGTTAAAAATGGATAATTCATAATTATTTGGTTGTGGTCACATTTAATAGTCAACGTATATGTGATAATCTACGCTTAATTTCGTGGTTACAATTGATGAGCCTACTGAAATCATTTCTTTACGACTTTAAAGATGTAAGAACTAAAAGAAAAAAAAATAACAAAAACTTTCGCGTACGGAATATTCATAAATGTTTTGTCACTTTCACATTTAAAACTTGTTATTTATAATTGCTATATGGATCGCCGACAATATGTGACTTTGATGTTATAAATGATGAGATTAACAATAAAAGAAGTTATTTATTTAAAAGAAAGCTTTATAGAGAAGGTTTAAAAAGTATTATTCATAGTTATTGTGTTGTTTTCACATTTAAAAGTCATTATGCGTACCCATTAGAAGTCCACCAGAAGTGGAATTGTACCTTTAACTTTGAAATGAAAGCAAACACAGGTTACAACACTAGGACAATTACATAGCACAACTTTCCATTTTGTTGCTCAACTTACCACGTATAAAATGTACATACAAGTAGCTACTACTTGCAAATGACTTGTAGATACGTATGTGTTAAACCCGATATTAATTGTGTTACTTTTATTGTATTTATTGATCAAATAACGACACAATCTCATGTATGTACCTTTTAGTTGTTCAAAGAAAAAATAATGGGATTCAAACTTAGGATTCGATTATTAGACTTATACTTAGTGAAGAGCAATTTCCACAGCAAAAGTGGGTACTTGTTAATGCACGAATGAAAATAGAGAAGAATTCACACCTTGTCTCCTAAGTTGTTAGGAGTGCAATAATTTATGAATTTTTTGAATATTGGCTCTGGATGTGCTAAAAGTAACAAAAAACTGACGTAAATCTCAAGAAATTCTTGGATCTAGTGGCAGACTGTAAGCTCACTTCTCTCATGCAACAAGGCCCCTCTCTCAGTTTATGTTGTCATCGACCAATGAAGAAATGATAACATGGGGAGGTGCTCCCTTGGCCCATTGCCTTTGTCTTCCACCAAAATAGCTTAAAATGCTGAGGATTGTTTCCACCAGGAAGAATATTACCACACCAAAAGTTACATTTTGGGTACCGTGTGAAAAATCACGACTTACTCAAATCAATTCATAATTTAATGTGACCGATTATGATTGACCCCGACAAGAATTAATCCAATTTTTTTTAATACTATTGGGTTGTAACATTGACCCAATTGAGTCGGTTGTAACTTTGACGTAGCTGAGTCGTACCTTTCTTAATTTTGCTTAGTACAATACTAAATTTGATGTCGTAGTTGTTCCCACATATTAATCTATACTATTTGTAAATGTCAGTATCTACGAAAATATTTTGATTTTCTATTTCACCCATCATTATTATACTAAAGACAATTATGCCCACAAAATATTAGCTAAATAAACTTTATATCTATATATAACTTCAAAATGTTTTGCTAGATAAACTTTATCACTAATATTCCTAAATTTTTGTAAGATAAATTTTATCACTATATATTAGTTAGATAAAATTGATCTTTATAACTTCCAAAATTTTTACTGGATAAATTTTATCACTATGACTTGGCAGTACATTCTTTTTTTTTCCATTTAATCTGAAAAATTCAATTAGAATTCTAATATAATTTGAAAAAAATTTGCTTTTTTTAGGATATAAACACAATCATCGAAAAATCATTATTCATTGTTATATAATAAAAGATTAGAAGAGAAAAGAGGTAAACTCATATATTTTTCTTTCTTTCATACCTATTAGACTTTTAAAATATTTTGAACAATTTTATTAGAAATATATGTAGATAGATGTAGAAAGATAGACTTATATCTGTTCAGTAATTTCATTAACATATTTGCTCTTAAATCTCTGCAGGGTCGACGCTGCTTAGTGTTGTCAACCTGTAAGTTTTTTTTTTTACTCTATCAAAGCATGTCTATTGCTGGTATGATATTTTCTTTACTTTATTTTCCGTCTATTTGGATATGACTATTGCATAAATGATTTTTTTACCTTGCAACAGTTTTTATAATTGGAACTAAAATTAATTTGTGTTCAATTGAATTGATGTTCCCATCAAAGTGATAATAAACACCCAAAAAGAGGTACTTTTCATAGAATGAAAAGATTAATCTGTTAAACTAATCTCATAATATTTAATTGTTTAGTATTAGTAGGTTTGTAATTTTTTAGGAGTTATTATATTATGAGTATAATTAATTTTGTTATCAGACTTCTTGAAATTATGTGGCTGTAAAATAGTTTTAGATTAGTCTTATTGGATTCAAGAAACAATTGAATGCATATATCAACAGTGTTTTGTTTCGTCAACTTCATACCCCTTGTATTTCTAAAAAACATAATCAAAATTTTATAATATAAATTTGTTTATGTACAACGCACGTGTGCATTACTAGTGTTAAAAAAGTAAACAAATAAGCCATCTTTTTCTCTCCTTTTACTGCATATAAAACAAGCTTTTTAGGGGCTGATGTGAAATGCACAGACACTGCTATGCTTTATTAGCATGTCTAACTATGAACAAAAGGTAGCCGATGCTGTTTTGTGTTGCTTTCTAGCAAAGATTGGTGAAAACTTAAGCAGTGAGACTATGCTGGAGCCAATAAGGACAACCAAATTTGCAGCATCTCTAGCTTTTTCAAAACTCATCAGGTTAATATATAGGGAAGATATGTACAGGCCTGGCAATTCTAGCTAGACGCATACGAAATTAATACCCAACTAGTGAGTTTGAGTTTAAACTTAGTAGGTCTGATTGACAAACGGTAGCCTGAACCTAATGAAATACGACACTAACCTGGTTAAATATGGATCATAACGACACAATTCCAATTATACACGGTTATAAATGGATTGAATATGACTTTAACAAATTTTAACAGGACATCAATTTCACTTTGAGAAACACGACACTACTTACACTGTTTAAAACACGGCACACCATGTCTCTCACTGATAACCCTAAATATCTATAATAGTGGCGTGGGTATCTACCTAGACTGATTGAAAAAAATTAAAATACATATGAATAAGTTACAACTCAAATAGGATAAAGTTAAGAATCCAAGAGGTTCAAATTTTTGTGATCAACTCTAGAAATTAAAGATCGTTTTTAACTTCTTAAGACAATCTTAACAATTCAAACTTGGCTTCTCTGAATTATAATTTTACTTATCTTGGTTATAACGGATGATTTTTCGTTACGTAGAAAAGGATTAAACCAAATTGCAACCACTTTAAGCTCATTGATGCTTCTGTAGAGAATCCTTCTACCTGTTCATATTAGTCTACTAGATGGACTCATGTGCTAGAAGATTCCCACTTTGTTGTTTTTTCCTCCGAAGTTCTTGGCTTTTTAATATTTTAATAAATTAGGTGACTAAGATGTTTAACTAATAGTCCGAGGAAACAAAATAATTCCTTTTGATTGGACCATAGAACATACCTGCTAGTATTCTATAACCTATCTGAGAAGCATCTACTCAAAACTTCGTCTCTGTTGAGGTTTTTAACCCTAAATCTCACCACTAGTATTATATAACATTTCTGTAGTCCGATGTTAGGTAAAACATTTTTCATATTTGTATATATTCTTTTTTGTGTGTTCATCAAAAAAATTTCAGTCACCTCTAAAACTAAAGAGACAAAGCATACATAGTACCCATCACAAAAACGACCGAGCATAAGAGAGATAATTGGTAGGCAATATGCCCCAGATCCCATTTCGAACTCTAGATCACAAGAACTCGAGATCTTAATTGATGCCCTAGGATGCCTGAGATCCTTAAACCCAGCAGCCCTTCAACAGTAGATTCATAAAACCCAGATTTTGAACCTATAAACACTTTTCACTAACTTTCATAGTTTTAAGGTTTCAGAAAATGGTGCTTTCAATCTATAGCCCATACTATACCCACTCATACACTTGGATCTGAGAATATACATCACAAAGGCAAATTAGACCCTTTGATTTTGATTAGAAAAACCTCTCAACTCCCACAATAAGGACTGAAAATCTGATTAGAAAAAGCAAGTTAATTTCTTGGAAGTGAAAAAAAAAATGAAGGGGAAGTATTTATACAAAAAAGTTTTGAAAGAGATATTATAAAAAACATCTATGCAGTCTGAATATACTACTGTCAAGGACTTTGTAATCATTATTTCTAAGAGTACTGTAGAGTAATTGAACCTCGTCCACACAAAACTTAAAGGGGCCACATCTTAAGTTCTTTATTATGAAGACTGATAAGGTTCTTTTTCCCTTTCCGAGTGTCTTAGGTTAATGTTAAAAAAAAAGTGTCTTAGGATAACTTATATATATGGGCGTAGGTGGAATGTGGTTTGATTAAATCTAGCTATCAAACTGACATAGTTTTAATCAATCTCTGGAGTTGTGAAGGAAGTTGGTGTTTTTGGCTTGGATTATATTGTTTTTAATGAGAAAGGAAAAGTGTTTACTCCTAAAATTATCAAGATGTCAGAGAATATATCTTTTATATTAAAAATAGGGTATGCCGTGAATAACTCGCTTAAGAGCAAGCGCTGAACTTTGTTGTATATCTTATTTTTGAAATGTAAGTCTTCTACTTACAAAAAGGGTGGTGTTTAATGGTTGCTTGCAGCACATTTCAATGCGCACACACACATATACACACGCGAAGGAAAATGTTATTTTTAATTAATTTGGCGTTTAATTTGGAGACCTAATTTATTATAATTGGTTGATAAAGAGTGCGTCTTATCTAATATTGAGACTTTCTACTAATTTAATAATTTCAATAAATTAGAGTTAAATTAAGTCTAAATAATATTACTAGGCCCACAAATATACGAGTGCTCTTTTTCTTCTCTTGCCTCGTGGCCGACTAAGACTTTGTCTTCGTTTTGCAGTGTTGGTGTCATAAGAAAGAAATTCTGGGAAGCTGGACATCATAGTCTATGCCCCACGTACAGTTTAATGCAGTGATATTTTTTCTCATCAAAATGAAGGATCCATCAACACCAAATAGCGCCTATTTTGTCCACTAATTCTATGACAGTACTTTTTACATAAAATCTGTGTGTATCTATATGTGTGGGTGTGGGTGTCTCTCTCCCTCCCATCTTTTTTTAACTTAAGAGACTGGCCTACGCTAAGTTTTGAAATTTCAGTGATGTTTCTGTTGAAGGAAATGCTTAGCAATATGTTCAACTTTTATATTTCGCCAATGCCAACTCACATCGACACCGACTACAAACTGTAGGAGGCGCCCACCATGCCAAAGCATTCTCCAACACATTTGTTGAAAACTTTAGGAAGCTTCTTTTTTTTAGCACTTTATTAATCGACTCTTCTTCCCCTCCCCTTTTCTCTCTTTCTCGAGAGGCACACCATGACCAAGAAGCCCTAAGGAGGAGCATTCCGCAACACTAAGTTTGAAAACTTTAAGGAATCTGTTTTTACTGTTTGTTTTTTTCCTGACTAGCTAGGAAACCATAAAGAGATTTGGACTCCGATTACTACGGTGGACAGAACAAGATATATATTTGTAGATCACCTACGGCAAATTTAATACTACTTATGATATATATGTAGGTTCTTCACTAATATATGGTGGGTATCTTCTTTTGGGGAAAACCAAGCACAACAATTCATATAAAACCATAGATTCGCATTAACATTGAACTTTTGTGTGTTCTTTTGAAAGTGAAAAGTGAAAATATAAACAGAAGAAATATAGTTTTAAAGTTCAAAAAAATGACAGTTGATAGTTAAAAGCAATAATTATGTATTGTGAATATATTTTCTTAGAACCAATAATTGTTAATCTCTTTTCTAATGGTCAAAATTTCCTTTTATTTGTTCCTTGAAAGTGCCAAAATTGCAAATATGTATTGTGAATATATTTTCTTAAAAAAATTAAAAACAATGTCCTTCGCATCCATAATTAATGGCAATTGTATAGGTTGATTTTTTGCTAAAAGCCCTCACCAATATTGTAGGTACAAATTATATTATGTAAATCTTTTTAATTAGCCAAAAATTAGCTTCCAACAGCTTAGATCATACTTGCACAATGTTTGCACGTGTCTGTCCAGCCCAATACTGCTAAACACTCAGCATATAACTTTTTTTTTTGGGTAAGTATTATTCTAATTAGACAAAAATGAGCTAACGAGGGAAATGGGTGAAAAAGTTCTTAGAGTGTGTGACTCTTGACTATTGTGCGACTCTCTAACAACTATTCTATCCTACAGTCCAGATAGTCGACGATAACATTACAATACTAGATTATCCTTGGCCCTTTTTGATAGATTAGCTTTGACAAATTTAGTACGATTTATTGTACATAAGTAGATTCTTCATTAATGCATGGTGGGTATCTGTCCAGAAGGGTAATAGAAAAAAAAAAGTATTAGAGAAGATCTAGATCCCAATGTCATACCATTCAAACTAAAAATTGGCGACCCGCCCGGTGGTGTTGTACGTAGTGGGTTTAGTACGCCGTGTCAAAACGGTTCTGAAACAAACAAAAAAGGTGTGTGCCGCACTCACGAAGGACGGCCAGTGATATATTAGAGGAAGGTGGGGATGACGTTAAGTTCGTATGACCCTTATGGGTTGGGCCACACACGTGCTACAATGACAATTACAATGGAAAACGAGTCTGTAAGGCGGAGCGAATCTAGTTTGCTTGCATGCCACCTTAGGCACATCTCTCTTTCTTTGTTTCATGTTGGCCTAATGAATGAAAGTCAGTCTTTTAGTAAGCGTATATAAACAGTTGTTGAGTGTATAAGCAATTTTTTAGTGGTCGCACCAAAAGATACGTACGGTGGAGGTTGGTTTATATTTCGGTAAGCACAATAAAATTTTAAAAATATCCTTGAGATTGAACTATATATATCAATGTTTTAAAACTCGATCCGGTCCTGCAAGTTGAGTTGGCAACCCGATGAACCAGAACCTGAGCCGAGCTGGTTATGTTATTAGATGGTTTGAGTATAGGGGTTCTTTACCAAACCCGTGGAACCTGATGGTTTTGGACAAACGGACCGATTAATATAAACGCTATAGAAGATTAGATTTTTGCCTTTTAGGACATTTTGCCCAAATTTGATCCATCATCTGTGTTTCTCCCACTCTATCTCTCCTTCTCGTGCATCTTCGAAGTCCGAACTCTCTCTCTCTCTTTCTTTCTCTCTCTCTCTATCTATCTATCGAAGTGTCGAACAATGACTCAGATCTTCATTGGCTACGAATGCAGGACACTCAGTTGAACTCGAACGAACTAAGGCACAACAAATCTTCGTTGATACTTCACTCGAGAGTCTAAGACACAGCAACCAACAGGTATATACGTCACCTAGTTTAGATTTAGTTGATTTATATAAATTTTGTCGTATTTCAATTTTCAGCAGTGAACAGATTAGCTAAGTATACAATTAAGAGTAGTTTTTTTTTAAATCTTTTCCATTCATACTATTTGCTTGTTTTTTCTTTTCTTTTCTTTTAATCCTTTCTATTTGCAGTTTTTGGGATAACAAGGGAACTGTAGAATGTAGAATCCACATCTCAAGTCAAACTCCACCGTGGTCCTTTGTAGAATTCAAATTAGTAATTGTCTAGAATTATTTTTATAATTATAATTTATTTTCATTTATGCTTATCGTACTTTTTATCATATATATTATCATTAATAATATTTTTATTTTTTTATTATTTTACAGGTTCGAAGAATGACTCAACGGTTGAACCACTAACCTATTGATCTAGTCTCCTTTTCAAGTTGATATCCGGGCCGAGTTTTAAAACTGTGATATATATACTTTGGCTACTTTTTTGTTAACTATTACTAGTAACCTTAGACCAAATTGCTGATATTTATTTCTTTTTATAGTCAAAATACATGTCAACCGTTAAAAAGCTAAACAAATGTGCATACTTCATCCTTTCGTATATTCAGCTCATCTATTGCATAAATAAACTAAAATAACACGTACTTTATACAATATTGAAATTTGGGCATCTCCGTACAAAATTGAAGGATGGACAAAATTATTTTAAGAGTACTTTTAAATGATGATTAGAAGTTTGAATCGTTGCTGAAGAAATGATCATAAATTTTGAGTTTTGCGCATATTTATTTTCGAGTGAAATTTAGTTTCGGATGTGTTTAAGCTTGATAAAGGTGGTTAGGTAATTTTATATAGGTTTTTAGGTCAAAAATAAGGCTATCATTAAATCCAGAAGATTGAAAACCTTTAGAGAGGTAATATGAAATGTATTAGGAGTTTGAAAGTATTTAAGCCTTTAGAGAGATAATATGAGATGTATTAGGTGTTTGAAAGTATTCCGTAGTCATAACATATTTTGGGGAGAATTCGTATAGAAAAGAATTTGACATTACTTTAATATTTTGGATTTACCTTTTTAAATTGACATCCAATTGATCTGATTTTTGGACAGTAAAAACTAGACTTCAATGACTACTAAAGCTTATTTCATGAAAAAAATTTAATGGGGCAGCACCCATGAAGCATCGGCGGAAAGGGAAGGCCTGCTAGGCCGTATGCCCATAGGTGCAGGATTCTTCGAAAAAGCGCGGGCTGACTCGGAGACCTAGGACCTTAGCTTAGCAACGATTGAAGGGAAGCTTAAAGAGCTTTTTCCGCCAGCAACTTATGCAGTGGTCGGCATTCAATAAGCGACTTGTCGAGTCTACAAAGCTTTGCTTCTTGTAGTCGGCCCGTAATGCCTCCCTTCATTTACTTGCCTCCTTCCAACTCAGAATGCCTAATAACTATTATCTAGTGCTAGAAGCTAACTACCATAGACTCACCCTTGCCTTTAGAGGTGTCGCTTTCAATGCAGGAGGCCAAGCATTCTGCCAGACGTCCTGGCCTAGGAGCCTTATTCGCCTTTACTTTAAAGAGATAAAGGTCTTACTCTATTCCTTCCTAAAATCAGAAATAGCGGCCTTATCGAAACTTAGGAATGAAAACCTTGCTTGGGGCTTGGCTTCTTGGCTCTAAATCAATCAAAGCAAGAAGATAGAAGACAGGACTCTAAGACTTATAATCATAGTTGTTAGTATCGTACGATACGCGATACGTATCGTACAGGGCTAAAACGATACAGATTGTAGTTCTGTATCGTTTTTGCACTGTATTGTCCGATACACGATACGTTTTTACGATACGATACGTATCGGTACGATACGTCCAATACGTGCAAAAGTTATTTTTTTTTTTAAAGGAATGACATTGTTTTGGACTAGGTAGACTATTTTTTTTTAAAAAAAAATATGGAACGATGTCATTTTGGGCTAGGCAGGTACTCCAACAAACATGTGGTCATGTGCAGTGGACGAAATGATGTTAATTTATTTACATAGCCATTTTTTTTTTGTGTCAAAATTTTTGAATATTGATTAATGCTAATTTTTTAATTTATTTACAAAGTCCAGTCTATTTGGTGTTTCAAGTTTGAATTAGTGAATTATGGTTGTGAACTTTGTATTATAATGTTAGTGGACTATGTTGATGACTTGAATAATTGGTAGAATATTAATGAAATGCTATATTTTTATGAATGTATGATTTTTTTTAAAGGTATATATATATTTTTATTATTTATTTAAAATTTCACCGTATCTTACGATACACGATACGATACGTGATACGATACACTATTTTAAAAAAATGATACGCTTTTTGATACACGATTTGATAACTATGCTCATAATACCTATATATTACCTTTACCTACCACATGAAGGATCCATCTAAAAGGAAAAAGACTAACTACTATACGGACTAGATAACTAAGGTCTGCCATCTAGAGAGATAGAAAGAGAAATGACTCACTCAAGGAAGCCACATAGTTACCCAAATACCTTCATCTATCCTCAGCTATTCACTAACAGTCAGTTTGCCTTAATAGAACAACCAGATAGCTCAATAGAATCTAGTATGTTTTGTCCTTCTTTCTTTTCTAGAAATAGAAACTTCCAGCAAGAGCAAAGAGAGAACCAAAAGAGGGGAACTCATGAAGCTACAGAAAGGCTAGTTGAAAGCCTTAAGAGAGGCACACACAGTAAAAGAAAGGAAAACCTTATCTCCTAACAGACTTCTTGAACTACCCTTATCAAACTACCAATACAGGAAGGAAATGAAGCTACTTACTAATAGCAAGAGATACTTTATTCCTTCTTTCGCTCACCGGGTTAGCAGCCAGATTGAGTAGTAATAGCTACTCGGAGATGAACTACAAAAAAAATAGCTCATATTCGAGAGTTCGACCCTTAGCTCATTACTTAATAAAGGCAGGAATGTCGAGCCAGAACAGCTACCATCCTTCAAGAGCTAACAATTAGGTTAAGGAATTGGGCTTTTGCACTCTTCCTTTAGCTCATTAGTTATGACCGTCCATAGGGAAAACAACTAACTTCCTTCTTAGGCTTAGCGGTGATAAAAAGGATTCGACTCAGTCCCTAGCATACAAGAACCTTAGAAACCTTATTACACTACCAAAACAGGAAGGAAGTTAATGTGTGTCGCAATAACCTCCTCGCTACTTGCAACTAGGAGAAAAAGGCCGGAGGAGGAACGTGGGTGCGATCGTCATTCCCCACTAATAGAAGTCAGAGAAAAGGCTTGGGGTGATGGGTTTGAAGACAGTTTAGGACCAATGAGTGAAGTTGTTAAACGTAACGAGTCTAGGGGCTGGAGGAAGTGAAAATTGGTTCGACCACCGAGGGAGGAAGATCAAGAAAGAAATATCTGATCTGGCCACTAAACCGACTTTGGAGGGAATAGGGGGAGGCGCATTTACATCTAAAAAAGCCTTCAAAGCTTTTTGTTTGGGTCGGTAGCTAAAAGAAAGTCCTTGTTTTCTCTTGAACAAGGGAATGGCAACATAACATTAGCTTCAATTGAATAAGCTCAACCTTGAAAAAGAAAGGTGGTAGGCCGAAGAACCGTTGAAAGCTTCAACTTGGCCACTGAAGAAGGCGAAGGCTGGGTGAGAGAACATCTTATTGCCCAACTGATTCCATTACCAAATCCGTTGGTTTACCCTACATGGGATTAAAACATGCGCATTATCTACTATATAGGCACTCATTGGTGGATCTCCTCTATATTCCCTACCCTCAACAGAACTCAGGACAAGGCCTTTTTTTCCTTCTATCGTGCTGGACTTCATCAATCAGTTAGCCCACCTAACAGATGATGAGATTCTTGATCGATTTAATCAAATTTTAAAAAGTCTTTCTCATTATTCAGAACAGTAGAGCTTTCGATCAAGATGTTATTGTCTTCCCCGTTTGAACTCTTGCTAGAATCGGAACCCTTATGCGTTGGTAGGCTTTCGACTCAATCTAATAGCCTATTAATTTATTAAGGGCGCCAATAAAATAGAAATTGACTTTTAACTAGGTCCAAATCAAGCTGGAAGTCTGCATATAAAGTTTCCTAAGTTTGAACGCCCCATGCATGGTTTGGAAGCTTGCCCTAAAAAACGAAATTGTGTGTATCATCACAATAAAGGAGAAACAAAGAGTTGGTATCATCTAGATGCCTCGCTAAAAACCAGCGATTAGTTTTTAGAGTTTTTTTTTTGTTTTTCAACCTGTAAATACCCTAGGGCCGCGATTTAAAGTAGTCTTTACATATTTTTCAACCCCAAGAAGTCTAGGAAAGTTTGGGGAGAAGAAAATGATGAAAAATTAGTTAAATCTTGAAAGATGTGGTAATACATCAAAATGTGTTAGGATCAATTATATGCGGATTAAGGTAACAGTTCTTTCTCAAATTCATTCATTAATGATTTAGTTTATATAATATATTTTTTTCATTCTTATTGTGATATAAATAACTGATCTATAATGTTTTTACGTTTGTTTGAATTCATGATTCGTTTCTTGAACAAAATATATGATTTGTTTCTGAAATTTATCTGTTCTTGATTGAAAACTCTAGTTCTTGATTTATAACTTAATCTACACGTTTTACTTCAAAATTCACACGTTCTTGATTTTAAAACCCTAATTATTGGTTTTGATTAATGTAAATATATTTCTTGGAGATCTCTTGCATATTTTCTAGAAATTATTATGTTTGAACAATTATAGAACTATGATTCATGATTATGCGTGGGCCTTATGAAAAAAGTGTGAAAAATATCTCTTGTATTGGTGGATGTAATGAGCATGGGTTACATTTGATTGTATATTGTAGGGTGCTTAGATGCATTTCTTATCTTAAGGGGTTTGAAGGTTCCCTATTACCTGTAGTTGAATTGCTTAGTTCCTTACAAGTTTCAAGAATTCATACTACTCGCTCACTGGGATCGAGGCTGAGGTCTGATACACTATTCCTAGGTTGGATTTATCACTATCGATGCGTCGGTATACGCCTTTCCTAAAGTGGTGTATCCTTGTAAAGTTTGGTTGAAGGATTATATGTGTGTGTTGGGGGGGGGGCTAAAATATTCTCGATATATAAATTCATACTAATCTACCTACATATATGAGATATGATGGTTGTGATTAGTTGTTGTTGAGAATGAGTTTTACTTCTTACAAGTGTTATTGTTTAACATCGTAAACCTGAGATCTTGTTAACTGTTATGTTTTACTTCAACTTATTATATGTTATCTTACAAACTGAGACTTACCTGTTTTAGTATTTTGAAACATTTTTTTGGGTTTGAGAAGGTTTTTCCACTAGACTTATTGTTCATCCTACGTTACAAAACTATTTTCAAAATTTGGAATTAAGAAGGATCTTGGGCTAAGTGAGCAAGTAGATTGAGATACAGAGGTGGATCAGTATGTGGGTGCAGATTCGGAGGCTTAGAGATTCTTTATTTAGTTTTGAGTTTTAAATAATGGTTTAATACTGTTATGGATATTTTGTTTTAGTTAATGATGGAAGAATGATTACTTTGAGGTTGGATGTAATAAGAAAGTTTCAATTAAGTTGATTTGGAAGATTTGTTTAGTTATCTATTAATTGATGGATGATTTTTATTACATAATAATTAATTTAGATGCTCCTATAATTGGATATTGAATAGATAGTTAATAACTTCAAATATGAATTTTTGGGCGTTATAGATGCACAAATAAATCATAAAAGGCCTCAGATTCACACCGACATTGAACTTTTGTGTGTTCTTCAGAAGGTAAAAACTGAAAAGTGAAAATTGATACAGAAGAAACGTAGTTAGAAAGTTAAAAAATATGGCCACTGATAGTTAAAAGCAATAATGTTAGCCTTCAAATTTCCAAAGTAATTCACATTTTTTGTTTGATTCATCCATTAATCTATATTATTTATAAATGTGAGCATTTGCGAAAGTTTTTTGATTTTTTATTTTATCCATAATTATTATAATAAGGTCAATTATACCCTCCTATATATTTTTACTTTTTAGACATATTTAACTTTCAATTTGTTTTGAATTGTTTTATAATGACTTCTAAATTCTTTTGAATTCATTTATTAGTAATACAATTATATACAGTTATCTATATCTATATGGTCTATAGTCAAATATGTTAGCAAAATGATCACAACAGGATTAGAACAGATGGCTTTGATCGTGTATTCACTTTCCTTAAGGAAATTATGCCCCCACTATGTTGCTGCTGGGTTTATGACAGATTCCTCTAGGATTAACAAAGCCAAATAGAATTTAGATAGCAAACTCTAAATTCTCCCAAGAACAGAATAGAGAAAACATTTTTGTTACGTTTATTCTGGTGAAGGATTTGTACAGGTATTATAATACCTTAGAGGTGTAAGTAAAAAGGCACAACTTTTTAGGCCAAAAGACATCAAACACAACTATAGGCCAAGAGACATGAGATGTAACTCTTGGGCATTTATTAATTTATTTAATTATAAGCTTCAAGCCCAAAATAATTAATCTCGGCCCAAATGCCCATCTTTTGACTTTAAATATTACTTTATTTAAATGCTAATCAAGGCCCAAAGATTTGAAATATTTGGAGCTTCCCTCCAAATCTTCCCACCATCCAAATTTAATAAATTTGGTGTGTTCCTTCTTTTAAACTCTTACACTTTCTTTCTATTTTTTCAATGTGGGATACATTACTAACTATTTCTAACAAAATATATGTTGTATTTTATTTTTTTGTATGTAATAAAATAATATCATTATTATAAGAGCAATCTAATCAATCTATTTAACAAAATAAAATTTTTAATTCTATAATATAATTAGATATGCAAATATTTAAAGGGTCTAATAGATACCTAAATAAATGCTAAATTAGTTGCTTAAAATTTTATAGAATAAATCAATAATTAAATTTAGTAATAATAAAATATAAATTAATTATTTGAAACTTAATTTATTATTTAATTTCATTACAAATATAATTTATATTTTTTATAAAATTAATATTATTTAAATTTATTTACATGCAACGCATGTTTTGCATTACTAGTTAATAAAAAAATGTATAGATTGATTTCTTGCTAAAAGCCCTCACCAATATCATAGGTACAAAATATATTATGTAAAATATTTTATTGGCCAAAAAATTAACGTCAAACAACATAGATCATTACTTGCACGACTTATGCACGTGCCTGTCCAACCTATTACTGCTAAACTCCCATCATAGAACTTGTTGGTTGTTTTAGACATGCATCGATGACTTAATTACATATTCTATAGTTATATATATATATATATATATATACATGCATTAATTATTTTTTATATCTGAAGGCGCAGAGTAATAAAAAAATATTTAATAATAAATATATTTGTATTCATATCCAAAATCAAATTACAAAGATAGAGTAGAAAATAAAGAATTTAATCACTGGTTATAGTGGGAGCGAACGATGGTAACAGTGGTGGTGATGGGAGACAGTGATGGTTGTGATAGGTGAAAATGATCGGTTATAATGGTTGCAACTGTGAGTGGCAATGGTGGTGGTGGGACGGTGCAGGGTGGTGGTAGAGCTGATGGCAAGACAGTGACAGTGGTGATAAAGTGGCGACAGCGATGGTGGTGGTG
>CM042198.1:16455133-16470366 GCA_023539305.1 Ilex asprella | reverse complement strand
CTGGGCCATTGCACAATAACTTATCCAAACGTGTAATTCTCTATACTCCTTGTATAATATTAAAATTGAGATCATATTTTTCATTCAAGTATTGGATAAATTAGAATCTACTCTGGGAGGGTAACACCACCCATAAAAGACAATATTTACAGCAATTAATAATCTGTACTTCAAACTTTTACTTCATTAGATGACATCATTTTAGAGTTACAGCTCTGTTCCTCAGTTGCTACAAATGGGACTCTCTTTGTGGCCTTTGTTTAAGTTGACAGGAGTTCAAGTAATTTGAGGCAAATATTTTTGGACTTTCCCAGGTGTGTCACAATAGTAGCAGAAGCATTATAAGTAATCACCTTATCAACGCCTGTGGTAGAACCATAGAATACACATCGTTCTTTCAATGCATTGAATTCAATATTAGAATCCTCAGAAACTCTGAGATGAAGTAAACAGATACTTCGATGTCTAATCATTGCATAGGAGGTAGAGTATGAACCACACCAAGGACTACTGATCTGTTCTAGAGGCTGTAATTAAAATCAGGCTCTAATCATAGCTAGCAGCTACAAAATCAAAGGTGTTACAGTGAAATCTAGGTTTTGTGGTGGCATGTGGTTGGATGCGAATCTAACTGACTTCTAATTCTATGCTTTAGATTCTCAACTTTAACCGACCACCCAAAGATAGTCATTTCTCTTATGCTCTACTTATACATCTTTGGAATTTTGAATCATTTGAGCTGTTTCATATGTACTACTCCATAATTGGAGAGATTTCAGGACAGAAAATAAACAATCCTTATATGTTGAAAGCATGGAGATTGAAGACGGCTGTCAGCAAATAACACACACAAACACATTTATCAACTATTACCATTTTATAAACTAAATGTAGAGGCACAGATGAGGTTGTTCTTTTAGTGAAGCTCTTAGCAACTTGTTGATGAGTAAAAAGCTTGAGTTATCTTCATATATCAGTTACAATACACTTTTTTTCATGCAGTTCGGAGAAGTGAATTTCTTCTGAGAAAATGAAAGAAGAAAGAACCTTGAATCTTGCTAAAAGGTGAACAGTATCTGCACTATGCACAATTTTGGTACTAAACATGAAGTAACCACTCCCATCAGCAAAATGTTTGGGGGTGGCATCTCAATTGTTACATGAGAGCACTCTAAGCAAGAATTGGGTGTGCAAATCGATTTGAGAGGAGATGCATCAAATGAATAGCACTTAAACATGAAATTTAAAATATCTCTCATTTCGAACATGTTTTATTGTAAGTTCATGTTTTAACCAAAAAATCTTGGAGAGATGAAGGTGATATTTGCTTGGATTCATATTCAGTTTGATATTCACGTAATTTTGATATGTACTCATTTTCTTTACTCGCTTCACGATATTCAAACCTAAGGATTTAGGATGCTTAATTGTTTTTCCTGGTAATTAGGATGCTTATAATTAAATGAGTGCTTGCTTTTATGCTATGTTTGGACATTTCAGTTTGTTTTATTTAACGTTTGCACACATTTATGTTCCATCAGCAAGGAAGAGTCTCCACAATCACGAAAAAGGTGTAGCACGGAATTGAAGGATGGTACTCCAAAGAAGCAGAAGCAGTGTAACTGCAAAAGTTCTCGTTGCTTAAAGTTGTAAGTTCTTTGCCTGGGTTCTGTGTTGTTTTAGCATCACACAGCTGAACTTGCCTCTTCATGTAAAGGGATCTTATGATCTATCAAGAGGAAGAAGATGATTTTCTCAGTATTAAACCATAGATAAAATCTGAGCAGTTGAATTTACCCTCACACAGCTCATCTCCTTCCTTTAAATTGCTCCTTTTGGGACAACAAAGGAATTGCTTAAATTATCTGCAGTAGCATTGCAGTGCTAACGACTGGATTTTGTTATGCAGCAAAAAAGTATCTAATGATTTTGTACAAGTTCTAACTTCTTGGAAGTAATATTTGTGTGAGGGTATAGGGTCACGTCATGAGCTCTCTCTCCTTAAAAAGTCTCTTTCCTCCGCTGACATTCTCATTGATCAAACCAACTGTGCACAAGTTAGCGTAGGTAGTTCCTTTTTTTTTCCCTTTTCAGATTAGGTATGTACTCGTTATTCGAAATAGGGTCATAGAAAAACCAAAGATCATTTTATTAGTGATTCATGTTAAAACCAGTAAAATTTCTTTTAAAGAAATGCACATCGCAAAATGTAAAATCCTGTTTCATTCTGCTCTTATAAAACCATTGGAGTTGTAAGATTGCATAATGTTGCACACCAGCATACAGTAAGCCATAGATACCTCCCTTCCGGTTGACCTTTTTGCTTCCCTAAGAATCTTTGATTGAGTTCGTAAGTACACTCATATACCTAGTGTTGTTCAAGTACAGATGAATTGTTCAGAAGCTAATCTTAATTCTTAAAAATCACCAGGTACTGTGAATGTTTTTCTTCTGGGGTTTATTGTGATGGTTGCAACTGCACAAATTGTCACAATATTGTTGAGTATGAGGCTACTAGGCAAGAGGCAGTTAGAGCAACCCTAGAGAGAAATCCAAATGCATTCAGACCAAAGATTGCTAACAGTCCACATGGATCAAATGTCGCCAGGGTATGGAACCTAAGTTCCTCAGTTTTTGTTGCAATGTTATCTACCTTCTGAGGTTAATTTCTAAATTGTAAACTGCTTAAGTAGTGCTTTGCATAAATGTTTACCTAAATGATCAGGTTGTCAACCTGAAAACTGGTAGGTTAAAGTATGGCATGCCTTAATGTTTTGAGTTATACCATATGCCTTCTAACTGCTACAGAGTAATACCAGGAAGACACAGGTGAGGTTACAATGGTTGGGAAACACAACAGAGGATGTAACTGCAAGAAATCTGGGTGTCTGAAGAAGTATTGTGAGTGTTTCCAGGGAAATATTTTGTGCTCTGAAAATTGTAAATGCATGGACTGCAAGAACTTTAAAGGAAGTGAAGAGAGAAAAGCTCTTTTTCATGGTAACCATGCCAATGTCATGGCCTTTATCCAACAGGAGGCTAATGCGGATATTAATAGTGCTGTTGGATATTCGGTTTTTGGTACGTCTCCAGCAACCAAGAGGAGGAATTATCGACAACTAATATTTGTATCACGTTCCAATGATCAACCTAATAACAAGATCGCACAATTTCAGCGGGTATTCTCTTATAAGCACTTGAATATAAGAAAACTTTGTCTTGTTGGTTTTTGTGTGATCATTGCTGTTTGCTCCAATGTATGTACATTTCTAAATTTAAAAGATAAGGCTATATTGTCCTGAACGAAAAGATGGGAAGTAAATGTGCAATAACTTGCCGAACATCAGGTGATGCATACTATACTTATTAAAACTGCTTCAATGGGCACAAGTTCATTGCAATGTTATAACTTTGCTTTTCAAGTGATTTTTATGTAGTTTTTGCTTTCCTCATTCAGTTTTTGTACTAAGTTTGGGGCACCAATGTTACAACTAAGTTATGCTTATACTCCACTTTCCTTTTCTAAAAAAAGAAAAAGAAAATCCTTTAGTAGTTTGACCTCAAATAAGATTCCTGTTGTTCTTTTCCTTTCCTCCATTTTCCAACAAACAAACTAGGGACTTCTATTTTTTGTTTAACCAAAACCTTATTGACATCTTCTGATGCCTATTCTTCCCTGTTATCAGGAACCTTGTTTGACATCATTGGGTGACTCTGCTTCCCCGGTACGTTTGCCTGGCTCTGCTACTGCAACAGTGTCTGGACCTTCAACGTTGACATACAGGTACGCATTTTTAAAATTTGAGATTTGCCTCACTTTTAAACGGTCTGATCTTATGTTTTCAAGTGCCCATGGGAAGAGTTGGGTGCTTTTGTGCATTGCACAAATCACGTGGGTCATAGTGAGTGATTTCTGTTTTCGCTTTCCAAAACTAACTTTTGTTACTGCTCATGATTGAAGGTCTCCATTAGTAGATGTCCTCCTGCCACAGGATGTGAAAGGGCTTTGCTCTCTTTTGGTTGTAGTTTCAGCTGAAGTTGCGAAGGCACTTGCAGGTCATCGTACAAAATTGAAATTGCTTCATATTTCTCTATACTTTTAATCTATGGCAAATGGTAAGGCTGAAATAGTGATAGTTATTTTCTTCTCATGAGGATATGACATCTGGTGTGGATGTTAGTAAATTTGCATGCATCAAGTTTTTGTGAGAAGCGAATATGTTAAATAACTGTCCTGTTATCAAAATCAAAGAATTTTTGGAAAAAGTCTTTTATTCACAAAGTAGAGATGGGGTTCTCCATTTGTATTGGACTTCTCTTCTAAGTTCTATTTGTACTCAAAGTTGATAATTCAATGTAAATTACTTTAACAGTGCTTCTGCAAACATGCATTTTATATTTTGTTTTTGTTAAACAATTAAGAGAAATACAAGAAACAAGAAAGAGAAAATGCTAGGGTTTCATTGATACTGCATAATACAATTGAATAAAGGAACAAGTTTAACCTAAATACAAAAGGAAATTGAAAAGACAGGAAAAATAAAAAAAAGACTATTCTACCCTTAATAATAAACATAACCCTATATTTCTTAACAGTTTTTTCAGTAAAAAGAATTTGCACCCTATAAGATTCAAGAGTTACCCAGAAAAAATATAAGTTTTGGACCTGAGAAAGATGGGAAAAGAACGAAATAAGCTGTATTGGTGACAAGTAAAATGTTAAAAATGCCTTCACATTTTTCAACATTTTCTTTCGCTGGTTCCTTTTGAAATTTATATGCAGCCTGTGTATAAATATAACTAAAGTGTCTTTGCTACAAGCCCCTGCAAATATAATAACTCAACTTGGCTATGACATTATGGTGCAAAAAGAGGTTGAACTTGTGATCTAGTTATCCTCAAGAACATAGGTGAAAACTAGATTACATGAATACTTAACATTTGTTGTTGGGCTATTAATGGCCAATCCGAGTCGTTGGTTATTTCTCAAAGATGTAATAGCTAAAGGTTTCTTAGAAAAAACGGTATTTAGAGGAACTGACAAATTTGAACAGCCAAGGTATTTAAGGAGAGAGAATTGTGCAAAATGTAGAGTTTGAGATTCTATTGTTCTTGGGAGTAGCTCTCGTTCTAGCGTGTTCTCTGGTTCTATTGATTTAATGGCATAAGAAGAATGCCCAAGATTCAAGGATAGTTAAGCTGTGCTATCACATAAAGGTCTGGATGCAACTGTGCAGTGAAGGCATGGTTTTTGCACTGTGAGAGGCTCAGTGTTTGCCAGAGTTGCAAATAAGAAATTGGTTGGCTTCACTGGTTTATAAGGAAAGGTAACTTTTCCGTCTATAATCTTCATCGAGGTGGAGGAGTTTCTTCTCATGTTGTCTATCCACATACATAGGTCTAGGGCCTGGTGCCAAACCACATGAATCCCTTGGGTCACGGTTACTGCTTGTTGTCTCTTTTTTTACTGTACGCCTTGGTTCAAATTTGTGTAGAAATTTTCCAGTATTACTGTATTTTTGCCTATAAAGTCCCAGTGCATATATTGATATAGGAAGCATGTTTTTTGGTGTCTGTTATTTGTTCTAAACAAGTGCTTCACACATTTTGTAGTACTAACAATGGACCACGTGTGTTACACCTGAATAAATTTAGATATTGGGAATTAATAATGCTATTTGTACTTAATTTGGGGCCTAATGCGTTGTGACCACTAGATTGTTGGTGAACCTTGTTAAATGCTGGTGCCCACTACTTATCCAATGAACACAAAGCATTAGGTCCTAGTAGCTCGCTCAATAAAATTTTTCATAAAATCTATGAAGTATATATGCAATTAAGTTAACTGGCACCTCGTGCTTTTCAACTTAATATTTGTAATATTAATAGCATGCATATAATTAAATCGGTCGTCTGAGATCAATCAAGTAATTAGGAAATGGATAAATATTCAACGTTCTAGTGTAAGCCTATTTTGACTATATATATCCCATTACCATTGACTCTTCATTTTGGGGGGTCACTAGAACAAACTATCAAGTATCAATAGTTAGGTGTAAAATTTTGTTCAATTTAATTTATATGTACCACCTATAGACTTCTTTTACAGTAATTGGTTTATTTGTACATGGGTAGATGTACAGTATTTGCTTATCAAACTTAAGATATTGCTTTAAATTATTTGATCTGAATATTTCAGATAAAAATCATACAATTGATAAACAAGCAGAGAGATATCAGAATGAAACTTTGGCTGTTTCATCAAGTCAAGAGAGTAAAAAATTTCAGAATGAAGATGTTCAGAAGTCTAGTGTAATCCAACCAGATAGAGTTCAAATGGATGCTTGTGAATCAGATGGAGATGACATACAAAATGGAAGGGTAATCTCTCCTGGGATGCTTGCATTGATGCGTGATGAACAAGAGTCAATGTTTGCTGTAGTTAGGTCATCGGCGGGGGTTGCAGGTTGTCGTGAAAAGACAACTATGATGCCTCCTTCGATGCAGGGCTTCAATGAGGTTCTTCCAGAACAGGAAAGAATTGTCTTGACAACGTTCTGGAATTTTCTTAGCAGACTTATTACTTGCGGAAGCATTGAAGGTGAGGTTCTCTCCTTTTATTATCCTGAACTTTGTTGCTAGTTGTTAACATCAGAAAACAACTTGGGGTTTGAACTGCTAAATATGTCTCTTATAAATGGCTAGGGGGCCTACAAAAACTCCCAAAATGTAGAATAATTTTATGGCAGTAAATGGGTTTTCAAATGATAAGAGGCATTTTCGCAAGCTAAATTAATCCTTATCCACATCAATTGTAGCCTTCCCCAAAACTTACCAGCAGCCTCAACTCAACCAGCTCACTCTTTCTAATTTGGTACTTGCAGGTCTTTGTTGATTTATTTCTCTCTATGTTCCAGTAGTGCTTTTTTTTTCACAGAACTATTAATTTTAATTTCTATAATTTCTTGTCTAAGCAGATGCCATCTCAATACCCAGATTTTAGCAAACCAAAAGCTGTAGTTTCGAAAAAATTGAGGCACTTAGTTAGTTTGGCAAGTGGAAATTGTGGCCCTTTGCTGATTGCTTCCACATAAGACTGAACCTCATCAAAAAGGTCTCAATCTTTTCGATTCTCCGTAACAAGTGACTCAAAATTGTAATAGAACGTCCAGAAATATTGGCAATATTGGATTGCGTCATTTTATAGTAACTTCAGAAGCAGTGGGTTGTTTTTATTTTTATTTTTATTTTCAGATCTGAGGAATTTAGTATCTCTTGCTAATTGACAGGTTTGATAAACCTTAATGAAAAATAACTCTTCACCTTTCATGTTGCAGAGACAATGTGTTCACCATTAACCAAAGTTAGAAAAGGAAGCCAACAAGAGCTGGGGCAGAATGGCATAACAAAATCTGAAAATGAAACGATACACAAAGAACATAAAGGCAATGGTATTGTGAAACCTATTGTTACAGATGCAGTTGAAACATCTCAGGCTGTTCCCGGAATCACTGCTAGTAATGGTCCACCTCCAGAGGTTGTATTACCACATGGAATCAGAAAGGTGCTAAGGAAGATCGATTCTAGATAATAAGATCAGGAGATGGCCCTATGTATATATTAGTGCATCGTGTTATATTTGGCCACGAATGATGGCTGTTTTTGACACATATAACATAATCTTGCGTGACATTGTGAGAACTGTTCATAGCTAGAGCTTTTTTTTGGATGGACATGGTATATGCCTCTTTTATCAATGATAATAATGCAGCTTATTTCGAGTGAAAATAAGTAGTCAGTGCATTCTGTCACTATAATTAGATGTCTTGCTTGAGTCAGCAAACCCCACCTGGGAGAACAGAGTAAGGAAATTATATACAACAAATAGCATAGCATGAGGTTGGCGCTGATTACACTAAACCTAATTCTAATGACTTATTAGGCTAGTTGTAGTTGCTGAAGTTCAAATCATATACAACAAATAGCTTAGCATGAACCTAATAAGCCTTAAGAATAATAGCAGCTTACAACTTAATAAAATCTTAATTCCAACTATTTGGTGTTGAATGTTCCCAAAAAAAAAAAATTATTTGGGGTTGACTACGTGAGTTGTGTTTCTCTATTGTCGTGTTTTTTTTTTTGGAGCAACGGGTGTGCTCTATTAAAGGCCATATTTCTGTAGAATAATTGTCTCTTGCAATAAATAAACTTAAGACCTTTTTTTATTTCATACAAATCAAATAAAAAAGAGGGTAATTGAATCTGGAACAATGACAAGCCTAGTGTAGGGAGAGGGGGATTAAATTTGGAGCAATGACAAGCTTCATCCATCCAAAACAATACATCGCAAATTTGAATCAGTTTTTTTTTTCAAATGAAAGGAAAACTGTCTATCACTTATCCTTCTGATGTCAAACCATGGATAAGAAACTAGTACAGAGAGAGTAGGATCAAAGAGAGAGATGAGGATAGAGAGGATACAATTGAAGACCTTCTCTTCAAGCTTGAAGAGATATCACTTGGCCATTAAATTATAGTCCTGGTTTCATTCTGCAGGATCATTGCGACCCACTTGTCTGCCCAATGAAGTTTCCTACTTCCAATTGAATTTTCCATCAATCAGATGCTTCCATGTCGCTGACACTAAGACACGATAATAGATCCAGATTATTAGATCTAACAACACGATGAAAGTATTATTGATTGGCTTCAACAACAGCTTACAAGGTGCTGAATTCAAGTCCACAAGTAGAACACACATTTCGGTTTTTGTTCAATTTATCAAACACATGGGCTTCTTCACAAGGGTGTCCCGCAAGCTGGTAAAAATACAACATACAAAGGCTGCTTCAAGTTGAGAGAAAGAAGCAGCAAGTTGTCAATTCACCCTTTCTTGGGCATGGCTGCAAGCCGAGTATACATCTTTGCCATGGACTGGAATCCTCGGATATCACCAGAACGGAGAAGATTACCTATGCAAGAGCAAGAGCAAACCATTAGTTGAAAACAAGTGAGATTGCAGCTCAGCCTCGTAAAAACCAAGAGAGAGAGAGAGAGCACAAGTCTACAATGGGCTAGGGCTACAGACTAGGAAATGCACATTTTGGAAAAACATTATGTGACATAGAACATCATTTTGTCCCAAAAGGCACAGATAAAAGAAATAAAACATTTCGATAATTTAGATCCGACTTCCAGCCAAAAAGCCCTAACTGAATCTCTTCTTACCATGTTACATAGCTCAAAAGCATTGAGGACACCATACAGTTCTACATCAGTTGCAGCAGCAACTGCTATCAGTGTAATGGCACAAGGCAACCGAAAAGAGAGAGGGGGGGTAACTTTTTCTTTTCTCAAAGGGATTATACAACATACTCAAGTGTAGTTTCATGCAAAAAGATTACTTAACAGTTGGCATAAAAAATCACTGGCATCATGTTGATTCTCACATAAGAAAGAAGCATTCAAGACAAGGTCATATATACCTTCATATTTGTATTTTTTTTCTACTACCTTGTCAAAAGAAAACCAAAAGGTCAGGACTTTACCTGAATCACAATTTAGCGGGCTATCAGGTTCTGGATGGGCCATCAAAGCAATGATAGCCCTACACACAGACTGGAGTGTCCAAGCTGGGCTCCATGCATTTTTCAAAATATCAAGGCAAATCTCTCCTGTCTGCAAGGGTAAAAGACAAACTGTCAAAAACAACTGTTTTAATTGAAAATGTCCCACTTGAAGGGGATCGCAGTTCATTTTACCAAATGGCAAGTCAAAAAAAAAGTTCAGGTAGACTTTGACTCGGTTCAATTTCATATAAACAAATATGAGGTTTTAATTGTATTTTATAAACTCTAGAGCTTTCTGCTTCTTGACTTTCAATTAACTAGACATAAGTTTTTATCAGAGACTGACACAAGTTGTTCAGAAATTTATATTGCATTACCAATGGCTGTACTCACTACAGAGGATAATCCAATTTACAATATTGTAGCAGAATACACAAAAAAATTCTAAATTAACCAAAAGGAAAATACAGTGAAAATTAATCCATGAGATTTAGGAAGTACCAATTAATGCTAAACCAGCCAAGTGGAATGCAAGGATAATGCTTTCAGTCATCCACGCTATCATGCTTGTACAGGTTGTAATGGTATAGTTTACTTGTTACAACAATTAAAATGGGAAGAGTTATTCGTTCTCCATGTTTCAATGCCGGAACCTCAGCAAATAACAACCTCAACCCAAGGCACTTCGAATCAATCAGTAGCAGCATTTTCACAAAGTTATATTATTTCCACCATCTTTTTCCAAAGAAAACCTTACTTTATGCAGGTTCAAGCTTCAAATATTATGTCAATTGAAAGCCAAAATTTTCCTCGTCCTACAAAAAATATTTTGGTGCCAAACACTTATCCAGAAAAATGTTTTGAGATTCCTTTTATCCTTTTACGGAATAATTTGACAACCTATCAAACACAATGTTACTAGTGTTTTATGGCCATTTCATTTAACGACAAATAACAGCATCAAGTAGTTATGTGGCAACCGTAGACCCAATATAAGGAAAGACAAATATAAAAAGGGTGCAATAGATGGATAGGCAGGATTTCCCACATGCTCAGTTTCTGAATGTCAGTCATAATCAATGCAGTGACAAAGAATAAAATGACATGCTAAAATGTGGTACAATAATAAATAAGACTCGTACCTTAAAATGAACATTTGGATGAAATATTTTGGTTAAGAATCGAACTTGAGGAGGCTGCAGAGGATATTGCTCCGGGACAGAGAAAGCAAGCTGGAAAACGCCACCTTCATAAGGTGTTTCTGATGGCCCCTGAAAACACAACAAAGTCAAGCAACACCATAGCACAATCAATCTTCTCCATCAATCCAAATCCAAAAGCATACATACCTTAATAAGAGCTGTCCATTTAAATATGTTGGAATCATCACAAACTAATTGAATATCTGGATCAGCAGCTTTCTCCCTCTGAACCTCCTTGTATTCCTTGAAAAGCCTTGCTCTTGATGCCTGAACTTAGCATAAACACCATATACAGGGCACAAGGCAGCATCAATTAATCACAGCTGCCAATCACAAAAGAGAAGAAACACACTTCCAGCCATAAAAAGCATCCTAGTACCACAATTAAACACCGACTAACCTGCATCTTTAATTATACTCACTACTCTCTGATTCGATACAATTCAAAACTCGGACAAATCTGAATTCCAAAACAGCTGCATAACAAACAAAAAAAAACACACTTCAATCAATCACTCAGCCACAATCGATGGATCGATCGAGAGAGAGAGAGAGAGAGAGAAAGAAATCAGCAGACGAATATAAAGCTAATTTGAAGCCGTAGCTTAATACCTAATTTCTCAGAATCCAAACAGTTTGCAAACGAATGAGGAAATTGACAGCAGATCGTCGATTATAACAATTGACAATCACAGAAATAATGACAAACTGTTATTAACATATTCAGGTTAGAGCCTCACCTGAGAGCAGTGAAGGCGATGGAGAAGAGAAGAGAACAGAACATACACAGAACAACGCGTACATCTTTTTGGCAGTGCTATAAACGTGTGCGGGTCTATCATTCCCAATGGTCTCTCAGTGTGGCCCCACACCACCTGTTTACTTACTGATAAAATTTCGATCTTAAAATATGACACAATTAACACGATATCAAATTACTTATTTTATAAATAAGTAGATCTGACGTGACACGATTAATGAATAAATCGAATATAAATAAAATTAATAAAAAAAATATATGATATGCACGAAACAAATTTGATATGGTATTATTCGTTAAACATAAATTAATATATAAATTAAGTATGAATATAATATTTTTTTATTCAAACCTATTAAAACTTAACACGAATCTGACACGATTAACAAGTCTATAGGCTTACAACTTCTTACAAATGGGTCTACTTAAAATCCGAATAAAAAGTCATCCACGAGTTGTTTACCTCGCGTCGAATTTGTGTTAAGTTTTAACGGGTTTTAGTCCAAACGTATTATTTCCATACTTAGACTACTTACCTCCGTACCCAAGCAGAAGCGCCATTACGCTTCCAGCGCAAGATAAGCACTCCAGATGGATATATTTCAATGTGTTTGTATATGTAACTTGCCATAGGAGAGTGTGTATGTATGTATATAGGATAAAATTACACTTGGATCCCTTTAATATGAATTCGATTTTACTTTACCCCTTAAGTATTGATTTTTTTATATTATGTCCTCAATTACCTGATTAATTTCACATTGTGCCAAATATAAACGCATGTAGTTTTTTAGATGGAGCTTGTTGATGTGTTAGCGTTGGAGCAAAATGAAATAAAATACCATAGTTCGAATGACAAAATAAAATTTTTTTTGTCAAGCTTGTACTAGACATTAATTATCGGTGCAATGTAAAATTAATAATATAATTTAAGATATAATATAAAAAATACGATAGTTGATGGAATATTGTAAAAACAGGTTTATAATTGAGGGGGTAAAAGTGAAAATATAATTTGTCCATGTGATATATTGCTTAAACCCTATAACCCCAGAGAAATTAATTGATGTTTCGGGTAGGGGTAATAAGTTTCGACACGATTTGAAATTGATATGAATTTAATGGGTTAAGATTTTTCATTTTTCAATATAAACCTATAAGTGACACAACATGTTACGTGTTAACACGAATAATAAATCAGTCGAGTTAGTGTCAAATATGAATAACACGGAACTGACACGATTAACACGTTTAACCAATATTATAGGAATAAAATGTCAATTTTTGTTATTTTGTCTAAAACATTGACATAATTTTTATACAAAAAGAGAATTTTTTACTTATTTTTATTATTATACTTATTTATACCACTAATAAAAGTACCTTAATATAAAAAAAAATTGATTCACTATTTTGCCCTTATAAAAAATATAGAGGCAAATATGTTATTTTGTATTTAAATATATAAATTATTATTATATCTGTTTGTATTTAAATAACAAATTAATCTCTAAAATATCATACAAATTTATCTATCTTTGCAAAATTTTTGAATGGTCATGTTATGCTTAACATAATATATAGAAATAATATTATTCTTTTTTTTTTTAAACTCAATATTAATACACATTGATAACTTCATTAATATAATATCATCTCTAATGCCCAAAAATGGATATATTTATCTTTTTCCTTCATTCACAATTAAAATAATTTGTTAAAAAATTACTAATGCAAAAATTAAAAACAAGAAAGACAAAAAAAAAATTGATAAAAAAAAATTCTATAAACTTTACTACTTGATTGCTCGAATGAAATAATCATAAAAAATGAGTCTAATGTTTATAGTTATGAAAAGAATATAAATAATTTAAGTATAATAAATATAATATAATATCTAATGTAGCAACACAATTAAATTTTTTTATGTATTTTATCAAATATTTCAACAAAAAATTTTACGTGTAACGCACGTCATGCATTGCTAATTAGGTTAAAAGTATGAGTGTGAGTTCAATTTCGAGATAAGATAGTGTTAGACTTAAATCTTAGTATTAAATTTTTTATGTACGGGTTATATAGATCAGCATGAATACGATACAAAAATAAATAGATCGCATCAACACGGCAAGATTAATTAAATATGTTGGGCTTGAATTAATAATTTTTCAACACGAAACTACAAAATACACGATACGAACACGATTGTCACCTCCACTATGAGGTTCTCTCTCCTCTCTCTCTCTCTCTCTCACTCACACACACACACACAAACAAACTCGATCCATGGCATAGGGAGATTGATTGATGTATGGGTTTTAGATTTTGTGTACAATCAATAGGGTGCTGGCTATGTTCATCTGGGTGACAATATATATATATGCTCGTGTGTCATATAGCTTTTTGATTCGTAGTAAAGTCTAAGTAATGCTGGGTAAAGTTGGGGTCAGTGAGGACTAAGTAGCAACTGCGAGCCGTTATATCGTAACATTAACAATCAAAAAAGATGAAAATCCTTCATTACTACTGAACAACAGGTTTGTAGTTTGCTTATTATGCACATTTGGTGAATTGGAGCTCCAGTACCCTTTCTTCAAGGCCCAAGAAATCGTATTGGTGAAGGGAAGAACCGTGAAGAAGGTTTACCCTAAGTGAGAATCAGAACAAAGTGCACATGGGGCACAATAGTTTAATAAAAGGAAAAAGAAGAAAAAGGAACTGCTGGTATTGAAACCAATGGGGGAATGTGCAATCAAACTGGAAATTTTGTATTCACCTCCTTGTGCTATGCAGTAAAATTTACTTATGAAAAGCACAAGTTGAAGTAAATATTGAGTGTAATGGTTATTCTATTTTATTATATTGACATGGTGTATGATGGTTTTTTCCTTTTTCTCTTGAACGAACAGAGTATATGAATTTATGAACCAGGAAACAAGTCAGAGCTACCAGGCTCTTGATCTTTATAATGGGAGTTTGAACTATGTGAGGTGTGGAGTGCGTTGCTCAATGGAAGTATAGTGGTTCACCGGTTTGAGAGTTCGGCTAGTCTACTCTGCAATGGAGGCTCTTGCTCTGTGAATCTGTATTCATAGAATCTTAGGTTTACCAGATGCTTTTTCAACCAGTAGGATTCTCTGCCTCTTAATTGAGGCAATGTACAGTATTTATAATGTCAATCCTATCTCTAAGGAAGCTGCTACGAGATCCTTGCCCTTCATTCGTTGGATCTTCCTTGATTTTCGGAGAAGATCTTGGTTAGTTGGGGGATCACTTTTGTAATAATGACACAATAACTACCCTTTTAAATCAAATTACGTATCCCGTTGAACTCAACCCTCTTGAACAACACGTCCCCTTTTTCCCTCTACTCCAGTGACTTTACTAATCTTCTTCCTCAATTAAAGGCTTCAAAGAAGAGTTCACAGACGACGGACACACACGTATAGTTAGAGAGAAAGAAAGAGAGATGGTTGAATGAAGAAAGAATTGGAATTGTGGTTTTTAACTTTTAACTCGTCACTGATTATGTAAGAACAGTGGCCTTCTCTCATAGGAAAAAACCTCTCATTTCTGTCAATTGCCTGAACTCTCAACTCTTTCACCATCCAAGCTCCCTTTCTTCCTTATGTTATGCTCCTCCGGCACATGCCTCTCCTTCATTTAGTAATTCTATGTTCCATATCCAATAGTTCACCTAGT